>LR738710.1:382719148-382867663 GCA_902687465.1 Secale cereale | reverse complement strand
CCCCCCCGCGGCCTGATGCCTTCACCGACCTGGGGCAGGGCCCGATGTGAGCAGCTCCCCTAGCCTAGTTCAGTTCAGATTCAGCCCAGTTCTGTTTATTTTCCTAGACGTTTTTTTTTCTAATTATCCGGAGAAAGCAGTTTTACAGAAAAGTCCTCAAGCATCATGCATATAATAACTTCCAAACCGTGCATCGGATCAAAATGGTGTAAACATGTTAAATGCTTAGAATTCTGTGTAGTTTAATAATATGCCACTTTCATCCATGTTTAAAATGTTTAGAATGTTGTTTGTTTAAATTTGCTCAAATGTCATGTTAAAATGGTTTATTTCATAACTAAATAACCGTAGCTCCAAATTTGATAAAAAATTATATGTAAATGGGGTGCAAAAATGTGTAGAATAACATGGTGTATTTACTTTTTCTGTTTAATAACTTTAAAATGAACTAATAGGCAGAACAGTACCAAATTCATAACATGCACATGGGGATTTTTCGGAATTGTTGTTTGTTATTTCCGGCCTCATTTAAAATGACTAGATAGTGTAGTTTGCTCATGCTTCACCTCTTGCCATGTTTAAGAACAATTAAACTTGTTGGGTACATAAACGAGAGTGAGCTAAATAATTGGTGTGGTATTTTGTCCATATGCAACTCGTTGCATATTGAGCTCCACTTAATTTGTAGTGTTATTTGAAAACTTTTCCATGCCATGCATATTTAAAACCGGACATGCATCATACTTGTTTGTGCATCATATGCCATGTTTATGCTTGTGTGTTTACCGTGTTGTTTGCTTCTTTCTGGTATGCTTCTCTCGTTAGCTTCGGTTTCGTTCTGGAGTTGTGAGGATTTGTTCAACTACTTCATGGACTCGTTCTTCTTCCTTGCGGAACCCCAGGCAAGATGACCATTCCCCGATATCACCTCTATCTTTGCCTATGCTAGTTGTCTCGCTCTTTAGATATGCCTCGATGCCTATTCCTGTTTGTCAGCCTCCTATTGTTGCCATGAAACACTCTAACTGCCCTCCTAGCAAACCGTTGATTGGCTAAGTATGCTTTTGCTCAACCCCTCTTATAGCGTTGTTAGTTGCAGGTGAAGTTTTGAAGATTGCTCCATGTTCGGACTTGTTTATTGGGATAGCACAATATATATTTTAGTTAATAATGCACATATATATTGGCAATGGGTGGAAGGCTTTGCCTTCTGCTTGGTGTTTTTTTCCACTCATGCTACCTTAGGACCCGATAAACTGGTGTTATGTTCCTTGATTTTGCGTTCCTAACATGGTTGGGGTTTATGGCCCCCCCTCACGATAATTCGCATTGCTTAAAGCTTTTCCAGCAAGGCCCAACTTTGGTTTTACCATTTGCCTAATAACTAAAACTTGCCGAGAGAGTAATTAACCCGAGGATTTATTAATCAACCCCCGGGCTAGTGCTCGTCTTGAGTGTTGGTCCAAACCTGTCAACCGCCGGTGACCGCCAGGGGCAACTCTGGTATTTTGGTCTACCGGAAGTTTGAAAAATCCGGTCGTAACCTGAGACGAGATAAGCGCGGCTACTATCAGGGTATCGGCACGCCGGGATGTCTTGCTGGATTAGTTTTACCTTTGTCGAAATGTCTTGAGCACGGGATTCCGAGAATACTCGGGTCTTCCCACTTTGGATTTGTGACTCCGCGGATCATGAGCTTGTGATGGGCTAAGTTGGGACACCCCTGCAGGGTTTGATCTTTCGAAAGCCGTGCCCGTGGTTATCTGACAGATGGGAATTTGTTAATATCCAGTTGTAGATAACTTGACACCTTATTCATGAATACACTACCTGCGTGAGTAACCGTGATGGTCTCTTTCCGAAGGGCTTCGGGAAGTGAACACGGTGGGGTTATGTTTGATCGTGAGTAGCTAGGATCACTTCTTGATCAACTTGGCGATCGCTGGCACTTGTTCTCTTCTCGCTCTAAACTCGTAAGCTAGTGCTTAGTGCTTTGTGCAACCCTTGTTTATAGCCTTTCCACACCTAAGGCTTTGGTGGTTTTGATACCCGGGAACGGGATTGCTGAGTCCTCTGTGGCTCACAGTTTACACACATATCAGATGCAGGTACAGCCGAGTACGATGCAGGAGATGGATCAGAACTTCACTGGGAGTTCGATGAAGAGCGTGGTCGTTACTATGTTTCGTATCCCGACGATCAGTAGTGGTTCCTACTAGGAGTGATCCGGGCTTGTGTTTATGGTATCTTTCTCGTTTGGTTTTTCGTCCGTAGTCGGACACTGTGTTATTTGGATGATGTATGTTATTGTATTCATTGTGTCACGTGGCGAGTGTAAGCCAACTATCCTTTTTTCAATTTCATCCCTGAATTCTACATGAGATGTGCAAAGATACCATACTTGAGATCATTCTAGTATGCGCTTATATCTTTAAGTCATGCCTCGACACGTGGGAGACATGGTCGCATACTGGGCATTACATGGGCCTCACGGCCCACGAGGCCGAGGCGTCGTTGCCCTCGTGCTCGCGCACAACGCAGCGAGCGGCGGCACCGGAAGCATGGCGATGGGACGGCGGCGCCGGAGAACTAGGATGGGAGGAGGCCGGGGAAAGTCCGACGAGCCACGGGATGGGTGGATCCGGCCTCAGGGTCGCCGGATATGGCGAGAAGGGCAGCGCCGAGAACTCTGGGCAGCGGCGGCCATGGATTCCTTGCGCGGGGACGGGCGCGAATGAGAAGATGTCGGCGGGGTCGAGAACGAGCGGACCCCGGGCAGAATTGTCGGATCAGGGTGGCGGCGGTGCAGGGCTCCGGCGGTGTGAGGCAGGGCCGAGCTCGTTAGCGGCGTAGCAACGGTGGCGGCGGGGCAGATCGCTCGAGGAGCTCGGGGCGGGAGCTACGGTTCGGGCGCGTGTGCGCCTACGGGCTGTGGCGACGGCTCGGGCCCGCCCCAGCCCGGGGGTGGGCCGCGGACGGGCCAGGCGGGCTTGGTGCGGTCGACGCGGCTGGTTGGCGGCGAGGAAGGTGATGTGGCACGCCGTGGTTGGCTGGAGCGACGGCTGGTGGCTGAGGTGGCGCGCCGTGGTTGGCCGGGGCGCGGTGGTGGCGGTGCCAAGTGGCAAAAGGGGAGAAGGGCTGTGTGGAAATCGATGCAGGGAGGCTAGAGGTTAGGGAAGGCTAGGGTTAGGCCAAAATTGGTGTGTGGGGGTGTTTATATAGGGTAGGGGGTCTAGGGTTAGGGGATTTGCTCCGTTTCGGAGCCGTTCGATCGCCATCGGACGGCCCGAAACGAAAGGGGTGCTAGGTAGGTTAGTGGGCTGGTTTAGAGGGCTATGTAGGAGGTTGTCGGCTGAGAGGAGAGGGGAGAAATGCAGTGCGGCAAGGTTTTCGGAGACTGGAAACATCCAACGATTGACCGCCGATATGGCCGCTATAGTTTAACGGTTGGGCTGTCAAACGGACTGCGAATGCGACGAAATTTGGCAGGCGGTCTGTCTACACTATAATAAGACCACACGCCAAGTTTCAACCCATTCTGAGAACATTTTTCGGACACTTATAAAATAAGTATTCGGAGGTGCCGCGGGCACGTGCGAGTGTGTTTGGGATCAGAACGGACACAGAAAGGACGATGGGGCTCGGCAACTACGAACGGGTCCAAGTTTTGAAAATTATGCAGATGAAATGCACACGATGACATGGCAAAGTGCAACACGCAAGCAGATGACATGGTAACGGCAACGAATAACTGGAAAACACCTGGCGCATCGGTCTCGGGGCGTCACAACACTCCCCTACTAACAAGACATCCCGTCCCGAGATCTTAGGAATGAGACGGGAGTGAAAAAGGAAGAAGGTGAATCCAAGGAACCTTCAGAGGTTGAGCCACTTGGAAGAGAGAATACAATGGAGATGGACGAGATTGAGAAGCTCCGTTACAAAAGAGGAACAATGAACATTATGAGAACCATGTAGGTTGAAATACATGAGAGAAGAGCTAGAGGAACAAGAGTGCATTTGAAACCACTCCGGCTAAAAGTGATAGAAAATGACTTCAAACGAAGGGATTTGGGCAGCACTCTGGCTGAAATGGAAGGAATAGCACACCGGTTGAACATGGAGGGAATAGAGCAAGATAAGATGGAACGATACTTGACGAGAGGAACAACACAATGCCTCCGGAAGAATTGAAAGAATGAAATGAAAAGAACTTCGACAACAAGTGAATTTGAATGAGAATCTTCAAGAGAAAGGCTTGAACGGAGTTGTTGAGAAAATCAACAACAAAAAATACGCATGTTGTGGACTTATGGAAAACATTCCAAAACTTGAGGTGAGATCATGCCACAACCAAAAGATTGAATAGCTGAGCTGAAGGAAGAGATGCAAAACTCCACTTCAAAGGAATAGGGAGAATTATTGGCACTCGAGAGGCAAAAGAATAATGCTTGAGCTTCTCCATAAGGAATTTGAAGAGCGCTTGAAGAAAGAATTAAATCATGATGAGCCACCATGAAGAACTCCGGTAACAAAAGGACGATGAGATAGAAATGAAGATGAAAAGAATATGATTAAAGCCTTGCGATTATTTAGATGGGGGTTCTGACTTGATAGCCGAGAAAACTTTGAACTTCATAAAACAAAAGATGAAAACACTTGGGATTAGGATTTATTCATCAAGAACAAATTTCGAAGGAAAGGATTAAAAAACTTGATGAAAGAAGAATAAGAATTATGTTATGCTTATCCTCCCCTAATTAAATTGATGAGAAACAATGGATTTGCATACTACTTATTCACCTTGAAAAATACTACAGAGATATAGCGCAAAACTTGAGAAAGTCTTCATAAGCCACCGGTAGGCTTGGAAAGAACGAATGAATTGATGTGATAACAAATGAAAAGAATTCTTTCACGAACCACCGTAAGAATTGAAACCTGGTGAAGAAAAAGAACACGCCACCGGGAAGAATTGACATTGAAATGAAGAAAAGAGAATGAATCACCGGAAGAATTAGAAAACAATTAAATAGCTTGAGGAAATTAGATAGGATTAAAGAATGCTTGAATGAAGCACCGGAATAATAAGGGGACGAACGAAGAGGCATCAATTGAGAATAGTTGGAGGACAAAGTTGAAAACTGAGAACGAAGAAATCTTCTGAAGTGATGGCCTTCGGAGGATCACAATGGAAATAATTCATGAAATACTTCGGAAAATAAAAGAGGGAAAGTAGAACCAACTGTGAAAAGAATTTGAAAGCGATCTTGGGGAAGGCATGCGACCGATGGAATCCATTCTTACGTCACACTTTGAAAAGAATTTGGGAATAGCTCTGGAAAATTAGAAGAGTCGGGTAAGATACTGGGGAAAGACCTGTGCGTTATGAGCCCACTGAAGAGAAAACACCATCGGAAAGGACTGAAAAGGAGATAATGCGCCGGAATGATTGAAAGACCTGAATGAGGTGACAACCTCGAATTAATTGAAACACAGACGAATCTCCTGATATGTCTTCAGCACTCCGGAATCAATAAATGGAGAGGGGCAAATAAGCAAGGGGAAACATTTGAGCCGAGGGAAAAGAATATGATCAACACCGAATACTTGAATTGAATCCACCGAAAATAAAAAGAGATGAAGGATGACGAACTAGATTAGAATTCACCAGTTGAAATAATTGAGGAAAGAATGCAAAGCTTCGCACGAGTAGGATGGATACTCGATTAAGGATTCCGGCTCCGATAAGAAAAAGGGTGGGCGGTGGGAAAAAGAAAGACAACTTTGGATGGGGAAAATGACGTCGATTGGAAAGAACTAAGGACTGGACTTGCAAAAGACGAAGAAGGTCGAATTAACATGACGAGAAATGCATCGGGTGACAAGAACTGACATCACAACTGACGAAAACTAACCGTGTGAGCCTAAAAAAAATTGAAGGGTAAGAGGAGTAATTCAAAAACACCTACATCAAGATTCCTCACCAGAGCAATGAAGGGGCTGAGGAGTAAAAAGAATTCCTACTCTCCGATATAACTAGACTCCAAAATAGTTTTCTTCTAGACTCGGCAACGGCCAAACTACAATCAATCAAGGGGGCTCCTATAGTCGGTCGAGGCTCTGATACCAACTTGTCATGCCCAAGATGCGATTCTTTCCCGATCAAGTGCAAACCTCGTGATTGGGGCACAACCACATTTCGGGCGCTTAGCAAGATGGATATCATTACATCGTACCATTACAGAAATAGATGGGGATACAACAAGTCATACAACATCCACATGAATACAACACATCATACACAAGACATCCGACAACGGATGAAAACACATGAAAAGCACAACGACATCCATCCTGCTATCCCAGGCTGCCGACCAAGAACCTATCCCAAGATCGATGAAGAAGAAGAAGAAAGAACTCCAACACAAGTAAACATCGCTCTCACGTCAAGTCATTGGAAACCTGCACCTGCAACTGTTGTTGTAGTATCTGTGAGCCACGACGACTCAACAATCTCATAACCATGGGTATCAAGACTAGCAAAGCTTAATGGGTATGGAAAGGTTAAGTGGTGAGGTTGCAGCAGTGGCTAAGCATGATATGGCGGCTAACTTACGAGTACAAGAATAAGATGAGCATCTACGCAGACGATCGGAAACTAGTAATGATCACTAAGTGATCCTGAACTACCTACGAGTGAAACATAACCCCACCGTGTTCTCTTCTCAAAATGAAAAGAGACGGTCACGGTTACTCACGCGCTTGGTGTATTTTATTTCGGATCCTCTATCAAGTTTTCTACAACCGGACGTTAACAAATTCCAATGTGCCACATAACCGCACGCGTGGCTTTCGAAAGATCATAACCCTGCAGGGGTGTCCCAACTTAGCCCAACACAAGCTCTCACGATCAGCAGAGGTGAAAAACCCTTATCTTAGGGAAGACCCGATCAAACTCGGAATCCCGGTGCACAAGACATTTTGACAATGGTAAAACAAGTCTAGCAAGACCTCCCGGCGTGCCGACACCCTGATAGTAGTTGCACGTATCCCGTCTCAGGCCACGTCCGGATTGACCAAACTTCTGGTAGGCCAAACCAAAGTTGCCCTTGGTGGCCACCGGTGGTTGACAGGTTTGGACCAACACACATGAGGAGCACTGGCTCGGGTTTTAAATTAAGTCCTCGGAGTCCGGAAAGTCCCTATGCAAGTTATTTAGTTATGGCAAATGGTAAAACCAATGTTGGGCCTTGCTGGAGGACTTTTATTCAAAGTGAACTGTCAAGGGGGGCCCATAACCCCCAACCGTGTTAGGGACACAAACTCAAGGAACATAACACCGGTTTATCGGTTCTTAAGGCGGCATGAGTGGAACAAAACACTAAGCAAAAGGCCAATCCTTCCACCCATTGCCAAGTATATAGGTGCATTAATTATAGCAATAGATATTATGATTCCAAAAACCAAGATCCGACATGGAGCAATCTTCATCTTCACCTTCAACTAACAACGCTATAGGAGGGGATGAGCAAGCAGTAACATAGCCATACAACAGTTTGCTGGGATGGTGTCAAAGGTTAGAGGTTTCATGGCAACAATAGATAGGTAGCGCGACATATAGCGATAGCATCGAGACACCTAGCATGGTAATGATAGTAATGAGATCCAAGGTGACGGTCATCTTGCCTAAGATCCCGCAAGGAATAAGAATGAGTCCATTAAGAAGACAAAGCCACGAAAACGAACCAAGTGTAGACGAACGAATCCTCACGATCGCAACGAAACAAGAACTACCAAGAAGAAGCAAACAATATGGTAAACACACAACACATAAACAAGACAAATTATCAACCAAGCATGATGCATGACAAGGCTACATGATGCAAAACATGGCAAGAGATGAAGCACAGAAGATCAACACACAAGGCAAGCTTAAATGAGGCCGGAAACAACTAATAACAATTCCGGTAAGTCCTCATATGCAAATTTCGAAATTGGTCCAGATCTGAACAAACCTTATGTTAAAGTTGTTAAACAGCAAGTTAACATGCACCATGATGATCTACATGAAAATCCAGTCAGGTTTCATATAAAGTTCATTTAATTCGGAGCTACGGCCTAAAAGATATGAGCAAAATAAGTTAAGCATGGCAAAGATGCAAGATGCATTCAAACATCAAGCAAACACACTCCAAACATGTATACAACATGATATGATGCATCTACATGCAAAAAAACAAGCAAGTTTCATATAGAGCACGCTCAAAACGGAGCAACGGTTTAACACATACACATGAAACAAGATATAACAACAATCTGTCCCAAAACAGCAACTCGGCACTTTGCAATCATCAAAACAACATGTTACAGGAACATTTCATGGCATCAAAGGGCATGGCAAGCATTTACATGTCAAGCACACTGAGCTACTGCCAAATACCACTAGAACATGCTCAAAACATCATGGCAAGATTGCAAATGATAACAGTTTCACAGACTTAGTGAAATAAACTGAACATGGCAGCAACGACGACAAGTAGGCATGTTTGCAAGCTTGTGCAACTCATCTCAAAGCATATCATCGCATGTGAATATAACCAACAGCAAGGAGAAATGTTTATGCGGCTACTCATGGCAAGAACATGGTCATAGGATGCATAGAACACTAGGTATTCACATGGCAAATCTGAACTTACTGATAACAGGCTGACAGAAACATTATATAGCAATTCGAGAGCAAAAAAGAGACATGCTACAGCAACCTATAATTGCAAACAAGGACATGGATGGATAGAGCATAACATGGAATTCAAGACATGCCCACTGGACATTCCAAAACATGCATGGATATGATTGTAGCATCAAGCAAACATGGCATCATGATATAACAGTTTCAGACTTGGCAGTTTTCAACAAGTCTCAAAAATCAGCAAACAGTGAGTAGGTCACTTTACAAGCTAGTTCCACTCACCACAAGGCATATAATGAAAAGTGGATTGCACCACAGAAAAGATGACATGACATAGCTCATAAAACATGTTGACATGATACTCAAACAAAAATCACACAAAAATATATGAAAAAGACAAATCAGCAAGTTATATCAAGTTTCAGTAGTTAACAGCCATTTGCACTTTTGCAACAGAGATTAACATGGCAAGATGCAATCTAACATGCATGCAAAGCATACCATCATCTAGAGCACAGAGAGACGAACATTTTCACATATCATATGCTCATTTTGGATCTACGTGCACAAAGTTACAAGCAGTCAAAGAATGCAACATAATAAGACATTTTGGGGACTTAGCCATTTCAGGAAAAAAACGAGTGAGCTCTTGTTGGGGAACGTAGTATTTTAAAAATTTCCTATGATCACGCAAGATCTATCTACCAGATGCATAGCAACGAGAGGGGAGAGTGTGTCTACGTACCCTCGTAGACCAAAAACGGAAGCGTTAGAACAACGCGGTTGATGTAGTCATACGTCTTCACGGCCCGACTGATCAAGCATCGAAACTACGGCACCTCCGAGTTCTAGCACACGTTCATCTCGATGTCGTCCCTCGAACGCCGATCCAGCCGAGTGTCGAGGGAGAGTTCCGTCAGCACGACGGCGTGGTGACGATCTTGATGTTCTACCGTCGCAGGGCTTCGCCTAAGCACCGCTATAATATTATCGAGGAGAACTATGGTGGAGGGGGGCACCGCACACGTCTAAGAGATCAAGAGATCAATTGTTGTGTCCAGAGGTGCCCCCTTGCCCCCGTATATAAAGGGGGGAGGGAGAGGCCGGCCCTAGAGGGGGCGCGCCAAGTGTGGGGAGTCCTACTAGGACTCCCAAGTCCTAGTAGGATTCCCCTTTCCTTTCCGGAGTAGGAGAGAAGGAAAGAGGGGGAGAGGGAGAAGAAAAAGGGGGCTGCACCCCTTGTCCAATTCGGACCAGAAGGGGGGCGCGCGCCTCCTTCCTTTTGGCCTTTCTCCTCTATTCCCGTATGGCCCAATAAGGCCCATATACTCCGAAAAATACCCGAATCACTCGGAACCTTTCCGATGTCCGAATATAGTCGTCCAATATATCACTCTTTACGTCTCGACCATTTCGAGACTCCTCGTCATGTCCCCGGTCTCATCCGGGACTCCGAACTCCTTCGGTACATCAAAACTCATAAACTCATAATACCGATTGTCATCAAACATTAAGCGTGCGGACCCTACGGGTTCGAGAACTATGTAGACATGACCGAGACTCATCTCCGGTCAATAACCAATAGCGGAACCTGGATGCTCATATTGGCTCCTACATATTCTACGAAGATCTTTATCGGTCAAACCGCATAACAACATACGTTGTTCCTTTTGTCATTGGTATGTTACTTGCCCGAGATTCGATCGTCTGTATCTCTATACCTAGTTCAATCTCGTTACCGGCAAGTGTCTTTACTCGTTCCGTAATACATCATCTCGTGACTAACTCATTAGTCTTTTGCTTGCAAGGCTTATTATGATGTGCATTACCGATAGGGCCCAGAGATACCTCTCCGACAATCGGAGTGACAAATCTTAATCTCGAAATACGCCAACCCAACAAGTACCTTCGGAGACACCTGTAGAGTACCTTTATAATCACCCAGTTACGTTGTGACGTTTGGTAGCACACAAAGTGTTCCTCCGGTATTCGGGAGTTGCATAATCTCATAGTCATAGGAACATGTATAAGTCATGAAGAAAGCAATAGCAGTAAAACTTAAACGATCATAGTGCTAAGCTAACGGATGGGTCTTGTCCATCACATCATTCTCCTAATGATGCGATCCCGTTGATCAAATGACAACTCATGTCTATGGCTAGGAAACATAACCATCTTTTATCAATGAGCTAGTCTAGTAGAGGCATACTAGGGACACTCTGTTTTGTCTATGTATTCACACATGTACTAAGTTTCCGGTTAATACAATTCTAGCATGAATAATAAACATTTATCATGATATAAGGAAATAAATAATAACTTTATTATTGCCTCTAGGGCATATTTCCTTCAGTCTCGCACTTGCACTAGAGTCAATAATCTAGATCACATCACCATGTGATTAACACCAATAGTTCACATCGCCATGTGACTAACACCCATAGTTCTCATCGCCATGTGACCAATACCCAAAGGGTTTACTAGAGTCAACAATCTAGTTCACATCCTCATGTGATTAACACCCAAAGAGTATTAAGGTGTGATCATGTTTTGCTTTGTGAGAGAAGTTTAGTCAGCGGGTCTGTTACATCCAGATCCGTATGTATTTTGCAAATTTCTATGTCTACAATGCTCTGCATGGAGCTACTCTAGCTAATTGCTCCCACTTTTAATACACATCCAGATTGATACTTAGAGTCATCTGGATTAGTGTAAAGCTTGCATCGGCGTAACTCTTTATGACGAACTCTTTATCACCTCCATAATCGAGAAACATTTCCTTAGTCATCCAGTAACTAAGGATAATTTTGACCGATGTCCAGTGATCTACTCTTGGATCACTTTTGTACCTTCTTGCCAAACTCATGGTAAGGTACACAACAAGTTTGGTACACAGCATGGCATACTTTATAGAACCTATGACTGAGGCATAGGGAATGACTTTCATTATTTCTCTATCTTTTGCCGAGGTCGGGCTTTGAGTCTTACTCAACTTCATACCTTACAACTCAGGCAAGAACTCCTTCTCTGACTGATCCATTTTGAACTACTTCAAAAACTTGTCAAGGTATGTATTTATTGAAAAACTTTATCAAGCATCTCGATATGTCTCTATAGATCTTGAGGCTCAATATGTAAGCAGCTTTACCGAGGTTTTTCTTTGAAAAAAAACTCATTTCAAACACTCCTTTATGCTTTCCAGAAAATTTCTACATCATTTCTGATCAACAATATGTCATTCACATATACTTATCAGAAAGGCTATAGTGCTCCTACTCACTTTCTTGTAAATACAGGCTTCACCGCAAGTCTGTATAAAACTATATGCTTTGATCAACTTATCAAAGCGTATATTCCAACTCTGAGATGCTTGCACCAATCCATAGATGGATCGCTGGAGCTTGCACACTTTGTCAGCACCTTTAGGATCGACAAAACCTTCTGGTTGCATCATATACAACTCCTTTTTAAGATATCCATTCAGGAGTGCAGTTTTGACATCCATTTGTCAGATTTCATAATCATAAAATGCGGCCATTGCTAACATGATTCGGACAGACTTAAGCATCGCTACGGGTGAGAAAATCTCATCGTAGTCAACTCCTTGAACTTGTCGAAAACCTTTCACAACAAGTCGAGCTTTGTAAACAATAACATTACTGTCAGCGTCGGTCTTCCTCTTTTAGATCCATTTATTTTTTATGGCTTGCCGATCATCGGGCAAGTCAACCAAAGTCCACACTTTGTTCTCATACATGGATCCCATCTCAGATTTCATGGCCTCAAGCCATTTTGCGGAATCTGGGCTCATCATTGCTTCCTCATAGTTTGTAGGTTCATCATGGTCTAGTAACATGACTTCCAGAACCGGGTTGCCGTACCACTTTGGCGTGGAACGTACTCTGGTTGATCTACGAGTTCAGTAGTAACTTGATCCAAAGTTTCATGATCATCATCATTAGCTTCCTCACTAATTGGTGTAGGAATCACTGAAACTAGTTTCTGTGATGTACTACTTTCCAATTCGAGAGAAGGTACAATTACCTCATCAAGTTTCACTTTCCTCCCACTCACTTCTTTCGAGAGAAACTCCTTCTCTAGAAAGGATCCATTCTTAGCAACGAATATCTTGCCTTCGGATCTGTGATAGAAGGTGTACCCAACAGTCTCCTTTGGGTATCCTATGAAGACACATTTCTCCGACTTGGGTTCGAGCTTATCAGGTTGAAGCTTTTTCACATAAGCATCGCAGCCCCAAACTTCAAGAAACGACAACTTTGGTTTCTTGCCAAACCACAGTTCATAAGGTGTCATCTCCACGGATTTAGATGGTGCCCTATTTAACATGAATGTAGTTGTCTCTAATGTATAACCCCAAAAGCGATAGTGGTAGATCGGTAAGAGACATCATCGATCGCACCATATCTAATGACGTTCGGACACACCATTACACAGTGGTGTTCCAGGTGGCGTGAGTAGTGAAACTATTTCACATTGTTTTTACTGAAGGCCAAACTCGCTAACTCAAATATTTTACCTCTACGATCATATCGTAGAAACTCTTATTTTCTTGTTACGATGATTCTCCACTTCACTCTGAAATTCTTTGAACTTTTCAAATGTTTCATACTTGTGCTTCATTAAGTAGATATACCCATATCTGCTCAAATCATCAGTGAAGGTCAGAAAATAATGATACCCGCCGCGAGCTTCAACACTCATTGGTCCACATACATGTGTATGTATGATCTCCAACAAATATGTTGCTCGCTCCATTGTTCCGGAGAACGGAGTTTTAGTTATCTTGCCCATGAGGCATGGTTCACAAGCACCAAGTGATTCATAATCAAGTGATTCCAAAAGTCCATCACTATGGAGTTTCTTCATGCGCTTTACACCATTATGACCTAAACGGCAGTGCCACAAATAAGTTGCACTATCATTATTAACCTTGCATCTTTTGGCTTCAATATTATGAATATGTGTATCACCACGATCGAGATCCAACAAACTATTTTCATTGGGTGTATGACCATCGAAGGTTTTATTCATGTAAACAGAATAACAATTATTCTATGACTTTAAATGAATAACCGTATTGCAACAAATATGATCAAATCATATTCATGCTCAACGCAAATGCCAAATAACATTTATTTAGGTTTTACACTAATCCCGAAAGTATAGGGAGTGTGCAATGATGATCATATCAATCTTGGAACCACTTCCAACACACATCGTCACTTCACCTTTAACTAGTCTCTGTTCATTCTGCAATTCTCGTTTCTAGTTATTAATTTTAGCAACTGAACCGGTATCAAATACCCAGGGGTTGCTATGAACACTAGTAAACTACACATCAATAATCTGTATATCAAAATATACCTTTGTTCACTTTGCCATCCTTCTTATCCGCCAAGTATCTAGGGCAGTTCCACTTCCAGTGACCTATTCCTTTCCAGTAGAAGCACTTAGTTTCAGGCTTGAGTTTTAGATTTGGGTTTCTTCACGGGAGTGACAACTTGCTTGTCATTCTTCTTGAAGTTCCCCTTCTATCCCTTTGCCCTTTACTTGAAACAAGTGGTCTTGTTAACCATCAACACTTGATGCTTTTTCATGATTTCTACCTTCGCCGACTTCAGCATCGCGAAGAGCTCGGGAATTCCTTTCGTTATCCCTTGCATATTATAGTTCATCACGAAGTTCTACTAACTTGGTGATAGTGACTAGAGAACTTTGTCAGTTACTATCTTATCTGGAAGATTAACTCCCACTTGATTCAAGTAATTGTAGTACCCAGACAATCTGAGCACATGCTCACTGGTTGAGCTATTCTCCTCCATCTTGTAGGCAAAGTACTGTCAGAAGTCTTATACCTCTCAACACGGGCATGAGTATGAAATACTAATTTCAACTCTTGGAACATCTTATATGCTCCGTGGCGTTCAAAACGTTTTTGAAGTCCCGGTTCTAAGCCGTAAACATGGTGCACTTAAACTATCAAGTAGTCATCATACCGAGCTTTTGTCAAAACGTTCATAACGTCTACATCTGCTCCTGCAATAGGTCTGTCACCTAGCGGTGCATCAAGGACATAATTCTCTGTGCAGGAATGAGGATAATCCTCAGATCACGAAACAATTCCGCATCATTGCTACTAACATCTTTCAACTTAGTTTTCTCTAGGAACATATAAAAAAATAAACGGGGAGCAACATCGTGAGCTATTGATCTACAACATAGATATGCTAATACTACGAGGACTAAGTTCATGATAAATTAAAGTTCAATTTAATCATATTACTTAAGAACTCCCACTTAGATAGACATCCCTCTAGTCATCTAAATGATCACGTGATCCAAATCAACTAAACCATGTCCGATCATCACGTGAGATGGAGTAGTTTTGATGGTGAACATCTTATGTTGATCATATCTACTATATGATTCACGCTCGACCTTTCGGTCTCCAGTGTTCCGAGGCCATATCTGCATATGCTAGGCTCGTCAAGTTTAACCCGAGTATTCTACGTGTGTAAAACTGTCTTACACTCATTGTATTTGAACGTAGAGCTTATCACACCCGATCATCACGTGGTGTCTCGGCACGAAGAACTTTCGCAATGGTGCATACTCAGGGAGAACACTTGTACCTTGAAATTTTGTAAGGGATCATCTTATAATGCTACCGTCGTTCTAAGCAAAATAAGAAGCATAATAAGATAAACATCACATGCAAATCAAAATATGTGACATGATATGGCCATCATCATCTTGTGCTTTTGATCTCCATCTCCAAAGAACCTTCATGATCACCTTTGTCACCGGCGCGACACCTTAATCTCCATCGTAGCATCGTTGTCGTCTCGCCAACTATTGCTTCTACGACTATCGCTACTCCTTAGTGATAAAGTAAAGCAATTACATGGCGATTGCATTTCATACAATAAAGCGACAACCATATGGCTCCTGCCAGTTGCCGATAACTTTACAAAACATGATCATCTCATACAAAACCGTATAACTCATCATGTCTTGACCATATCACATCACAACATGCCCTGCAAAAACAAGTTAGACGTCCTCTGCTTTGTTGTTGCAAGTTTTACGTGGCTGCTACGGGCTTTAGCAAGAACCGTTCTTACCTACGCATACAAAACCACAACGATATTTCGTCAAGTATGTGTTGTTTTAACCTTCACAAGGACCGGGCGTAGCCACACTTGATTCAGCTAAAGTTGGAGAAACTGACACCCGCCAGCCACCTGTGTGCGAAGCACGTCGGTAGAACTAGTCTCGCGTAAGCGTACGCGTAATGTCGGCCCGGGCCGCTTCATCCAACAATACCGCCGAATCAAAGTATGACATGTTGGTCAGCAGTATGACTAGTATCGTCCACAACTCACTTGTGTTCTACTCGTGCATATCATCTATGCATAAACCTGGCTCTGATACCACTGTTGGGGAACGTAATATTTTAAAATTTTCCTACGATCACGCAAGATCTATCTACCAGATGCATAGCAACGAGAGGGGAGAGTGTGTCTACGTACCCTCGTAGACTGAAAGCGGAAGCGTTAGAACAACGCGGTTGATGTAGTCGTACGTCTTCACGGCCCGACCGATCAAGCACCGAAACTATGGCACCTCCGAGTTCTAGCACACGTTCAGCTCGATGACGTCCCTCGAACTCCGATCCAGCCGAGTGTCGAGGGAGAGTTCCGTCAGCACGACGGCGTGGTGACGATCTTGATGTTCTACCGTCGCAGGGCTTCGCCTAAGCACCGCTATAATATTATCGAGGAGAACTATGATGGAGGGGGGCACCGCGCACGGCTAAGAGATCAAGAGATCAATTGTTGTGTCTAGAGGTGCCCCCTTGCCCCCGTATATAAAGGGGGGAGGGAGAGGCCGGCCCTAGAGGGGGCGCGCCAAGTGTGGGGAGTCCTACTAGGACTCCCAAGTCCTAGTAGGATTCCCCTTTCCTTTCCGGAGTAGGAGAGAAGGAAAGAGGGGGAGAGGAAGAAGGAAAAGGGGGCTGCACCCCTTGTCCAATTCGGACCAGAAGGGGGGCGCGCGCCTCCTTCCTTTTGGCCTTTCTCCTCTATTCCCGTATGGCCCAATAAGGCACATATACTCCGAAAAATACCCGAATCACTCGGAACCTTTCTGATGTCCGAATATAGTCGTCCAATATATCGCTCTTTACGTCTCGACCATTTCGAGACTCCTCGTCATGTCCCTGGTCTCATCCGGGACTCCGAACTCCTTCGGTACATCAAAACTCATGAACTCATAATACCGATCGTCATCAAACATTAAGCGTGCGGACCCTACGGGTTCGAGAACTATGTAGACATGACCGAGACTCATCTCCTGTCAATAACCAATAGCGGAACCTGGATGCTCATATTGGCTCCTACATATTCTACGAAGATCTTTATCGGTCAAACCGCATAACAACATACGTTGTTCCTTTTGTCATTGGTATGTTACTTGCCCGAGATTCGATCGTCGGTATCTCTATACCTAGTTCAATCTCGTTACCGGCAAGTGTCTTTACTCGTTCCGTAATACATCATCTCGTGACTAACTCATTAGTCTTTTGCTTGCAAGGCTTATTATGATGTGCATTACCGAGAGGGCCCTGAGATACCTCTTCGACAATTGGAGTGACAAATCTTAATCTCGAAATACGCCAACCCAACAAGTACCTTCGGAGACACCTGTAGAGTACCTTTATAATCACCCAGTTACGTTGTGACGTTTGGTAGCACACAAAGTGTTCCTCCGGTATTCGGGAGTTGCATAATCTCATAGTCATAGGAACATGTATAAGTCATGAAGAAAGCAATAGCAGTAAAACTTAAACGATCATAGTGCTAAGCTAACGGATGGGTTTTGTCCATCACATCATTCTCCTAATGATGTGATCCCGTTGATCAAATGACAACTCATGTCTATGGCTAGGAAACATAACCATCTTTGATCAATGAGCTAGTCTAGTAGAGGCATACTAGGGACACTCTGTTTTGTCTATGTATTCACACATGTACTAAGTTTCCGGTTAATACAATTCTAGCATGAATAATAAACATTTATCATGATATAAGGAAATAAATAATAACTTTATTATTGCCTCTAGGGCATATTTCCTTCAGCTCTATATAGTATTCTTAGCACGAGGAAGGGCTTAGGTGGTGACTCACCAAATGGGCTCGGCCCAGGTTGTAGAGGAGGAGGCCGGCTGGGCGCGTCGGGCCTAGCTGGGCCTCGCGGCCCACGAGGCCGAGGCGTCGTTGCCCTCGTGGTCGCGCACGACGTAGCGAGTGGCGGCGCCGAAAGCATGGCGAACTGGGATGGGAGGAGGCCGGGGAAGGTCCAACGAGTCGAGGAATGGGAAAATCCGGCCTCACGGTCGCCGGATCTGGCAGGAAGGGAGCACCGAGAACTCCGGGCAGTGGCGGACATGGATTCCTGGCGAGGGACGGGCGCAAAGGAGGTGATGTCGGCGGGGTCGAGGACGAGCGGACCCGGGGCGGAGTTGCCGGATCTGGGCGGCGGCGGTGCAGGGCTCCGACGGTGTGCGGCGGGGCCGAGCTCATCGGCGATGTAGTGTAATGCCCAGGATGCGACAATATCTCATACGTGTCGAGGCACGACTTGGAGACATAAGCGCATTCTGGAATGATCTCAAGCTTGGTATATTTGCACATCTCGTGTAAAAATTCAGGGATGAAAGTGTAAAAGATAGTTGGCTTACACTCGCCACGTCACACAATGAATACAAGGTGGGAAGACCCGAGTATTGTCGGAATCCCGTGCTCAAGATATTTCGACAAAGATAAAACTAATCCAGCAAGACCTCCCGGTGTGCCGACACCCTGATAGTAGCCGCGCGTATCTTGTCTCGGACCATGATCGGATGGGACATCCTACACGTAATACCAGATACCTCGGGTTTCCCCAAGGCGGCCCTGCAGTCTGCCTAGTTGGACCAACACTCATGAGGAGCACTGGCCCGGGGGGTGGATTAAGAACTCGGGTTTATAACTCCCTATGCAAGTTTTAGTTGTTAGGCAAATGTAAAACCAATGTTGGGTCTTGCTGGAAAAGCTTTAAGCAGAGCGAATTATCAAGGGGGGGCCATAAATCCCAACCGTGTTACGAACGCAAAATGAAGGAACATAACACCAGTTTATCGGATCCTAAGGTGGCATGAGTGGAACAAAATACCAAGCAGGAGGCCAAGCCTTCCAACCATTACCAATATATATATGTGCATTAATATGAGTAAGATATATATATTGTGTTAGCCCAATAAACAAGTCCAAACTTGGAACAATCTTCAAACTTCACCTGCAACTAACAACGCTATAAGAGGGGCTGAGCAAAAGCGTACTTAGCCAATCAACGATTTGCTAGGAAGGCGGTTAGAGTGTTTCATGGCAACCATAGGAGGATGACAAACAGGAATAGGCATCGAGGCATAGCTAAAGAACGAGACAACTAGAATAGGCAATGATAGAGGCGATATTGGGGAACGGTCATCTTGTCTGCTAAGTCGTCGGTGGGATGGAAAGATGGCTCCTCAAACTCAGTCTCGACAAGATCCTCGAACTCGGTATCGGCTCCTGGGTCTACCCAACACAAGAGCACAACAACGGTACAAAATCAATCATGGTGCAATGCACAAACAACATGATGCAAGACATGTCATGGAATGCAAGTATGATGTGCGTATGCATGAGGATGCTCTCGAGCCTAAAGAGAAGATGATGGAAATGGCTTCATCTTGGGTAACCAAGAAAGCCACTGGATAGAGGGGAAGATTTCGGTCGAAAATGATATAAAGATCATTGGAAACGGATGCACAGTTTGCAAATGACAAGCAAAACACTACATGATGCAATCTGCCAAAAACAGCAAGTTGTCCACTAAGTGACCAAGTTTAAGTATGCTACAGCACCCAAACAAGCAAGCAAAAGGCATGGCAATAACATAAATAAAATGCTCTTCAAGAATAACCACATGGCTACCTCTACAACATACTAGAACATGTCACAAACAGCATGGCAAAAGTGCAAAAGTTTATCCAGACTTAGTGAAAAACTGGGCATGGCAACAATTACAACAAGTAGGCATGTTTGCCAGCTTGTGCAACTCAAATCGAAGCATAGCATGGCATGTGAATATAACCAACAGCAAGAAGAGATGTTTGTGAAGCTACTCATGGCAAGAACATGGTCATAGGATGCATAGAGCACTAGCTATTCACATGGCAAAATTGAACTTGCTGATAACAAGCTGACAGAAGCATTTTATAGAAACTTGAGAGCATGGAAACAACAAGCTACAACAACTCATCATGGAAAACAAGAGCATGGACATCTAGAGCATAACATATACATCAAGGAACACCTATTGGACAACTCTAAACATGCACAACAATGGCGTGGCATCATGGAAACATGGCATAAAAATTAGCATATTTACACTTAGCAGAAATTTAACATCACGTAGACATGTTAACAAGCTTGATGCACTCATATCAAGACATATCATGGCATGAAAATGAACCTATCTTGTAGAGAGCATTCCAATGAGTAAAACTCATGTTGACACCTAGCTCATATGACACAAGGATTAATATACACAAACAAGACAAAACATCATCTCATAACAAGTTCAGAAACTTATCAGCCACATGCACTTTTGCAACAGGGTTAAACATGGCATAATGCAACCTATCATGTATGAAAAGGCCTCCACCATGAAGAGCATCACAAGACGAACATCTGGACATATCATACACTCCATTTGGACCAACATGCACAAAGTTACTAGCTCACGAACATGCCAACAAATTTACACAGACAACAAGTGCTGAAATAGTTACATCACGAAGCACTCTTATCACAAAGATTAAGTCAACTAGATGAACTCTAACATGCATGAAACTGATTCTAACATGTAGAGCACTTCGAGATGAACATTTTGATATATCATATGCGCAAAACGGAGCACCGAGCACAAAGTTACCACATGACAAAGGAGGCAACAAAATTACGCAGATTCGGGACTTAGTGGAAATATACCTCCGCGAAAAATCAACGCGGGATAGAGATGTCCCGGGACGAGGAGGTCCGGGATGTGGGAAGGCGTTTGGATCGCGGGGGTGGTGGATCTGATCCACCCCGGATCTGGATCAGATCGGGCCGACGGTGGCTCGCCGGAGGTGGCCGGAGGCGGCGACCTGTGGTGGCGTGGCGGGGCCGCCGGCGGTGACGAGCTGGCGCGGTGCGGTGGCCGACGCGGTAGCGTCGGAGATCCCGCGACGGCGGAGGAGGGCGGCCGCGTCCAAGGGCTCCCGGCGCCGGAGGCGACGGCGGAGAGGCAGCCCGGCCGGCCGGTGAGGCGAAGCGCCGGTGGCGGGGGTGCGGCGTGGAGGCAGAGGACGATGGCGAAGGAGCGGGGCGACGAGCTCGCGCGGCCGGTGGCGGATGGGCCCCACGGGCCCGCGATGGGCTCAGCGGGCCTCGGCGGCACGTGGTGGAGGAGCCTGGCGGCTGACACGTGGCGCGCTCTGGTTGGTCGGGCGCGTCCGGCGGATGATGGGCCTCGAACCCCTCGTTGGTTACCCCAAGTGGAAGGTGTAAGATGCAGTAAGTAGAAGTGTTTTCCCCTAGCAAAGATTCCAAGGATCGAATCCCCAGAGACTCCTAGGTTCAACAAGTAGGTGTCAACTGCTAACGGCGCAATTAGCAATCAACGTGGACCTGCACACAGATACAAATAACTTTGCTCCCAACGAGTACAGAGAGGTTGTCAATCCCTCTGTCCTTGTAGTTCACAAAGGGTTAAAAGCAATGATAGTAGTGATAGATAGTTTTTGCAATAGTAAGTAAATAGCGAAAAGTAAATAGTGGATGTGATCAATGATGGTAATATGGACCGGAGTCTCATGATGTTCACTAGTGATGTCTCTCTCCCAAAAGACGATAAAACAGCTATGTGAGGTAACAAATTACAGCTGGGCAATTGACAGGACCACGAACGCAAACCAATGCTGACTACATTGCAAGAAAGGTTGAGGTTCAAAGCATGGGCGGTACGCCAAAGTAAGTAGACCGAAATCCATCAATATCTACTACTAATCATCCACCTTGAGATATCTATCCAGAACATCTCGCTGGTATTAAGTTGCGAGTCCCACCCATAGTGTAAACTCAATGCAACAGACAACTGCATTAAAAGAACTTTGCGTAAAGTAAACAATCCTTGCACCCGCGGGCACAAGCACCGTTGTTTTCCCCCTTGTGGCAACAGCACATCCCCTAGACTCATGTTTCTGTCACTCAAGCTAGTCATCGAGGGGCATGAACCCATAATCGAGCATAACGTTCCCTCTTGGAGTCACTACCTACTACTCGGCCAAAGCAATAAGTAACAACGGAGAACATGCAAGAATTACTTATGAACTAAAATATAAAAGAGGTGAATCAAATATATTACTCAAGATCAATCTGAACATAATCTCATAATCCATCGGATCCCAGCAAACTCAACATAGCAACAGCATAAGGATTACATAGGTGCCTCGATCATGTAGGGCAGCTCACGAGGACTAATTAGTGAAGCACAAGAACGGGAGGAGAACATCACATAGCTACTGGTCATGGACTCATGGTCCAAGGGAGACTACTCACGAGTCATCCGGGAGGCGTCCATGGTGGTGGAGAAGCTCCCGGTGGTGATCCTCCCCTCCGGCAGGGTGCCGGGAAGAGTTCTCCTGGTGCTCCCGATCTTGGAACCGGCGGCGCCGGCGGAACAGAGATGGGATCGCGAAAAGAGTTCCTGTTCTGAGGGTTCCGGAGGGTCCTTTAAATATATGCCAAAGTAGGGCACCGGGGGAGTTTCGGGAGGGGCAGGCGCCCCCCCGGCGCGGCCAGGGGGGCGCGCCCACAGGGCGCCTGGAGCCCCTGTGCCCCCCCCCCCCCAGGCTGCCCTTCGGACGCAGTGTTGTTTCCGGATCGCTGCTTTTTTTATATAATTTTTCTGGATTTTTCTGGGCAGTTCTCGAAACGTGAAAACCTGAAATACAAAAACAGCCGAAAATAGAAACTGGCACTGGGGTGCACTGGATTAGTAAGTTAGTCCAAATATGATCAAAAGTGTATGGAAGTGTATGAATATCATAGCAATATCACCCAAAAGTGGCATGGAGCAAGCAGAAATTATAGATACGTTTTGGACGTATCGGCGGACATGTCCGGCGTGGTCCGGACATGTCTGGTGACGCGAGGAGGGGCTCGGGCTAGGGTTTCGCCCGAAATCCGGGGGAGAGATGTCTTTTATAGGTAGAGGGAGCTAGGAGTGTCCAAATGAGGTGCGGTTTTCGCCCACACGATCACGATCCAACGACCGAGAGGATTGAAGGGGTTGTGCTGGGTTAGTGGGCTGTTGTGGAGGGGTGTTGGGCCAAAAGAGAGAGGAGCCTTTAGCCCACGAGGTTAATCGTTGGAGTATCAAACGACCTCCAAACGCGACGAAACTTGACAGGCGGTCTCCACGTACTAAAACAACAACGTACGACAACTCTCACGTCATACCGAGAACGTTCTTCGGTCACATACGAAAGAAGGACTCGAAGGTGCCACGGGCACGTGTGTGAGTGTCGAAACTCGAAACGGACAACAGGAAGAGACGAGCATGACTGGGTGCAAGCGAGACTATGCCAATGCAATGCACATAATGAAAATGACACGATGACATGCAACACACGCACAAGACAAAAACGAAGAAACCCGAAATGAAGGAAAAGCCCAGAATGGAATTAATGAAGTCAACGATTCATATATTGCCATAAATGGAATTGTTACATCCGGGGCGTTACAAACTCTCCTCCACTACAAAAAAATCTCATCCCGAGATCTAGGACTGAAAGAAAGCAGGATACTCGGAATGGAGATGATCTTCTTATTGCCATGTAGCTTCTCGGTCGGTATGGTGTCACCACTTCACTTTCGAGAATTTGATGGACTTGTTGCGGGTCTTGCGCTCAGTTTCTTCAAGGATAGCAACGGGGTGCTCACGATAAGACAAGTCTCGTTGAAGATCAATCTCTTCGAAGGGATGGTGCGTTCAGGCGTCTTGAAGCACTTGCGGAGTTGTGACACGTGAAACACATCTTGCACATTTGCAAAGTTGGAGGGAAGCTCGAGTTGGTAGGTTAGATCGCCTCTCTTGCCAAGAATCTTGAAAGGGCCCACGTATCTTGGAGCAAGCTTTCCCTTGATACCGAACCTCTGAGTGGCCTTCATGGGAGAAACACGGAGGTAGACATGATCTCCAATGTCGAAAGCCAAGTCACGATGCTTGTCGTCATAATAGCTCTTTTGGCACGATTGTACGGCCTTGAGATTCTCACGTATGAGTTTGCACATTTCTTCGGCCTCTGAGATCAAATCATTTCCGAGGAGTTGATGTTCACCAGTCTTGGACCAGTTGAGAGGGGTACGACACTTTCTGCCATAGAGAATTTCAAGCGATGCTTTGCATGCACTTGCTTGGAAGCAGTTGTTGTAGGAGAATTCGGCAAATGGAAGGCAATCTTTCCATTTCATACCGAAGGAGATTACACAAGCTCTGAGCATATCTTCGAGAATTTGGTTCACTCTTTCGACTTGACCACTAGTCTAAGGATGAAAAGTTGTGCTGAAGCGAATCTTGGTACCCATAGTTGACTGGAAGGAATCCCAGAATTTGGAAGTGAACAAGCTTCCACGATCAGAGGAGATTACTTGAAGGATACCATGCAAAGAGACAATTCTGGAGGTATACAGCTCTGCCAGTTGTGCTGCAGTGATGGATTCTTTGACTGGAAGAAAATGAGCCACTTTAGTGAGCTTGTCAATCACAACAAAGATAGCATCATTTCCTCGCTTGGACTTGGGAAAACCGGTGACGAAATCCATCTCAATGTGATCGAATTTCCACTCGGGAATAGGTAGAGGTTGAAGGAGTCCGGCTGGACGTTGATGCTCTGCCTTCACTCTTTTGCGGACATCACACTCGTTCACGAATTGAGCAATTTCTCTTTTCATGCGAGTCCACCAATAGAATTGCTTGAGGTCATGGTACATCTTGGAGCTTCCTGGATGTATCGAGAGGAGTGAGTCATGTGCTTCGTTCATTATGAGCTTCCAGAGATCACCTTTGGGAACCACAATTATGTCCTCAAAGAACAAAGTGTCTCTGTCATCAATGCGATAGCACTTGTACTTGGGAGTACCCTTAGCAATACCACGTTTCGCTTTCTGCACCATAGCATCACTGAGTTGGGCATCACGGATTTGATCTTCCAAGGTAGGAGCAACTTGAAGGTTGGCAAGAAAACCTTGCGGAACAACTTGGAGGTTGAGCTTCCTGAATGATTCACAAAGTTCAGGTTGGAACGGTTTGAGAAGGAGATTGTTGCAATAAGCCTTTCTGCTCAAGGCATCTGCAATGACATTGGCCTTGCCAGGAGTGTACTCAATTCTTGGATCGTACTCTTGAATCATTTCAACCCAACGAGTCTGGCAGAGTTTAAGGTTTGGCTGGGTGAAGATGTACTTCAGGCTCTTGTCATCGGTGAAGATGTCCACTTTTCTGCCCAACAGAAGGTGTCTCCACGTGATCAAGGCATGAACAACTGCTGCTATCTCAAGATCATGTGTGGGGCAATTCTTCTCATTTGGTTTAAGTTGACGTGAAATGTATGCAACAATCTTCTTGTCTTGCATGAGAACACCACCAAGACCTTGCAATGAAGCATCACAGAACACTTCATAAGGCTTGGACTCATCTGGAGGACTAAGAACCGGAGCAGAAATGAGCTTCTCTTTGAGGGTATTGAATGCCACATCACAATCAGGAGTCCATGAGTACTTGACATTCTTCTACAACAGGTTGGAAAGAGGGTTGGCAATCTTGGAGAAGTTCTCAACGAACCTTCTGCAATAGCTTGCGAGACCGAGGAAACTTCGGAGTTGTTTGACATTCTGTGGAGGTTCACAGTTGAAAATAGCTTCAACCTTCTCGGGGTTAACAGAAATGCCCTCGGCAGAGATAATATGGCCAAGATAGAGGACTTTATCAAGCCAGAATTCACATTTGGAGAACTTCGCATAGAAGCGGTGCTCACGGAGCCTGTCGAGAACCAAACGGAGGTGCTTGGCATGGTCTTCTTCATTCTTGGAGAATACCAAGATATCATCCAGATAGACGAGAACGAATTCATTGGTGTAGGGGTTGAATATGAAATGCATCATCCGAGAGAAAGTGGGTGGAGCATTTGCAAGCCCGAAAGACATGATCGTGTATTCATAGGAGCCATAACTCATTTTGAATGCGGTCTTGCGAATATCCTGTTCACGGATACGAATCTGATGGTAGCCCATCCGGAGATCAAGTTTCGAGAAAACCTTGGCTCCTTTGAGCTGCTCGAACAATTCATTGATATTGGGGAGCAGGTACTTATTCTTTATTGTCTTCTTGTTCAATGGCCGGTAATCAACGCACAATCGTTTTGTACCATCCTTCTTCTTGACAAAAAGAACACCGCAGCCCCAAGGAGAAGTACTTGGTCTGATTAGACCCATACATTCTTTCTCATCGAGTTGCTTCTTCAGCTCCTTCAACTCATCAGGAGAAAGCTTGTACGGTCGCCGATGGGCTGGCTTCGTACCAGGCTCAAGTTCAATGACGAATTCAACTGGACGGTTGGGAGGCATTCATGGAAGCTCTTCAGGGAATACATCCTCATATTCACAAACCACCAGAATCTGAGATATGGCATTAATCTCGCCCTTGTCATTGAGAGAGAATAGCCTGATTGTGTTATCTCGAGCTGTGAAGATAATCACGTCTTCATCAGGATGAGTTAGCTTGACCTCCTTGTTTGCACAGTCAATATTTGCATCATGCTTGGAGAGCCAATCCATCCCAAGAATAAGATTAATGTCGGAGTTACAGAGAATAACCAGGGAAACCAGAAAACTGTAATCGCCCATATGAATAGATATATCCGGAGCCACTGAGTTGGAAGTCATGTGTTTGCCCAGAGAAATAATTTGCAACTTCTCTGGTAAGGCCACTGTGCACACGTTGTGCTTAGATGCAAATGGACATGACATGAAGGAAAATGATGCACCAGAATCAAACAAGACTTTTGCAGGAATAGAGTTAACTGGAAGATTACCAATTATCACATCAGAAGAATTCTCTGCTTGAGCTGCATTCATCAGGTTCACTCTTGCATGCTTGGGATTGTGCTTGACAATAGCATTACTGACAGGTGGAGGAGGCAGAAGGCGCCTTTGAGTACACTTGTTTGTATAGTGACCCTTCTGACCACACTTGTTGCATGTAACCTCTGAAAGTGGCCGATGATAAGGACCGCTTGGTCTTGGAGCTTGGAACTGAGACTTGGACTGGTTGCTTGGGTTGGGTGGGTGGGAGAATCCACGACCACCTGAGTGCTTGTTGTTTCTTGGAGGACAGAACACTGGAGGATGCGGTAGCCAGAACTTCTGCTGCTTGGCAACCACTTGAGAGGAAGAGGAGGAGTGAACAGCATCTCTTATCCTCTTCTTGGAAGCTTCACACTTGAGCTGAGCTGCCTCTTGCTTGAAAGCCAAGTTGTAGAATTGATCAAATTCATCCGGCTCGAACAAGGTGAGAGCAAGTTGGAGTTCATCATTCAGACCACCTCGGAACTGGTAGATTTTGCTCTTGGCATCAGGGAAGTTCTCCTTCGCATAACGGGCAAGATTCTGGAACTTGACATTGTATTGGTAGACAGACATGGTGCCTTGCTTCAGATTGCGGAATTGCTCACGCATACCATCAATGACACTGGTAGGAATGTGATGAGAACGGAAATCACGGCACAAATCAATCCACGAGATCTCACGACCACCTCTGGAGTCTTTGTACTGTTGCCACCAATCTGCAGCTTGATCTTTGAGTTGGAAAGCGGCAAACTTGACATAATCCTCAGGTCTGACATTACTGCATTCAAAGTGCTTTTTGATGTCTGTGATCCAATCTTCAGCATCTAGCTGGTCCAAACAGTAACTGAAAGACTTGGGCTGATTTGCCAGGAATTGGTTCAGAGTCGCAAAGTGAGGTTGATTGAACAGATTGCCTTGGCCTTGGTTCCCTTGATTGCCTTGATTTGCTTGAAAACTCTACATCATTTGCATGAGCATCTGAGTGTTCTGGTTGGTTTCCTGCATAATCGCTCTCCATGCCTCAGACAGAGGAGGAGGGGAAGGAGGACGCTCTTCTTCACCCTCTGGGTTTTGGTTGGGAACTTTCTTAGGTGCCATCCTGAAGATGATGACAACTGTTAGCCATTGATGCAATAATAGATAAGATGAATCAACGGCTAGATATTTGCAACATATAGTCTTCACAATGAACATTCAAACAAAATTGAATGAATGAATTCCAAAGCTTAATGGTACATCCACTTGTCGAGAAGCCACTTGGGAGAACAAAATGATAGAATAAAAACAACAAGGTACAGATGGAACAAATACATAATAGAGGTTCCGTCCCTCATGTTCGTGCTGAATGCCCCATGGCACGTGTTACAAAGGGTCTTGCAATCCCCGGATCAGCATAGACAAGGACCCTTTAAGATGCAACTCCCAATTGGAACAACGCCCATGAAACCTCTTCACTAGATGTTGAACCCCAAACCTCATACCATGCGTCCGTTGGAAGATTACCTACGAGCTACTTGAAACCCACCTATTAATTCCCGAAGCTTTCCGGTTATGCAACCTGGTGTTGGGGATACAGGGGAAGCATCGCGCACTCAACTCTAAACCTACATCCAGCTGTATCCATCTGTCAACACATAACCAGTCATCTTCAGAAATCGTTTACCTCGGACCTTCGAAACGCATCCGCTATACTAGCTATGGCAATACTCCCAAACTATCTCCCCAGTATTGGGTGACATCAGGGTTATCTCACCACCAGACATGCATATAAGAGTTTTCGATGTTGGCCGCCTCTGGTATTCTAGAACCGCTACGATACATTTGTGACGACAATACCTCGGAGATCAACTCCCCGGGACACTGCCACAACCCCTAAATGATAGGAGGCATCGAGAACAATGTTCTCGTCACAAAGATATCGGAACAATCCAAACAATACACGCGTGATCCTAAAAAAAATTGTGAAATTTTGAGAGTAGAGGAGATAGAACAACGTCAGGAGTCCTCACCAGAGCGATGAGGGGGATGAGGAGTAAAAAGAAATCCTACTCTCCGACATATATATAGGACTCAAACCATTTTTGTGTGTGTGCCTAGACTCAACCGTCGGAGAAGGCTCCGAATACCAACTTGTAATGCCCAGGATGCGACTATATCTCCTACGTGTCGAGGCACGACTTAGAGACATAAGCGCATTCTGGAATGATCTCAAGCGTGGTATCTTTGCACATCTCATGTAAAAATACAGGGATGAAAGTGTAAAAGATAGTTGGCTTACACTCGCCACGTCACACAAGGAATACAATATCATACATTCATCCAAATAACACCTGTTCCATCTAAGGACGAAAACAAACGATAAAAGATACCGCAAATCACAAGGCCTGATCGCCCCTAGTAGGAACCACTACTGATTGTCCGGATACGAAACATAGTATCAACCACGCTCTTCATCGAACTCCCAGTGAAAATCTGATCCTTCTCCTGCATCGTACTCGGCTGTACCTGCATCTGGTGTGTGTAGTAATCTGTGAGCCACAAGGACTCAGCAATCCCATTCCCAGGTATCAAGACTAACAAAGCCTTAGGTGTGGAGGGGTAATAAAGTGTTTGCAGCAAGCACTAAGCAACTAGCATACGAGTTCAGAGCGAGATGAGAATATGTGCCAACGGTCGACAAGTTGATCAAGAAGTGATCCTAGCTACTCACGGTCATACATAACCCCGTCGTGTTCATTTCCCGAAACCCTTCGGAAAGAGACCATCACGGCTACTCACATAGGTAGTGTATTCTTAAGGATATGGTGTCAAGTTATCTACAACCGGATATTAACAAATTCCCATCTGCCACATAACCGTGGGCACGGCTTTCGAAAGTTAAAACCCTGCAGGGGTGTCCCAACTTAGCCCATCACAAGCTCACGATCTGCAGAGTCACAACTCCAAGGTGGGAAGACCCGAGTATTCTCGGAATCCCGTGCTCAAGATATTTCGACAAAGGTAAAACCAATCCAGCAAGACCTCCCGGCGTGCCGTCACCCTGATAGTAGCTGCGCGTATCTCGTCTCAGGCCACGACCGGATGGGACATCCTACAGGTAATACCAGATACCACGGGTTTCCCCAAGGCGGCCCTGCAGTCTGCCTAGTTGGACCAACACTCATGAGGAGCACTGGCCCGGGGGGTGGATTAAGAACTCGGGTTTATAACTCCCAATGCAAGTTTTAGTTGTTAGGCAAATGTAAAACCAATATTGGGTCTTGCTGGAAAAGCTTTAAGCAGAGCGAATTATCAAGGGGGGGCATAAACCCCAACCGTGTTAGGAACGCAAAATCAAGGAACATAACACCGGTTTATCGGGTCCTAAGGTGGCATGAGTGGAACAAAAGACCAAGCAGGAGGCCAAGCCTTCCACCCATTACCAATATATATGTGCACTAATATGAGTAAGATATATATATTGTGTTAGCCCAATAAACAAGTCCAAACTTGGAACAATCTTCAAACTTCACCTGCAACTAACAACGCTATAAGAGGGGCTGAGCAAAAGCGTACTTAGCCAATCAACGGTTTGCTAGGAAGGCGGTTAGAGTGTTTCATGGCAACAATAGGAGGCTGACAAACAGGAATAGGCATCGAGGCATAGCTAAAGAACGAGACAACTAGCATAGGCAAAGATAGAGGTGATATCGGGGAACGGTCATCTTGCCTGGTAAGTCGTCGGTGGGATGGAAAGACGGCTCCCCAAACTCAGTCTCGACAAGATCCTCAAACTCGGTATCGGCTCTCGGCTCTACCCAACGCAAGAGCACAACAACGGTACAAAATCAATCACGGTGCAATGCACAAACAACATGATGCAAGACATGTCATGGAATGCAAGTATGATGTGCGTATGCATGAGGATGCTCTCGAGCCTAAGGAGAAGATGATGGAAATGGCTTCATCTTGGGTAACCAAGCAAGCCACTGGATAGAGGGGAAGATTTCGGTCAAAAATGATATAAAGATCATGGGAAACAGGTGCACGGTTTGCAAATGACAAGCAAAACACTACACGATGCAATCTGCCAAAAACTGCAAGTTGCCCACTAAGTGACCAAGTTTAAGTATGATACAGCACCACAACAAGCAAACAAAAGGCATGGCAATAACATACATAACATGCTCTTAAAGAATAACCACATGGATACTTATACAACATACTGGAACATCTCACAAACAGCATGGCAAAACTGCAAAAGTTTATCCAGACTTAGTGAAAAACTGGGCATGGCAACAATTACAACAAGTAGGCATGTTTGCAAGCTTGTGCAACTCAACTCAAAGCATAGCATGGCATGTGAATATAACCAACAGCAAGAATACATGTTTGTGAAGCTACTCATGGCAAGAACATGGTCATAGGATGCATAGAACACTAGCTATTCACATGGCAAAATTGAACTAGCTGATAACAAGCTGACAGAAACATTTTATAGCAACTTGAGAGCATGGAAACAACAAGCTACAGTAACTCATCATGGAAAACAAGGGCATGGACAGCTAGAGCATAACATATACATCAAGGAACATCCACTGGACAACTCTAAACATGCACAACAATGACGGTGGCATCATGGAAACATGGCATAAAAATTAATAGATTCACACTTAGCAGAAATTTAACATCACAAAGACATGTTAACAAGCTTGATGCACTCATCTCAAGACATATCATGGCATGAAAATGAACCTATCTTGTAGAGAACATTCCAATGAGTAAAACTCATGTTGACACCTAGCTCATATGACACAAGGATTAATATACACAAACAAGACAAAACATCATCTCATAACAAGTTCAGAAACTTATCAGCCACGTGCACTTTTGCAACAGGGTTAAACATGGCATAATGCAACCTATCATGTATACAAAAGCCTCCACCATGAAGAACATCACAAGACGAACATCTGGACATATCATACACTCCATTTGGACCAGCATGCACAAAGTTACTAGCTCACGAACATGCCAACAAATTTACACACACAAGAAGTGCTGAAACAGTTACATCACGAAGCACTCTTTCCACGAAGATTAAGTAAACTAGATGGACTCTAACATGCATGAAACTAATGCTAACATGTAGAGCACTTCAAGACGAACATTTTGATATATCATATGCGCAAAACGGAGCACCGAGCACAGAGTTACCACATGACAAAGGAGGCAAAAAAATACGCAGATCCGGGACTTGGTGAAATATACCTCCGCAAAAAGTCTACGCGGGATGGAGATGTCCCCGGACGAGGAGATCCGGGATGCGGGGAGGTGTTTGGATCGCGGTGGTGGTAGATCTGATCCACCCCCGGATCTGGATCGGATCGGGCCGCCAGTGGCTCACCGGAGGTGGCCGGAGGCGGCGGCCGGCGGTGGCGTGGCGGGGCCGCCAGCGGTGACTAGCTAGCGCGGTGCGGTGGCCGACGCGGTGGCGGCGGAGATCCCGCGGCGGCGGAGGAGGGCGGTCGCGTCCGAGGGCTCCCGGCGCCGGAGGCGGCGGCGAAGAGGCAGCCCGGCCGGCCGGCGAGGCGAAGCGCCGGCAGCGGGGGCTGCGGCGCGGAGGCGGAGGACGAGGGCGGAGGAGCGGGGCGACGAGCTCGCACGGCCGACGGCGAATGGGCCCCGCGGGCCCGCGATGGGCTCGGCGGGCCTCGGCAGCGCGCGGTGGAGGAGCCCGGCGGCTGACACATGGCGTGCTCTGGTTAGCCGGGCGCGTCCGGCGGACGTGTCCGTCGCGGTCCGGACGTGTCCGGCGGCGCGAGGAGGGGCTCGGACTAGGGTTTTGCCCGAAATCCGGGGGAGAGATGCATTTTTATAGGTAGAGGGAGCTAGGAGTGTGCAAATGAGGTGTGGTTTTCGCCCACACGATCATGATCCGATGACCGAGAGGTTGGAAGGGGTTGTGCTGGGTTAGTGGGCTGTTGTGGAGGGGTGTTGGGCCAAAAGAGAGAGGAGCCTTTGGCCCACGAGGTTAACTGTTGGAGTATCAAACGACCTCCAAATGCGACGAAACTTGACAGGCGGTCTCCACGTACTAAAACAACAACGTACGACAACTCTCACCTCATACCGAGAACGTTCTACGACCACATACGAAAGCAGGACTCGGAGGTGCCACGGGCACATGTGTGAGTGTTGGAACTCGAAACGGACAACGGGAAGAGACGAGCATGACCGGGTGCAAGTGAGGCTATGCCAATGCAATGCACATAATGAAAATGACATGATGACATGCAACACATGCACAAGACAAAAACGAAGAAACCCGAAATGAAGGAAAAGCCCAGAATGGAATTGATGAAGTCAACGATGCATATATTGCCATAAATGGAATTGTTACATCCGGGGCATTACACGTAGCAATGGCGACGGTGGGGCAGAGCGCTCGAGGAGCTCGGGGCGGGAGCTGCGGTTCGGGCGTGCGTGCGCGTGCGGGCTACGGCGGCGGCTCGGTGCTACCTCTTGAGCTTGCGTTGTTTTTCCCTTGAAGAGGAAAGGGTGATGCAGCAAATTAGCGTAAGTATTTCCCTCATTTTTTGAGAACCAAGGTATCAATCTAGTAGGAGACTAAACGCGAGTCCCTCCTACCTACACAAACAAATAAGAACCTTGCAACCAACGTGATAAAGGGGTTGTCAATCCTTCTCGGCCACTTGTAAAAGTGAGATCTGATAGAGATAATAAGATAATTTTTTTTGGTATTTTTGTTATATAGATTGAAAGTAAAGATTGCAAAATAAAAGTATAGTAAAGATAAATAGTTGATGGAAGATTGGTATGATGGAAGATAGACCCGGGGGCCATAGGTTTCACTAGTGGCTTCTCTCAAGATAGAAGATTTCTACGGTGGGTGAACAAATTACTGTCGCGCAATTGATAGAAAAGCGCATAGTTATGAAAATATCTAGGCATGATCATTGTATATAGGCATCACGTCCGTGACAAGTAGACCGAAACGATTCTGCATCTACTACTACTACTCCCCACATCGACCGCTATCCAGCATGCATCTAGAGTATTAAGTTCACAAGAACAGAGTAACGCTTTAAGCAAGATGGACAATACTCTAGATGATCATTGTATTGTTGCCATCAAGGAAAAAAGATGGGGTTTATATCATATTGCATGAGGGATAAACTCATGCAATATGATATAAACCCCATCTTTTTTCCTTGATGGCAACAATACAATACGTGCCTTCTTACCCCTGCTGTCACTGGGAAAGGACACCGCAAGATTGAACCCAAAGTTAAGCACTTCTCCCATTGCAAGAAAGATCAATCTAGTAGGCAAAGCCAAACTGATAATTCGAAGAGACTTGCAAAGATATTTAAATCATGCATAAAGGATTTCAGAGAAGAATCAAATATCGTTCATAGATAATCTTGATCATAAACCCACAATTCATCGGATCTCGACAAACACACCGCAAAAAAATTACATCAAATAGATCTCCAAGAAGATCGAGGAGAACTTTGTATTGAGATCCAAAAAGAGAGAAGAAGCCATCTAGCTAATAACTATGGACCCGAAGGTCTGTGGTAAACTACTCACAACTCATCGGAGAGGCTATGGTGTTGATATAGAAGCCCTATAAGATCGATTCCCCCTCCCGTGGAGCTCCGGAATAGGCCCCAAGATGGGATCTCACGGGTACAGAAGGTTGCGGAGGTGGAATTAGGGTTTTGGTGCTCTCGAATGTTTTTAGGGTACATGGGTATATACAGGACGAAGAGGCATGTCGAGGGAGCTACGAGGGGCCCACGAGAGTGGGGCGTGCCTATCTCCCTAGGCGCGCTCGCTGCCTCGTGGCCAACTCGTGGTTTCCTTGGCGTGTACTTCAAGTCTTCTGGGTTGCGTTTGTTAAAAAACGATCCTCCCAAAGGTTTCATTCCATTTGGACTCCGTTTGATATTCCTTTTCTGCGAAACACTGAAATAGGCAAAAAAACAGCAAATTGCACTGGGCCTTGGGTTAGTAGGTTAGTCCCAAAAATAATATTAAAGTGTATAATAAAGCCCATTAAACATCCAAAACAGGTAATATAATAGCATGGAACAAACAAAAATTATAGATACATTGGAGATGTATCACTCGGGCCTGCTTCGGCCCGGGGGCGGGCCGCGGACGGGCCAGGCGGGCCTGGTTCGGTGGAGGCGGCTGGCTGGCGGCGGGGAAGGTGATGTCGCGCGTCGTGGTTGGCTCGAGCGACGGTTGGTGGTTGAGGTGGCGCGCCGCGGTTGGCCAGGGCATGGTGGCGGCGGCGCCAAGTGGCGGAGGGGGAGAAGGGCTGCATGGAAATCGAGGCAGGGGAGGCTAGAGGTTAGGGAAGGCTAGGGTTAGGCCAAAATTGGCATGTGGGGGTGTTTATATAGGGTAGGGGGTCTAGGGTTAGGGGATTTGCTCCATTTCGGAGACATTCGATCGCCATCGGACGGCCCGAAACGAAAGGGGTGCTAGGTGGGTTATTGGGCTGGTTTAGAGGGTTGTGCAGGAGGTTGTGGGCTGAGAGGAGAGGGAAGAAATGCAGCCCGGCAAGGTTTTCGCAGACTGAAAACGCCTAACGATTGACCAGCGATGTGGCTGCTATAGTTTAATGGTTGGGCTATCTAAAGGACTCCGAATGCGACGAAATTTAGCAGACGGTCTGTCTACACTATAATAAGACCACACGCCAAGTTTCAACCCATTCCGAGAACATTTTTCGGCCACTTATAAAATAAGTATTCGGAGGTGTCGCGGGCGCGTGCGAGTGTGTTTGGGCTCAGAACCGACACGAAAAGGACGAGGGGGCTCGGCAACTACAAACAGATGCAAGTTTTGAAAACTATGCAGATGAAATGCACACGATGACATGGCAAAGTGCAACACGCAAGCAGATAACATGGCAACGGCAATGAATAACTGGAAGACACATGGCGCATCGGTCTCGGGGCATCACAACACTCCCCTACTAACAAGAGATCTCGTCCCGAGATCTTAGGAACGAGATGGGAGTGAAAAAGGAAGAAGGTGAAACCAAAGAACCTTGAGAGGTTGAGCCACTTGGAAGATAGAATACAATGGAGATGGACAAGATTGAGAAGCTCCGTTACAAAAGGGGAACAAGCAACATTATGAGAACCATGTAGGTTGAAATACATGAGAGAAGAGCTCGAGGAGCAAGAGTGAATGAGAAACCACTCCAGCTAAAAGTGATAGAAAATGACTTCAAACGAAGGGATTTGGGCAGCACTCCGGCTGAAAATGGAAGGAATAGCACACCGGTTGAACATGGAAGGAATAGACCAGGATAAGATGGAAGGATACTTGACGAGAGGAACAACACAATGCCTCCGGGAGAATTGAAAGAATGAAATGAAAAGAACGGAAAAGAAGATGACAACTTCTACCACAATCGAATTTGAACGAGAATCTTCAAGAGAAAGGCTTGAACGGAGTTGTTGAGAGAATCAACAACAAAAGAATACGCTTGTTGTGGACTTATGGAAAACATCTCAAAACTTCATGTGAGATTATGCCACAACCAAAAGATTGAATAGATGAGCTGAAGGAAGAGATGCAAAACTCCACTTCAAAAGAATAGGGAGAATTATTTGCACTCGAGAGGCAAAAGAATGATGCTTGAGCTTCTCCACAAGGATTTTGAAGAGCGCTTGAAGATAGAATTAAATCATGATGAGCCACCATGAAGAACTCCGGTAACAAAAGGATGATGAGATATAAATGAAGATGAAAAGAATATGATTAAAGCCTTGCGATGATTTAGATGGGGGTTCTGATGAGATAGCCGAGAAAACTTTGAACTTCGTAAAACAAAAGATGAAAACACTTGGGATTAGGATTTATTCATCAAGAAAACTTCTGAAGGAAAGGATTAAACAACTTGATGAAAGAAGAACAAGAATTATTGTAATGCCCAAGATGGGACTATATCTCCTACGTGTCGAGGCACGACTTAGAGACATAACCCCATGCTAGAATGATCGCAAGTTTGGTATCTTTGCACAACTCAAGTAAAAATGGGGATGGAAAACATAAAATAGTTGGCTTACACTCGCCACGTCACAATTCTCTTATCTTGCATAAGCACACCACCAAGGCCTTGAAGAGAAGCATCACAGAATACTTCATAGGGCTTGGATTCATCTGGAGGAGTAAGAACTGGAGCAGAGACGAGCTTTTCTTTGAGAGTTCTGAATGCCACTTCACACTCTGGAGACCAAAAGTATTTGACATTATTCTGAAGCAAGTTGGAAAGAGGCTTGGCAATCTTGGAGAAGTTCTCAACGAACCTTCTGCAATAGCTGGCAAGATCCAGAAAACTGCGGAGTTGCTTGACATTCTGAGGAGCTTCCCAGTTGACAATAGCTTCAACTTTCTCAGGATTTACCGCAATACCGTCAGCTGAGATGATATGGCCCAGGTACAAAACCTTATCGAGCCAAAATTCGCACTTGGAGAACTTGGCATAGAACTTATGCTCACGGAGTCGGTCAAGAACCACACGTAAGTGCTTTTCTTGATCTTCTTCATTCTTGGAAAACACCAGAATATCATCCAGATACACAAGCACAAACTCGCCGGTGTAGGGGTTGAAGATGTAGTGCATCATTCTCGAGAAGGTAGGAGGAGCATTAGCGAGACCAAAGGACATGACTGTATACTCGTATGAACCGTAGCTCGTTCTCAAGGCAGTCTTGGGGATGTCTTGCTCGCGAATGCGAATTTGGTGATAGCCCATTCGGAGGTCAAGCTTAGAGAACACTTTAGCTCCCTTGAGCTGCTCGAACAGTTCGTTGATGTTGGGGAGCGGATACTTGTTCTTTATTGTCTTCTTGTTCAATGGCCGGTAATCGACGCAGAGACGCTCCGTGCCATCCTTCTTCTTGACAAATAAGACACCACAGCCCCAAGGAGACGTACTAGGCCTGATGAGACCCATACGCTCCTGTTCATCAAGCTGCTTCTTCAATTCCTTCAATTCTTTGGGAGAGAGCTTGTACGGACGCCGGCATGCTGGCTCAGTACCCGGCTCGAGTTCAATGACGAATTCCACCTGACGGTGTGGAGGCATGCCTGGAAGTTCTTCAGGAAAGACGTCTTGATATTCGTTTACCACCGGAATTTGAGAGATGGCATTAATTTTGCCCTTATCATTGAGAGAGAAAAGCCTGATAGTGTTATCCCTGGAGGCGAAGATAATCACATCTTCATCACGATGAGTCATCTTGACTTCCTTCTGTGCACAATCAATGTGAGCATCATGCTGAGAAAGCCAGTCCATCCCGAGGATGAGGTCAATGTCGGAATTACCAAGAACCACCGGTTTAGCCAGAAAGCGATAATCACCCATGCGAATAGAAACATCCGGAGCGAATATCTTTGAATGCAATAGTTTGCCTGGAGAAACAACTGACAATTCCCTTGGCAAACATTTGGTGACAATGTTGTGCCTGGATGCAAATGGATATGACATGAAAGAACTTGTAGCACCTGAATCAAACAACACTTTAGCTGGAAAAGAGTTAACTAGAAGGTTACCCAAAATGACATTAGAAGAATTCTCCGCTTGCGCTGCATTCATCAGATTGACCCTTGCAGACTTTGGAATATGCTTGACAATAGCTGTGCTGACAGGTGGAGGAGGTGGAAGACGCTTCGGGTTGGGGCACTTGTTAGCATAGTGACCTTTCTGAGTGCATTTGTTGCAAGTCACTTCTGAGAGAGGACGGAAATGAGAACCACTTGACTTGGAGCCTTGAGACTGAAACTAGTTCCTCGACTGGTTGCTCGGGTTGGGTGGGTGGGAGAAACCACGTCCATCGGAGTTCTTGTTGTTGTTGGAGTTGTTGGAGTTGTTGTAAGGAGATCGAATCACTGGAGGAGGAGGAAGCCAAAATTTCTGTTGTTTCACGGCCACTTGAGAAGATGAGGAGGAGTGAACGGCATCTTGAATCCTCTTTTTAGAAGCCTCCATCTTGAGCTGGGCTGCCTCTTGCTTGAGCGCCATGTTATAGAATTTGTCGAATTCATCGGGCTCGAACAAGGTGAGAGCAAGTTGAAGTTCATCTTTGAGACCACCACGAAACTGGTAGATTTTGCTCTTGGCATCAGGAATGCCTTGCTTAGCATAGCGGGCGAGGTTTTGGAACTTGACATTATACTGGTAGACAGTCATAGAGCCCTACTTCAGGTTGCGGAATTGCTCACGTTTACCCTCGATGGCACTTGTAGGAATGTGGTGAGAGCGAAAGTCCTTGCAGAAATCCTCCCAAGAGATCACACGACCTGGCCTGGAGTCTTTGTACTGCTGCCACCAGTCAGCTGCTTGGTCTTTGAGTTGGAAGGCTGCAAACTTCACATAATCCTCTTCTCTTACGTTACTGCACTCAAAATGCTTCTTTATATCGGTGATCCAATCTTCAGCATCAAGAGGGTCGACACAGTAACTGAAAGCTTTTGGATTATTGGCCAAGAGTTGGTTGAGAGTAGCATGGTGCTGTTGGTTGAAGAAGTTGCCTTGATTCCCTGGAACACCCTGATTAGCTTGATTAGCTTGCATCTGCTGCATCATCTGCATCAACAACTGGGTGTTCTGATTTGTAGTCTGCATAATCGCTCTCCAAGCCTCAGACGGAGGAGGAGGGGAAGGAGGACGATCTGGGACCTCTTCACCCTCTGGGTTAGCGTTGGGAACCCGTTTCGGAGCCATCCTGAAAGAGATGACCACGAATCAGCAATTCATTGACAGAAGGTATAAGCTGAATCAATGGAATGAATTGCAACAAGTCTTCACAATAATCATTCGAAAAATAGGAACGAATGAAATCATTCGAACAAGAGGAACGAATGAAATTCTCAATTAAATGATAACATCAATCTTCACGAGAAGCCACATAGGGGACAAAAGGTAAAATAAGAAAACAACAAGGTACAGATGGAAACAAACACAAGATAAGAGCTTCGTTCTAACATCTTTGTGCTGAAAGCTTATGAACGCGTTACGAAAGGGTTTTGCGATCCGCGGATCAGCATAGCCAAGGACCCTTTAAGATGCAACTCCCAATCGGAACATCGGTCATAATACCACTTCACTCAATGTAGAACCCCGAACTCGCTAACCTGCATTCGTTGGAAGAATGCCTATGATCTACTGGATAAACCCACCTATGAATTTCCGAAAGTTTCCAGTTATGCAATCGGGTGTTGGGGATACAGGGGAAGCACCGCGCAATCAACTCTAAACCTACATCCAGTTGTATCCCTCCTTCAACACATAACCAGTCTTTCTCGGAAACTGTCTACCTCGGACCTTCGAAAAGCATCCACTATAACAAGCTATGGCAATACTCCCGAACTAACTCCCCAGTACTGGGTGATGTCGGGGTTATCTTGCCACTAACCGTATAGGAGAGATTTTCGATGTCGGCCGTCTTAAGTATTTAGTACTGCCGCGATATGCTTGTGACGACAATACCCCGAAGCTCAACTCCCCGGGACACTGCCACAACCCCTAATGTCAGGAGGCATCGAGAACAATATTCTCGTCACAGGAACATCGAAACAATCCTAGAATACTCGCGAGATTCCTAAAAAAATTTGGTGCAATTTTTGAAAATAGAAGAGGCAAGAGTAGACGTCAGGAGTCCTCACCAGAGAGAAAGGGGATGAGAAGCAAAGAAATCCTACTCTCCGATATAATATAGGACTCAAAATATTTTTCAGTGTGTGCCTAGACTCGACCGTCAACGATTCGATCAATCAGTGGGGGCTTCTAGGTCGGAGAAGGCTCTGAATACCAACTTGTAATGCCCAGGATGGGACTATATCTCCTACGTGTCGAGGCACGACTTAGAGACATAACCCCATGCTGGAATGATCGCAAGTTTGGTATCTTTGCACAACTCAAGTAAAAATGGGGATGGAAAACATAAAATAGTTGGCTTACACTCGCCACGTCACACAAATACATTACATGTCCAAATCATCATTCAATAAAACATCACAGCCCTCTAAGGGTAAAATCCAAATGACAAGATACCAAACATAATTTAAATCCACAGGTCGGATCGAATCCTAGTAGAAGTCTCCACTACTGATCATCCGGATAACGAACATAGTAACGACTACGCTCCTCGTCGAACTCCCAGTCTAGCTCGGTGCCATCACATGGATAGCTCACCATCGGACCTGCATCTGGTGTGGTGAAGTAACTGTGAGCCACAGAGGACTCAGCAATCCCGTTCCCGGGTAACATGACTATTTAAGCCTTGGGTGAGGAACAAGGCTGAAGAAAGAATAAGAAAGTGGTTGCAGCAGCACTAGCCTAGCTTACGCATAAGAGAGCGAGAAGAGAAGGTGCCTCGGTCGAGAGATGATCACTAAGTGATCCTAACTAAAGCCAGTCAAACATAACCCCACCGTGTTCAACTCCCGAATCCCTATTCGGAAATTGACAGTCACGGTACACACGCTGGTAGTGTATTAGAACAATGTGTCAAGTTTTCTACAACCGGATATTAACAAGCTCCCATCTGCCACATAACCGCGGGCACGGCTTTCGAAAGTTCAAACCCTGCAGGGGTGTTCCAACTTGGCCCATGACAAGCCCACGATCCGCGGAGTCGCAACTCCAAAGTGGGAAGACCCGAGTATTCTTGGAATCCCGTGCTCAAGATACTCCGAACTAAGGTAAGGCTAATCCAACAAATCCTCCCGGCGTGCCGACACCCTGATAGTAGCCGCGTGTATCTAGTCTCAGGCCACGACCGGATGGGCGATCCCACAGGTTTTTACCAGACCTCGAGTTCCCTTGAGGTGGCCCCGCGTAACCCCCAGTTTGGACCAACACTCATGTGGAGCACTGGCCCGGGTTGTTGATTAAGAAAGAGGGTTAATTACTCCATATGCAAGTTTTATTAGTTATTAGGCAAATAGTACCAATGTTGGGACTTGCTGGAAAAGACTTAGCACTTAGCGGTTTATCGAGGGGGTCCCATAAACCCCAACCGTGTGAGGAACGCATAATCAAGGAACATAACACCGGTTTATACGGTTCCTTACGGCATGAGTGGAACAAATCACCAAGCAAAAGGCTTAGCCTTCCACCCTTGCCAATATATAGATGATTTCATTTTAAGCATTTATATAGTGTGATATAACCCAACAAAACTTCAACATGAAGTAAGCATCTTCAATCTTCACCTGCAACTAACAATGTTATAAGAGGGGCCAAGCGAGCCTACGTATAGCCAAACAATGGTTTGCATAGGTAGGGTGGTTAAACAGGTTCATGGTTACAAGTAGGAGGCTGACAGGAAAACATGGGCATCGAGGCAAAACTATAGAGCGATACTCTAGCAATAGGCAAAGATAGTAATGTTATCGGGGTTCGGTCATCTTGCCTGAAGAGTTGTCGTTCGGATCGTAAGAAGGGTCCTCGTGCTCAACCTCGTTGGTAACCTCGTGCTCGTACTCGTACTCGGTCTCAGCTTCCGGCTCTAAACAATACAATCACACAAGGCACGAATCAACAAGATGCAATGCGCACACAAAAATGATGGATGCATGATGGATGCACTATGAGAGCACACAGAGCACGGAAAATAGCACTCAAGCAAAATACTTCAAAACATGACAACAATAGGATATTATGAATCTACACGGAAAATCAATCAAGTTTCATATAAGACTCGCTCAAAACGGAGCTACGGACTAAAAGTTGCACCCAAAACAATAAACATGCGAAAGCTGAAAATTACAGCAACATAGCGACTTCGGAGCCCTAGATAAATAAGCTACAGCACTCAAACATCATGGCAAATAGCATGAAAATAAACTAGACATATCCTACAACAAATAAGTCCATAGGTGCACCCCCAAAGGAGCCACGGATCAATAGCAACAAGCTTGGACATATTGAACTTGACAACAAAATCCTGACAGCTGTAATTTATTGCAACTTTGGAGCAAAAGTTAAATATGCTACAGCCACTCAAATAAGCATGTGAGAACATGAATGGGTAGCCAACAATATATACTACAAGGAACCATCAAGATTCACCCCAAAACTATCATGGATTGTCCTAGAACAGCAAGCAAACATGGCATCTGAGAATTACAGATTCCAGACTTAGTGAAATTTCACTAAGTGTTAAAACAGCAGTTTCATCATGGCATCTTTGAGAGCAAGTTTAAGTCACCTCAAAACTAAACATGGCAAGTGGTAAGCACCACATCAAAGTACACATGATGGTGATTCCGAAACATACAAGCATGCATCATGGAGATAAATACAACGATAGCAATGAGCTCAACAAGATGGCATCTCATAACAAGCTAAACAACTAAACAGCCACATAGCACTTTGCAACGAAGATAAACATGGTAAGAATAAATCTATCATGCAACCTAACACAAACAACATGTAGAGCATGGCAAGACGAACACGTGGACATGTCATTTGCATCATTCGGATAAACGAGCTAAAAGTTATCACTATGCAAAGATGGCATGAAAACATCACTAACAGTAGTTTATAACGGGATGCACTCTTGCAACAGAAAAATAAGCATCTAGATGATCTCAAACATGCATGGCACAAAGAAATGAAACGTAGTGCAAGTCACCACGAACGTCTAGACATCTCATTTGCTCAAAACGGAGCAACACACAAAAAGATATCACCATTTGAAAATAGCATCAGCACACAACAATCTCAGGACTTAGAGAGAGAGAGAGAGAGAGAGAGAGCAACCTCAGATATGGTCAAAGGGGCTGAAGCGGGTCAAACGGGCCTCGGGCCCGCGGCTGGATCGCTGGAGGTCGACACGGGCGGGGCCTGCGCGACGGAGTGGATCTGCGGCCCACCAGGCGGATCTCGGCACAGCGAGGCGGATCGGCCCGAACGGCGGCGGCGCGATCTGCCTGGCCGGCGGCTAGATCGCTGGCTGCGGGATGGGCCGCGGTCGAAGGAGGGAGGCGGCCCAGGCGTGAGCGGCTGGCAGAGAGGTGGGCCGCACCGGCGCCTGAGGCTGGCGAGGCGGCTGCCTGGGCCTCGCGCGGACGGGGAAGCAGGGAGGCTGGCGCCTGCTGGCGCTGGAGCGGATCCGATCGGCTGGGAGAGGCCCGCGGCGCCTCGGCCCAGGAGGGAGGCAGATCGGGGCGGCTGGCCTAGGTGGAGGCAGATCGGGGCGGCTGGCTCTCGATCCGATCTGACGAAGGGATTCCCGGCGGCGGCTGGCTCCTCGTGAGCCTGGGGCGGCGGGGCGAAGAGGAAATAGCGGGCGCGGCGGCCCCCTGGCCTGAGGGGCGGCCCGGCGGCGGTGCCCGGCCGGCGGTGAGGAGAAGCGAGGAGGCTGTGGTGGAGAGCTCCGGCGGGATTCCGGCGAGGTGCTCCGGCGAACTCTCCGGTGTGATTCCGGCGAACTCTCCGGCGAGGTGGTGGTGGCTGGAGGAAGGAGAAGGTGGGGGCTAGGGTTTCCTTGTTTTGGGGCAAAATTTAGGGGAGTGGACAAATATATAGGCACAAGGAGCTAGGGTTGGCCAAATGGGGTGTGGTTTTCGGCCACACGATCAGATTTGGATGGCCTAGATGATAGAAGTGGCTAGGAGTGGTTTGGTGGGCTGTTGGAGGGGTGCCTTGGGCCTCAAAGTGGAGGCACTTTGAGCCCACGAGAATAACTGTTGGGGTAGCAAACGGGCTCGAAACGCGACGAGATTTGACAGGCGGGTTACACACACCAAAACAACAACACACGACAAGTCTCGCGCCAAACCGGTAACGTTACACGGCCAAACACCAAAGTAGGCCTACGGGACGTCACGGACACGTGAGGGAGCTCCGGAACGCGAAACGGACAACGGGAAGGAACGCGTGGGACCGGATGCAAACGATAACACAAATGCAATGCGATGCACATGACTACATGATATGAATGAATGCCACACACTCACACAACAAAACGATGAAAACCCGAAAGACAAAGAACCCGGAATGGAATAGATGAAGCCACAGATATATTATATGCCCAAAAGGGAAAAGTATTACATCCGGGGCATTACAAACTCTCCTCAACTACAAAAAGATCTCGTCCCGAGATCTAGGACTGGAAAAAGGAAGGGTACTCGGAACGAAGATGATCTTCTCGTTCCCACGTAGCTTCTCGGTCGGTATGATGTGACCACTTGACTTTTAAGAATTTGATGGACTTGTTGCGGGTCTTGCGCTCGGTTTCTTCGAGAATAGCGACGGGATACTCTCGGTAGGACAAATCTTGTTGAAGATCAATCTCTTCAAATGGAATCATGCGTTCAGGTGCCTTGAAGCATTTGCGGAGTTGAGACACATGGAACACATCATGAACATTGGCGAAGTTGGGAGGGAGCTCAAGTTGATAGGCTAGGTCGCCTCTTTTGCCAAGGATCTTGAAAGGCCCGACGTATCTAGGAGCAAGCTTTCCTTTGATACCGAATCTTTGGGTGCCTTTCATCGGAAAAACATGGAGATAGACGTGATCATCAATGTTGAAGGCCAAATCACGATGCTTGCCGTCATAGTAACTCTTCTGACGCGACTGAGCGGCCTTGAGATTCTCACGTATGACTTTGCACATCTCTTCGGCTTCTGAGATCAAGTCATTGCCAAGAAGTTGACGTTCTCCTGTTTCAGACCAGTTGAGAGGGGTACGGCACTTTCTGCCATAGAGGATTTCAAACGGAGCTTTGCCTGCACTTGCTTGGAAGCTGTTGTTGTAAGAGAACTCGGCAAATGGAAGGCAGTCTTCCCATTTCATGCCAAAAGATATGACACAGGCTGTGAGCATGTCTTCTAGAATCGGATTCACTCGCTCGACTTGACCACTAGTCTGAGGGTGAAAAGCAGTGCTGAATCTGATCTTAGTGCCCATGGCGGACTGAAAGGAGTCCCAGAACTTTGAAGTGAACAAACTTCCACGGTCTGAGGAGATAACTTGAGGAATGCCATGTAAGGACACTATTCTGGAAGTGTACAACTCTGCCAATTGAGCTGCATTGATGGATTCTTTGACTGGAAGGAAGTGAGCGTCTTTGGTAAGCTTGTCAATCACCACGAAGATAGAATCATTCCCTCGCTTGGACTTAGGAAAGCCAGTGACGAAATCCATTTCAATGTGGTCGAATTTCCACTCGGGAATAGGAAGAGGTTGGAGAAGGCTAGCTGGACGTTGATGTTCTGCTTTCACTCTTCTGCAGACATCACATTCATTCACGAATTGGCCAATTTCCCTTTTCATGCGTGTCCACCAGTAAGATTGCTTGAGGTCTTGGTACATCTTGGAACTGCCAGGATGAATGGAAAGGAGAGAATCATGTGCTTCTTCCATTCTGAGCTTCCTGAGATCACCTTTGGGAACGACGAGTCTGTCCTCGAAGAACAAGGTATCTCTCTCATCAACACGATAGCACTTGTATTTAGGAGTGCCCTTTGCAATACCATGTTTCACCTTCTGCACCATGGCATCACTGAGTTGGGCCTCACGGACCTGATCTTCCAAGGTAGGAGCAACTTGAAGATTTGCAAGAAAACCCTGCGGAACAACTTGGAGGTTGAGTTTCCTGAATGCTTCACAAAGCTCGGGCTGGAACGGCTTGATAAGAAGGCTGTTGCAATAAGCCTTTCTGCTCAAAGCATCTGCAATCACATTCGCCTTGCCAGGAGTGTATTCAATGCTGGGATCATACTCTTGGATCATTTCAACCCAACGAGTCTGGCGGCAGTTCAAATTCGGCTGTGTGAAGATGTATTTCAAGCTCTTGTGATCGGTGAAGATGTCGACTTTTCTGCCCAACAACAGATGTCTCCACGTAATCAAAGCATGTACCACAGCTGCTAGCTCGAGATCATGCGTGGGATAGTTCTTCTCACTTGGCTTCAGCTGACGAGAAGTGTATGCCACAATTCTCTTATCTTGCATAAGCACACCACCAAGGCCTTGAAGAGAAGCATCACAGAATACTTCATAGGGCTTGGATTCATCTGGAGGAGTAAGAACTGGAGCAGAGACGAGCTTTTCTTTGAGAGTTCTGAATGCCACTTCACACTCTGGAGACCAAAAGTATTTGACATTCTTCTGAAGCAAGTTGGAAAGAGGCTTGGCAATCTTGGAGAAGTTCTCAACGAACCTTCTGCAATAGCTGGCAAGACCCAGAAAACTGCGGAGTTGCTTGACGCTCTGAGGAGCTTCCCAGTTGACAATAGCTTCAACTTTCTCAGGACTTACCGCAATACCGTCAGCTGAGATGATATGGCCCAGGTACAAAACCTTATCGAGCCAAAATTCGCACTTGGAGAACTTGGCATAGAACTTATGCTCACGGAGTCGGTCAACAACCAGACGTAAGTGCTTTTCGTGATCTTCTTCATTCTTGGAAAACACCAGAATATCATCCAGATACACAAGCACAAACTCGCCGGTGTAGGGGTTGAAGATGTAGTGCATCATTCTCGAGAAGGTAGGAGGAGCATTAGCGAGACCAAAGGACATGACTGTATACTCATATGAACCGTAGCTCGTTCTGAAGACAGTCTTGGGGATGTCTTGCTCGCGAATGCGAATTTGGTGATAGCCCATTCGGAGGTCAAGCTTAGAGAACACTTTAGCTCCCTTGAGCTGCTCGAACAGTTCGTTGATGTTGGGGAGCGGATAATTGTTCTTTATTGTCTTCTTGTTCAATGGCCGGTAATCGACGCAGAGACGCTCCGTGCCATCCTTCTTCTTGACAAATAAGACACCACAGCCCCAAGGAGACGTACTAGGCCTGATGAGACCCATACGCTCCTGTTCATCAAGCCGCTTCTTCAATTCCTTCAATTCTTTGGGAGAGAGCTTGTACGGACGCCGGCATGCTGGCTCAGTACCCGGCTCGAGTTCAATGACGAATTCCACCTGACGGTGTGGAGGCATGCCTGGAAGTTCTTCAGGAAAGACGTCTTGATATTCGTTTACCACCGGAATTTGAGAGATGGCATTAATTTTGCCCTTATCATTGAGAGAGAAAAGCCTGATAGTGTTATCCCTGGAGGCGAAGATAATCACATCTTCATCAGGATGAGTCATCTTGACTTCCTTCTGTGCACAATCAATGTGAGCATCATGCTGAGAAAGCCAGTCCATCCCGAGGATGAGGTCAATGTCGGAATTACCAAGAACCACCGGTTTAGCCAGAAAGCGATAATCCCCCATGCGAATAGAAACATCCGGAGCAAATATCTTTGAATGCAATAGTTTGCCTGGAGAAACAACTGACAATTCCCTTGGCAAACTTTTGGTGACAATGTTGCGCTTGGATGCAAATGAATATGACATGAAAGAACATGTAGCACCTGAATCAAACAACACTTTAGCTGGAAAAGAGTTAACTGGAAGGTTACCGAAAATGACATCAGAAGAATTCTCCGCTTGCGCTGCATTCATCAGATTGACCCTTGCAGACTTTGGAATATGCTTGACAATAGCTGTGCTGACAGGTGGAGGAGGTGGAAGACGCTTTGGGTTGGGGCACTTGTTAGCATAGTGACCTTTCTGAGTGCATTTGTTGCAAGTCACTTCTGAGAGAGGACGGAAATGAGAACCACTTGACTTGGAGCCTTGAGACTGAAACTGGTTCCTCGACTGGTTGCTCGGGTTGGGTGGGTGGGAGAAACCACGTCCACCGGAGTTCTTGTTGTTGTTGGAGTTGTTGGAGTTGTTGTAAGGAGATCGAATCACTGGAGGACGAGGAAGCCAAAATTTCTGTTGTTTCACGGCCACTTGAGAAGATGAGGAGGAGTGAACGGCATCTCGAATCCTCTTTTTAGAAGCCTCCATCTTGAGCTGGGCTGCCTCTTGCTTGAGCGCCATGTTATAGAATTTGTCGAATTCATCGGGCTCGAACAAGGTGAGAGCAAGTTGAAGTTCATCTTTGAGACCACCACGAAACTGGTAGATTTTGCTCTTGGCATCGGGAATGTCTTGCTTAGCATAGCGGGCGAGGTTTTGGAACTTGACATTATACTGGTAGACAGTCATAGAGCCCTGCTTCAGGTTGCGGAATTGCTCACGCATACCCTCGATGACACTTGTAGGAATGTGGTGAGAGCGAAAGTCCTTGCAGAAATCCTCCCAAGAGATCACACGACCTGGCCTGGAGTCTTTGTACTGCTGCCACCAGTCAGCTGCTTGGTCTTTGAGTTGGAAGGCTGCAAACTTCACATAATCCTCTTCTCTTACGTTACTGCACTCAAAATGCTTCTTTATATCGATGATCCAATCTTCAGCATCATGAGGGTCGACACAGTAACTGAAAGCTTTTGGATTATTGGCCAAGAACTGGTTGAGAGTAGCATGGTGCTGTTGGTTGAAGAAGTTGCCTTGATTCCCTGGAACACCCTGATTAGCTTGATTAGCTTGCATCTGCTGCATCATCTGCATCAACAACTGGGTGTTCTGATTTGTAGTCTGCATAATCGCTCTCCAAGCCTCAGACGGAGGAGGAGGGGAAGGAGGACGATCTGGGACCTCTTCACCCTCTGGGTTAGCGTTGGGAACCCGTTTCGGAGCCATCCTGAAAGAGATGACCACGAATCAGCAATTCATTGACAGAACGTATAAGCTGAATCAATGGAATGAATTGCAACAAGTCTTCACAATAATCATTCGAACAATAGGAACGAATGAAATCATTCGAACAAGAGGAACGAATGAAATTCTCAATTAAATGATAACATCAATCTTCACGAGAAGCCACATAGGGGACAAAAGGTAAAATAAGAAAACAACAAGGTATAGATGGAAACAAACACAAGATAGGAGCTTCGTTCTAACATCTTTGTGTTGAAAGCTTATGAACGCGTTACGAAAGGGTTTTGCAATCCCAGGATCAGCATAGCCAAGGACCCTTTAAGATGCAACTCCCGATCGGAACATCGGTCATAATACCACTTCACTCAATGTAGAACCCCGAACTTGCTAACCTGCATTCGTTGGAAGAATGCCTACGATCTACTGGATAAACCCACCTATGAATTTCCGAAAGTTTCCAGTTATGCAATCGGGTGTTGGGGATACAGGGGAAGCACCGCGCAATCAACTCTAAACCTACATCCAGCTGTATCCATCCTTCAACACATAACCAGTCTTTCTCGGAAACTGTCTACCTCGGACCTTCGAAAAGCATCCACTATAACAAGCTATGGCAATACTCCCGAACTACCTCCCCAGTACTGGGTGATGTCGGGGTTATCTTGCCACTAACCGTATAGGAGAGATTTTCGATGTCGGCCGTCTTAAGTATTTAGTACTGCCGTGATATGCTTGTGACGACAATACCCCGAAGCTCAACTCCCCGGGACACTGCCACAACCCCTAATGTCAGGAGGCGTCGAGAACAATATTCTCGTCACAAGAACATCGAAACAATCCCAGAATACTCACGAGATTCCTAAAAATAATTGGTGCAATTTTTGAAAATAGAAGAGGCAAGAGTAGACGTCAGGAGTCCTCACCAGAGAGAAAGGGGATGAGAAGCAAAGAAATCCTACTCTCCGATATAATATAGGACTCAAAATATTTTTCAGTGTGTGCCTAGACTCGACCGTCAACGATTCGATCAATCAGTGCGGGCTTCTAGGTCGGAGAAGGCTCTGAATACCAACTTGTAAAGCCCAGGATGGGACTATATCTCCTACGTGTCGAGGCACGACTTAGAGACATAACCCCATGCCGGAATGATCGCAAGTTTGGTATCTTTGCACAACTCAAGTAAATATGGGGATGGAAAACATAAAATAGTTGGCTTACACTCGCCACGTCACACAAATACATTACATGTCCAAATCATCATTCAATAAAACATCACATCCCTCTAAGGGTAAAATCCAAATGACAAGATACCAAACATAATTTAAATCCACAGGTCGGATCGAATCCTAGTAGAAGTCTCCACTACTGATCATCCGGATAACGAACATAGTAACGACTACGCTCCTCGTCGAACTCCCAGTCTACCTCGGTGTCATCACCTGGATAGCTCACCATCGGACCTGCATATGGTGTGGTGAAGTAACTGTGAGCCACAGAGGACTCAGCAATCCCGTTCCCGGGTAACATGACTATTTAAGCCTTGGGTGAGGAACAAGGCTGAAGAAAGAATAAGAAAGTGGTTGCAGCAGCACTAGCCTAGCTTACGCATAAGAGAGCAAGAAGAGAAGGTGCCTCGGTCGAGAGATGATCACTAAGTGATCCTAACTAAAGCCAGTCAAACATAACCCCACCGTGTTCAACTCCCGAATCCCTATTCGGAAATTGACAGTCACGGTACACACGCTGGTAGTGTATTAGAACAATGTGTCAAGTTTTCTACAACCGGATATTAACAAGCTCCCATCTGCCACATAACCGCGGGCACGGCTTTCGAAAGTTCAAACCCAGCAGGGGTGTTCCAACTTGGCCCATGACAAGCCCACGATCCGCGGAGTCGCAACTCCAAAGTGGGAAGACCCGAGTATTCTCGGAATCCCGTGCTCAAGATACTCCGAACTAAGGTAAGGCTAATCCAGCAAATCCTCCCGGCGTGCCGACACCCTGATAGTAGCCGCGCGTATCTAGTCTCAGGCCACGACCGGATGGGCGATCCCACAGGTTTTTACCAGACCTCGAGTTCCCTCGAGGTGGCCCCGCGTAACCCCCAGTTTAGACCAACACTCATGTGGAGCACTGGCCCGGGTTGTTGATTAAGAAAGAGGGTTAATTACTCCCTATGCAAGTTTTATTAGTTATTAGGCAAATAGTACCAATGTTGGGACTTGCGGGAAAAGACTTAGCACTTAGCGGTTTATCGAGGGGGTCCCATAAACCCCAACCGTGTGAGGAACGCATAATCAAGGAACATAACACCGGTTTATACGGTTCCTAACGGCATAACAAATCACCAAGCAAAAGGCTTAGCCTTCCACCCTTGCCAATATATAGATGATTTCATTTTAAGCATTTATATAGTGTGATATAACCCAACATAACTTCAACATGAAGCAAGCATCTTCAATCTACACCTGGAACTAGCAATGCTATAAGAGGGGCCAAGCGAGCCTACGTATAGCCAAACTTTGGTTTGCATAGGTAGGGTGGTTAAACAGGTTCATGGTTACAAGTAGGAGGCTCACAGGAAAACATGGGCATCGAGGCAAAACTATAGAGCGATACTCTAGCAATAGGCAAAGATAGTAATGTTATCGGGGTTCGGTCATCTTGCCTGAAGAGTTGTCGTTCGGATCGTAAGAAGGGTCCTCGTGCTCAACCTCGTTAGTAACGTCGTGCTCGTATTCGTACTCGGTCTCAGCTTCCGGCTCTAAACAATACAATCACACAAGACACGAATCAACAAGATGCAATGCGCACACAAAAATGATGGATGCATGATGGATGCACTATGAGAGCACAGGGAGCACGGAAAATAGCACTCAAGCAAAATACTTCAAAACATGACAACAATAGGATATTATGAATCTACACGGAAAATCAATCAAGTTTCATATAAAACTCGCTCAAAACGGAGCTACGGGCTAAAAGTTACACACAAAACAATAAACATGCGAAAGCTGAAAATTACAGCAACATAGCAACTTCGGAGCACTAGATAAATAAGCTACAGCACTCAAACATCATGGCAAAGAGCATGAACATAAACTAGACATATCCTACAGCAAATAAGTCCATAGGTGCACCCCCAAAGGAGCCACGGATCAATAGCAACAAGCTTGGACATATTGAACTTGACAACAAAATCCTGACAGCAGTAATTTATTGAAACTTTGGAGCAAAAGTTAAATATGCTACAGCCACTCAAATAAGCATGTGAGAACATGAATGGATAGCCAACAATATATACTACAAGGAACCATCAAGATTCACCCCAAAACTATCATGGATTGTCCTAGAACAGCAAGCAAACATGGCATCTGAGAATTACAGATTCCAGACTTAGTGAAATTTCACTAAGTGTTAAAACAGCAGTTTCATCATGGCATCTTTGAGAGCAAGTTTAAGTCACCTCAAAACTAAACATGGCAAGTGGTAAGCACCACATCAAAGTACACATGATGGTGATTCCGAAATATGCAAGCATGCATCATGGAGATAAATACAACGATGGCAATGAGCTCAACAAGATGGCATCTCATAACAAGCTAAACAACTAAACAGCCACATAGCACTTTGCAACGAAGATAAACATGGTAAGAATAAATCTATCATGCAACCTAACACAAACAACATGTAGAGCATGGCAAGACGAACACGTGGACATGTCATTTGCATCATTCGGATAAACGAGCTAAAAGTTATCACTATGCAAAGATGACATGAAAACATCACTAACAGTAGTTTATAACGGGATGCACTCTTGCAACAGAAAAATAAGCATCTAGATGATCTCAAACATGCATGGCACAAAGAAATGAAACGTAGTGCAAGTCACCACGAACGTCTAGACATCTCATTTGCTCAAAACGGAGCAACACACAAGAAGATATCACCATTTGAAAATAGCATCAGCACACAACAATCTCAGGACTTAGAGAGAGAGAGAGAGAGCAACCTCAGATATGGTCAAAGGGGCTGAAGCGGGTCAAACGGGCCTCGGGCCCGCGGCTGGATCGCTGGAGGTCGACACGGGCGGGGCCTGCGCGACGGAGTGGATCTGCGGCCCACCAGGCGGATCTCGGCCCAGCGAGGCGGATCGGCCCGAACGGCGGCGGCGCGATCTACCTGGCCGGCGGCTTGATCGCTGGCTGCGGGATGGGCCGCGGTCGAAGGAGGGAGGCGGCCCAGGCGTGAGCGGCTGGCGGAGAGGTGGGCCGCACCGGCGCCTGAGGCTGGCGAGGCGGCTGCCTGGGCCTCGCGCGGACGGGGAAGCAGGGAGGCTGGCGCCTGCTGGCGCTGGAGCGGATCCGATCGGCGGGGAGAGGCCCGCGGCGCCTCAGCCCAGGAGGGAGGCAGATCGGGGCGGCTGGCCCAGGTGGAGGCAGATCGGGGCGGCTGGCTCTCGATCCGATCTGACGTAGGGATTCCCGGCGGCGGCTGGCTCCTCGTGAGCCTGGGGCGGCGGGGCAAAGAGGAAATGGCGGGCGCGGAGGCCCCCTGGCCGGAGGGGCGGCCCGGCGTCGGTGCCCGACCGGCGGAGAGGAGAAGCGAGGAGGCTGTGGTGGAGAGCTCCGGCGGGATTCCGGCGAGGTGCTCCGGCGAACTCTCCGGTGTGATTCCGGCGAACTCTCCGGCGAGGTGGTGGTGGCTGGAGGAAGGAGAAGGTGGGGGCTAGGGTTTCCTTGTTTTGGGGCAAAATTTGGGGGAGTGGACAAATATATAGGCACAAGGAGCTAGGGTTGGCCAAATGGGGTGTGGTTTTCGGCCACACGATCAGATTTGGATGGCCTAGATGATAGAAGTGGCTAGGAGTGGTTTGGTGGGCTATTGGAGGGGTGCCTTGGGCCTCAAAGTGGAGGCACTTTGAGCCCACGAGAATAACTGTTGGGGTAGCAAACGGGCTCGAAACGCGACGAGATTTGACAGGCGGGTTACACACACCAAAACAACAACACACGACAAGTCTCGCGCCAAACCGGTAACGTTACACGGCCAAACACCAAAGTAGGCCTACGGGTCGCCACAGACACGTGAGGGAGCTCCGGAACACGAAACGGACAACGGGAAGGAACGCGTGGGACCGGATGCAAACGACAACACAAATGCAATGCGATGCACATGACTACATGATATGAATGAATGCCACACACTCACACAACAAAACGACGAAAACCCGAAAGACAAAGAACCCGGAATGGAATAGATGAAGCCAGAGATATATTATATGCCCAAAAGGGAAGAGTATTACATCCGGGGCATTACAAACTCTCCTCAACTACAAAAAGATCTCGTCCCGAGATCTAGGACTGGAAAAAGGAAGGGTACTCGGAACGAAGATGATCTTCTCGTTCCCACGTAGCTTCTCGGTCGGTATGATGTGACCACTTGACTTTTAAGAATTTGATGGACTTGTTGCGGGTCTTGCGCTCGGTTTCTTTGAGAATAACAACGGGATGCTCTCGGTAGGACAAATCTTGTTGAAGATCAATCTCTTCAAACGGAATCATGCGTTCAGGTGCCTTGAAGCATTTGCGGAGTTGAGACACATGGAACACATCATGAACATTGGCGAAGTTGGGAGGGAGCTCAAGTTGATAGGCTAGGTCGCCTCTTTTGCCAAGGATCTTGAAAGGCCCGACGTATCTAGGAGCAAGCTTTCCTTTGATACCGAATCTTTGGGTGCCTTTCATCGGAGAAACACGGAGATAGACGTCATCATCAATGTTGAAGGCCAAATCACGATGCTTGCCGTCATAGTAACTCTTCTGACGCGACTGAGCGGCCTTGAGATTCTCACGTATGACTTTGCACATCTCTTCGGCTTCTGAGATCAAGTCATTGCCAAGAAGTTGACGTTCTCCTGTTTCAGACCAGTTGAGAAGGGTACGGCACTTTCTGCCATAGAGGATTTCAAACGGAGCTTTGCCTGCACTTGCTTGGAAGCTGTTGTTGTAAGAGAACTCGGCAAATGGAAGGCAGTCTTCCCATTTCATGCCAAAAGATATGACACAGGCTCTGAGCATGTCTTCTAGAATCTGATTCACTCGCTCGACTTGACCACTAGTCTGAGGGTGAAAAGCAGTGATGAACCTGATCTTAGTGCCCATGGCGGACTGAAAGGAGTCCCAGAACTTTGAAGTGAACAAACTTCCACAGTCTGAGGAGATAACTTGAGGAATGCCATGTAAGGACACTATTCTGGAAGTGTACAACTCTGCCAATTGAGCTGCATTGATGGATTCTTTGACTGGAAGGAAGTGAGCGACTTTGGTAAGCTTGTCAATCACCACGAAGATAGAATCATTCCCTCGCTTGGACTTAGGAAAGCCAGTGACGAAATCCATTTCAATGTGGTCGAATTTCCACTCGGGAATAGGAAGAGGTTGGACAAGGCCGGCTGGACGTTGATGTTCTGCTTTCACTCTTCTGCAGACATCACATTCATTCACGAATTGGCCAATTTCCCTTTTCATGCGTGTCCACCAGTAAGATTGCTTGAGGTCTTGGTACATCTTGGAACTGCCAGGATGAATGGAAAGGAGATAATCATGTGCTTCTTCCATTCTGAGCTTCCTGAGATCACCTTTGGGAACGACGAGTCTGTCCTCGAAGAACAAGGTATCTCTCTCATCAACACGATAGCACTTGTATTTAGGAGTGCCCTTTGCAATACCATGTTTCACCTTCTGCACCATGGCATCACTGAGTTGTTCCTCACGGACCTGATCTTCCAAGGTAGGAGCAACTTGAAGATTTGCAAGAAAACCCTGCGGAACAACTTGGAGGTTGAGTTTCCTGAATGCTTCACAAAGCTCGGGCTGGAACGGCTTGATAAGAAGGCTGTTGCAATAAGCCTTTCTGCTCAAAGCATCTGCAATCACATTCGCCTTGCCAGGAGTGTATTCAATGCTGGGATCATACTCTTGGATCATTTCAACCCAACGAGTCTGGCGGAGGTTCAAATTCGGCTGTGTGAAGATGTATTTCAAGCTCTTGTGATCGGTGAAGATGTCGACTTTTCTGCCGAACAACAGATGTCTCCACGTAATCAAAGCATGTACCACAGCTGCTAGCTCGAGATCATGCGTGGGATAGTTCTTCTCACTTGGCTTCAGCTGACGAGAAGTGTATGCCACAATTCTCTTATCTTGCATAAGCACACCACCAAGGCCTTGAAGAGAAGCATCACAGAATACTTCATAGGGCTTGGATTCATCTGGAGGAGTAAGAACTGGAACAGAGACGAGCTTTTCTTTGAGAGTTCTGAATGCCACTTCACACTCTGGAGACCAAAAGTATTTGACATTCTTCTGAAGCAAGTTGGAAAGAGGCTTGGCAATCTTGGAGAAGTTCTCAACGAACCTTCTGCAATAGCTGGCAAGACCCAGAAAACTACGGAGTTGCTTGACGTTCTGAGGAACTTCCCAGTTGACAATAGCTTCAACTTTCTCAGGATTTACCGCAATACCGTCAGCTGAGATGATATGGCCCAGGTACAAAACCTTATCGAGCCAAAATTCGCACTTGGAGAACTTGGCATATAACTTATGCTCACGGAGTCGGTCAAGTACCAGACGTAAGTGCTTTTCGTGATCTTCTTCATTCTTGGAAAACACCAGAATATCATCCAGATACACAAGCACAAACTCGCCGGTGTAGGGGTTGAAGATGTAGTGCATCATTCTCGAGAAGGTAGGAGGAGCATTAGCGAGACCAAAGGACATGACTGTATACTCGTGTGAACCGTAGCTCGTTCTGAAGGCAGCCTTGGGGATGTCTTGCTCGCGAATGCGAATTTGGTGATAGCCCATTCGGAGGTCAAGCTTAGAGAACACTTTAGCTCCCTTGAGCTGCTCGAACAGTTCATTGATGTTGGGGAGCGGATACTTGTTCTTTATTGTCTTCTTATTCAATGGCCGGTAATCGACGCAGAGACGCTCCGTGCCATCCTTCTTCTTGGCAAATAAGACACCACAGCCCCAAGGAGACGTACTAGGCCTGATGAGACCCATACGCTCCTGTTCATCAAGCTGCTTCTTCAATTCCTTCAATTCTTTGGGAGAGAGCTTTTACGGACGCCGGCATGCTGGCTCAGTACCCGGCTCGAGTTCAATGACGAATTCCACCTGACGGTGTGGAGGCATGCCTGGAAGTTCTTCAGGAAAGACGTCTAGATATTCGTTTACCACCGGAATTTGAGAGATGGCATTAATTTCTCCCTTATCATTGAGAGAGAAAAGCCTGATAGTGTTATCCCTGGAGGCGAAGATAATCACATCTTCATCAGGATGAGTCATCTTGACTTCCTTCTGTGCACAATCAATGTGAGCATCATGCTGAGAAAGCCAGTCCATCCCAAGGATGAGGTCAATGTCGGAATTACCAAGAACCACCGGTTTAGCCAGAAAGCGATAATCACCCATGCGAATAGAAGCATCCGGAGCAAATATCTTTGAATGCAATAGTTTGCCTGGAGAAACAACTGACAATTCCCTTGGCAAACTTTTGGTGACAATGTTGTGCTTGGATGCAAATGGATATGACATGAAAGAACATGTAGCACCTGAATCAAACAACACTTTAGCTGGAAAAAGAGTTAACTGGAAGGTTACCCAAAATGACATCAGAAGAATTCTCCGATTGCGCTACATTCATCAGATTGACCCTTGTAGACTTTGGAATATGCTTGACAATAGCTGTGCTGACAGGTGGAGGAGGTGGAAGACGCTTCGGGTTGGGGCACTTATTAGCATAGTGACCTTTCTGAGTGCATTTGTTGCAAGTCACTTCTGAGAGAGGACGGAAATGAGAACCACTTGACTTGGAGCCTTGAGACTGAAACTGGTTCCTCGACTGGTTGCTCGGGTTGGGTGGGTGAGAGAAACCACGTCCACCGGAGTTCTTGTTGTCGTTGGAGTTGTTGGAGTTGTTGTAAGGAGCTCGAATCATTGGAGGAGGAGGAAGCCAAAATTTCTGTTGTTTCACGGCCACTTGAGAATGAGGAGGAGTGAACGGCATCTCGAATCCTCTTTTTAGAAGCCTCCATCTTGAGCTGGGCTGCCTCTTGCTTGAGCGCCATGTTATAGAATTTGTCAAATTCATCGGGCTCGAACAAGGTGAGAGCAAGTTGAAGTTCATCTTTGAGACCACCACGAAACTGGTAGATTTTGCTCTTGGCATCAGGAATGTCTTGCTTAGCATAGCGGGCGAGGTTTTTGAACTTGACATTATACTGGTAGACAGTCATAGAGCCCTGCTTCAGGTTGCGGAATTGCTCACGCATACCCTCGATGACACTTGTAGGAATGTGGTGAGAGCGAAAGTCCTTGCAGAAATCCTCCCAAGAGATCACATGACCTGGCCTGGAGTCTTTGTACTGCTGCCACCAGTCAGCTGCGAGATGGGTCGCGGTCGAAGGAGGGAGGCGGCCCAGGCGTGAGCGGCTGGCGGAGAGGTGGGCCGCACCGGCGCCTGAGGCTGGCGAGGCGGCTGCCTGGGCCTCACGTGGACGGGGAAGCAGGGAGGCTGGCGCCTGCTGGCGCTGGAGGAGATCCGATCGGTGGGGAGAGGCCCGCGGCGCCTCGGCCCAGGAGGGAGGCAAATCGGGGCGGCTGGCCCAGGTGGAGGCAGATCGGAGCGGCTGGCTCTCGATCCAATCTGACGAAGGGATTCCCGGCGGCGGCTGGCTCCTCGTGAGCCTGGGGCGGCGGGGCGAAGAGGAAATGGCGGGCGCGGCGGCCCCCTGGCCGGAGGGGCGGCCCGACGGCGGTGCCCGGCCGGCGGTGAGGAGAAGCGAGGAGGCTGTGGTGGAGAGCTCCGGCGGGATTCCGGCGAGGTGCTCCGGCGAACTCTCCGGTGTGATTCCGGCGAACTCTCCGTCGAGGTGGTGGTGGCTGGAGGAAGGAGAAGGTGGGGGCTAGGGTTTCCTTGTTTTGGGGCAAAATTTGGGGGAGTGGACAAATATATAGGCACAAGGAGCTTGGGTTGGCCAAATGGGGTGTGGTTTTCGGCCACACGATCAGATTTGGATGGCCTAGATGATAGAAGTGACTAGGAGTGGTTTGGTGGGCTGTTGGAGGGGTGCCTTGGGCCTCAAAGTGGAGGCACTTTGAGCCCACGAGAATAACTGTTGGGGTAGCAAACGGGCTCGAAACGCGACGAGATTTGACAGGCGGGTTACACACACCAAAACAACAACACACGACAAGTCTCGCGCCAAACCGGTAACGTTACACGGCCGAACACCAAAGTAGGCCTACGGGATGCCACGGACACGTGAGGGAGCTCCGGAACGCGAAACGGACAACGGGAAGGAACGCGTGGGACCGGATGTAAACGACAACACAAATGCAATGCGATGCACATGACTACATGATATGAATGAATGCCACACACTCACACAACAAAACGACGAAAACCCGAAAGACAAAGAACCCGGAATGGAATAGATGAAGCCAGAGATATATTATATGCCCAAAAGGGAAAAGTATTATATCCGGGGCATTACAATTATGTTATGCTTATACTCCACCAATTAAATTGATGAGAAAGAATGGATTTGCATACTACTTATTCGCATTGAAAAATATTATAGAGAGATATAGCGCAAAACTTGAGAAAGTCTTCATGACCCACCGGTAGGATAGGAAAGAACGAATGAATTGATGTGATAACAAATGAAAAGAATTCTTGCTCGAACCACCATAAGAATTGAAACCTGGTGAAGAAAAAGAACAAGCCACCGGGAAGAATTGATATTGAAATGAAGAAAAGAGAATGAATCGCTCGAAGAATAGAAAACAATTAAAGAGCTTGAGGAAATTAGATAGGATTGAAGAAAGCTTGAACGAAGCACCGGAATAATACGGGGACGACCGAAGAGGCATCAATTGAGAATAGTTGGAGGACGAAGTTGAAAACTGAGAACGAAGATATCTTCTGAGGTGATGGCCTTCGGAGGATCACAATGAAAAGAATTCCTGAAGTACTCCGGAACAGAAAAGAGGTAAAGTAGAACCAACGATGAAAAGAATTTGAAAGCAATCTTGGGGAAGGCATGAGACCGATGGAATCCATTCTTACGCCACACTTTGAAAAGAATTTGGGAATAGGTCTGGAAAATTAGAAGAGTCGGGTAAGATCCTGGGAAAAGTCTTGTGGGTTATGAACCCACTGAAGAGAAAACATTCTTGGAAAGGACTGAAAAGGAGATGATGCGCCGTTAGGATTGAAAGACTTGAATGAGGTGACAACCTCAAATTAATTGAAACACAGACGAATCTCCTGATATGTCTTCAGCACTCCGGAATCAATAAATGGCCAGAGGCAAACAAGCAAGGAGAAACATTTGAGCCAAGGGAAAAGAATATGATCAACACCGAATACTTGAATTGAATCCACCGAAAATGAAAAGAGATGAAGGATGACAAACTAGATTAGAATTCACCAGTTGAAATTGTAGCGACCACGATCCGAATGGACCGAAGTGGCAATCACAGACTTATTACATCGAATGTCTCAAAAGAGAACTTATTACAAAAGTATATGGCATAACGCCATCTAACACAATAACAGCGGAAGGCTTGGAAGATAAGTGAGTCCATCAACTCCAACAGCATAGCTGAGTGCATGACAAACGACCTACCGCACCTTACTCTTCTTCTGACAAGTCTGCAACATAACATGTTGCAGCCCGAAACGGGTTAGCACATGGAATATACTGGCAAGATAACACACTAAAGCAAGTGATAGAATAAAGGCTAATACTATATGCGTATTTGGCTGGTGGAGACTCTAACGCTAAAGTTTTTGCATAAAGCCAATTTTTCCTTACAACAAATGAATAACTTTTATTTTTAACTATCATGGTAGTTGAAACATCATTCAGAAGGTTCCTCCAACGCAATCCCAATTAAAGTAGTCATTATAAACCCAGCAAATTAGTTTTAGAGTGATGAGATCAACCAATAATTCAAGTACCAGATACTCAAGATGTCCATAACCGGGGACACAGCTAACCATGATTAGTTCGTACACTCTGGAGAGGTTTGTGCACTTTTCCCCACAAGACTCGATCGCCTCCGTTGAATTTCTCACACTGCATGGTGTTTGAGAAACGGATGACCGAGACAGAGTCTTTCAGGAGCATTTACTCTTCACCCCGGGTGGACCCGTACACCTACTTTCCCCTACATCTGCTAGTCCACCACTGAAAGAGCTCACACAGCATACTCAACTATGCCAGAGCCCATAATAGCATTGTGGCTGCACACGGAAGTTTCTAGCATGAATAGTATTATGATCCCTTTGAGCCTGGGTGGCATTCCATAGGATAATCATACGGTTCCTCCGGGATTTCCTAGGACAACACTGGATTCTCCAGGTGCCCTGCAACCAATCCATTCAGATGTGTATCAAAGTAGCCACCTTAAGTTGAACCATTAATTAATATCTCACATCTGTCATGGATACTCTCAAACCCAATCCACGTGTACGAGCATAGCATAGCAACCTAAGCATAATGTTGAAGTAACTCACAGGGCTTCGAGACGAAGATCTAGGCGCTTGAATCGTCTGATTCCGACTTACGAGCGAAAAAAAACTAAAAAGAAGATCAGGGGAGAAATCGCAATCGAAAATAATCGCGGAAAAGCCCTGAAAAATAAAAACGGACGAACAGGCTAACGAACGAACGTTCGCTGTCTGTTACTAAAAGACGAAAAGCGTTCGTTAGAACGAACGAATGGACGAACGTCCGCTATTTAACTAAACCGACGGAAAAACCGAACCGATCTAATAAAAAACAAATCTAGGGTTTCGAAATAAAATCGATCGGTTTTTTTTAAACCGGTGGCAGCCTCGTGGAACGGGACGGTGGCGGCGGCGTACTCCGGCGCGGCGGTGGCGGAGCTCCGGCAACGGCAGCGGCGACGGCGGCGCGCGGGTGGCGGCGCGGCGGCAAGGCGTCGCGGCGGCGGCAAGGGGCGGCGACGGCTAGGGTTAGGGCGCGGGGCTGGGGTGGGCTGTTGGGGCGCCGGCTGGGCTTATAAAGGCCCCCCGGGCGGAGTCCTAGCTGGACACGGCCGGGTTAGGTCGGTGCATTTTAAAAAAAAAAGTTGTGACGTAGTAAAACGGACGAAAAAAATACTAAACGGATTCGAAAAATTCCGAAATAAATTTTCACCGTTCTCTAATAATATTTAGGACAAAGTGAACATTTTTCCCGGACTTAAATTCAATTTTGAAAAACACGTATTTTTCCTATGCAAATAAAATTGCAAATAAATCCAAATAAAATACCAAAGTTGATTTTAACATTTTTCCTCCAATATTTCTTTTATTTTGGAGAAGTCATATTATCTCCACTCATATATTTTATTAAGAAATATTTTTCAGAGAGAAAAATAATTAAAACCAAAGTGATCCCCGTACCGGTATTTGAGAAAACTCAAATACGAAAACGTTAAATCCCCAACTCTCTCCGTGGGTCCTTGAGTTGCTTAGAATTTCGAGGATCGCAACACACAGATGCAATAAAAATATGATATGCAATATGACCTATGTATAACATTCCAAATTAAAAATTTAGGATGTTACAAACCTATCCCCTTAGGATGAATCTCACCCTCGAGATTCAGGTTGGCTAGAGAATAGGTGTGGGTGGTCCTTGCGTAGATCATCCTCTCGTTCCCAGGTGGCTTCATCTTCGATATGGTGACTCCACTGAACTTTGCAAAACTTGATAACCTTGCTGCGGGTGACTCTGCTTGCATACTCGAGGATCTTGACCGGTTTCTCCTCGTAAGTTAGCTCACTATCCAACTGAATTGCTTCCAGGGGCACTGTGTCTCTTAAAGGAATATTGGCCATCTCAGCATGGCACTTCTTAAGCTGAGAAACATGAAACACGTCATGAACTCCTGACAATCCTTCGGGTAACTCTAACTTGTAGGCAACCTCTCCCATGCGTTCCAAAACACGGTATGGCCCTACAAATCTCGGGGCTAACTTTCCTTTAACTCAAAAACATTTAAATCCCCGCAGAGGTGATACTCTCAGGTACGCTCTGTCTCCGATTTCATAGACTACTTCCTTGCACTTCGAGTCTGCATAACTCTTCTGCCTGGACTGAGCTACCTTCAGTCTATCTTGAATCAGCTTAACCTTCTCTTCTGACTCTTTGATCAGATCTGGTCCAAACAACTGACAGTCTCCGACTTCATCCCACATCAACGGCATTCGGCATCTCCTCCCGTACAATGCTTCGAACGGTGCCATGTTCAAACTGGCCTCATAACTGTTATTGTACGAGAACTCCGCATAGGGCAAGTTGTCATCCCAACTAGATCCATAATCTAGCGCACAAGCTCTCAACATGTCCTCCAGAATCTGATTGACTCTCTCGGTCTGTCCATCAGTCTGTGGGTGAAAAGTTGTACTGAATTCTAGCCTGGTTCCCAAAGTCTGGTGCAACTGGTGCCAAAACTTTGAAGTAAACTATGTTCCTCTATCTGATACGATGGTCCTCGGAACTCCGTGCAGACATACGATCCTGGTCATGTATATCTTGGCCAACTTCGCACTGGTATATGTGGTTTTCACGGGGATAAAGTGGGCTACTTTGGTCAAGCGATCCACTACTACCCAGATTGAGTCATATCCCGGTCTGGTCCTGGGTAATCCGGTGATAAAATCCATGCCAAGCTTATCCCACTCCCATTCGGGTATCGGCATAGGCTGTAATAATCCTGCTGGCTTCTGATGTTCCACCTTCACTCTCTGGCATACATCACATACGGCTACATACTCGGCAATATCCTTCTTCATTCCCGTCCACCAGAAACGTTCCTTCAAATCCAAATACATCTTAGTGTTTCCGAGGTGTATCGAGTATGGTGAATCATGTGCTTCCTGTAGTATCAACTTCCTGATCTCGGCGTTGTTGGGCACATAGACTCGATCCTCAAACCACAAGATGTCATGTTCGTCCTCACGAAAACCCTTGGCTTTTCCTTCACTCATCTTCTCCTTGATTTCTGTAATCTCTTTGTCTTCCTTCTGGGCTTCTCGTATCTTTCCCAATAATGTTGACTGAACCTCCAATGTTGCAACAAAACCTCTAGGAACTATCTCCAAACGAAGCTCCCTGAGATCTTCTGCTAACTCTTCTGGGAATCCTCCATTTACAAGGGTATTGGCATAACACTTCCGGCTCAAAGCATCTGCAACGACATTGGCCTTGCCTGGATGATAGTGCAGCTTCATATCATAATCCTTTATGAGCTCCAACCATCTCCTCTGCCTCAGGTTCGGCTCCTTCTGGGTGAAAATGTACATCAAACTCTTGTGATCCGTGTACACATCACAACGATTTCCAATGAGGAAATGTCAAATGTCTCCAGGTTTTGAGCGCATGTACCACAGCTGTTAGCTCCAAATCATGCGTAGCATAATTCAACTCGTGCGGTCGAAGTTGACGAGATGCATAAGAAACAACCCTTCCGTCCTACATGAGTACTCCTCCAAGTCCTAAGTGTGAAGCGTCGCAATACACTTGGAAATCCTTGCGTATATCTGGCAAGATCAGCACTGGGGTTGTCATCAAACGTTTCTTCAGCTCCTGGAAACTTTCTTCACACTCTTCAGTCCAATAAAACTTGGTGTCCTTCTTCAGCAATGCCATCATAGGCTTTGCAATCTTGGAGAAATTCTCTATGAATCTCTGATAATATCCCGCGAGTCCAAGAAAACTGCGGATCTCTCCAACTGAAGTGGGTGCCAACCACTCAGTGACTGCCTGCACCTTGACAGGATCCACTGCTATACCTTCTCCTGATATAACATGTCCTAAGAATCCAACTTCCTTCAACCAAAACTCGCATTTGCTAAACTTGGCATACAACTGATGTTCTCTGAGCTTCTCCAGAACCAAACGCAAATGCTCCTCGTGTTCCTCTTCGTCATTCAAATACACCAAGATATCATCAATGAATACCACGACAAACTTATCCAGGAACTCCATGAATACCTTATTCATCGTGCTCATGAAATAGGCAGGGGCGTTAGTCAATCCAAATGACATAACTGTATACTCATATAGCCCATACCTTGTGGTGAAAGTTGTTTTAGGTATATCCTTCTCTCGGATCTTCAAATGGTAGTATCCTGATCGTAGATCGATCTTGGAGAATACTTTAGCTCCTTGAAGTTGGTCGAACAAATCATTGATCATTGGTAGTGGGTACTTATTCTTAATCATCACTTCGTTCAGTGCTCGATAATCGACGACCATCCTTAAAGATCCATCCTTCTTATCGACCAAGAGCACTGGGGCTCCCCAAGGTGATGAACTTCGTTGAATAAATCATTTCTCCAATAACTCCTTAATCTGCTTCTTGATCTCCTCCAGATCATTTGCTGGCATCCGGTATGGTCTCTTCGATACTGGTCCAGTGCCAGGCAATAGCTCTATCAAAAACTCAATATCCCTATCCGGCGGCATGCGTGGTAGCTCCTCTGGAAATACATCCGGATAATCCCTTACTACAGGCACTTCTTCCTGAACAACTCTCGAGAGAGAATTTACTTGTGTCCTCCTAGGCGAATGCCTAGATACATAATTGATCCTTTTTCCCTCCGGGGTGGTAAGTAAAATAGACTTACTGGCACAATCGATGTTCCCTCCATACATCGATAGCCAATCCATACCTAGTATCACATCCAATCCTTGTGACTCCAAAACTATCAGGTCTGAGGGGAAAACATGGCGTCCAATGGTCAATGGCATCTGAAAACATCCTTGATTTGCCATATATTCCGCTCCTGGTGATCTTACTAGCATAGGGGTCATAAGGACATTGGTGGGCAACTTATATCTATTCACGAATCCCCTTGAAATGTATGAATGCGATGCACCAGTATCAAAATGAACTACTACAGTAAATGACTTAACCAAAAACTTACCGACAACTGCATCAGGTTGCTCTTCAACCTCCTCCACAGTCACGTGGTTCACTTGTCCTTTGTTGAAAAGGTTGGGCTTCTTCCCAGCGCTTCCATTGCCGTTCCCATTCTTCGCTTCAGGGCACTCCGTGGCGTGGTGTCCATTCTTCCCGCACTTAAAACATGTAATGTGACTTAAATCCCTCTTGGCGGGTGTGGCTGGAGTGGAGCGGTTTTGATTATTGCTTGATCCATTCCCATTCCCATTCTTGGGGCCATTGTGGTTATGAGAACTCCCTCCATTATGGGTGTGGCTTCCATGGTTATGGGTGTATCCTCCCGAGTTCGGGTGAAACGGGGCTTCTGCTGGGCTCCAGAGTTATTCTTACCTTGTCCATACTTCCTCTTGTGGCTCTCAATCTGTCGCTGCTTCCCTTCAATCATAAGAGCCTTACCTACCAACTCTTGGTAGTTGTTGAAGGTTGCCACCATCAACTATATGCTCATCTCATCATTCAGCCCTTCCATAAACTTGTCCTGCTTCGCGGCATCTGTGGCCACATCATCAGGGGCATAATGAGATAGAGTACTAAACTCATCTACGTACTGAGCCACGGTACGATTTCCTTGGCGCAAGTTGCGAAACTCTTGCTTCTTCATGCTCATGGCTCCAGTTGAGACATGGGCAGTGCGAAAAGCTTGCTGAAACTGATCCCAAGTGACATTGGCTACGGGGAAAGTGGATGTGTAATTCTCCCACCATGTTGTTGCTGGTCCAGCCAATTGATGTGCGGCAAAGCGCACCTTCTCAGCATCCGTGCAATTTGCGGTGGTCAACTCCCTTCCTATCTTGTGCAGCCAGTCATCAGCAACTATTGGTTCAATGCTACTAGAAAACACTGGTGGTTGCAACCTTAGAAAACGGGTCAGGTTGTCCATGGGTGGTGGTGGTGGTGGATTGTTGTTGTTATTCTGATTGTTCTTGACAAGAAGTTGCATCAAAGTGTTCTGTTGCTGGATCAACTAAGTGAGCTCAGGGGGAAACTGAAATCCGGGCTCACGTCTCGGAGGCATCTTATGGGTGTAGAGGGATGAGATTAGAATAGAAATGAGGTCTAGGGGGGAATTCACTACCCATATACACATGAGACAAACACAAACATATCACACCAATCAATTTAAAGCAAGGGCATACAAAGATCTGACTAACGTTACAAAAGTGCTCTAAATTCTACTTTATGGGGGGGGGGATTCTGGTCATAGGGTGGTCATCTAGAAATTTTGATCGGCGGAAGATTCCATGATATCTGCTCCAGCTTCATCTTCATAGTCATCATCGCTATCATCGGGGTCTGAATCGGTGTCGTCGATGATGATGTAGTCCTCAGAACGAATCTCCTTGGGTTCTTGTTCTTCTCCTCCTCCTGGCACTGGATCTCCCATGAATACTCCTAGCTTCCTTGTCAAGTCATCATTCTTCTCCACAAGTATTGTCATCTCCTCCTCGTATCCGTCACGTGTAGACTTGAGTTCCTCTTCTAGCTCCAAGTTCCTGGTTAACGCCTTCTTCAAATCTATCATGCATGCGCACATCTGGTCCTCCTGTCGACGAATGTGCTGGTTTAACTCCTGGATGAATACTCCAATGGACCTGTCCTTCCAGGTACTGATTATGTCCCATTGCTCATCTCGGCGTCCACATATTTGGTAGATAGTGTTTTTCGGCTTCTGCTTGTAGACTTCTCCAATTCGCCCCATGGTAATGTGGGCTGCCATACTCTTGCCTAGGCTCCAGGTTGGTGCATCAAAAGAAAACTCTATGGGCTCAGTGGATGGTGCGAAAGTCCTCCCGAGAATTTGAACTTGAATATTCCATCGCTCCTCTTCTGGTGGAGTGGCGGTGTAGGTCCCGGTGAAGCTTGGTATTCCGATGTTCAGGTACCTAGTGATTTCCTTCAAGTGTCATCCAAAAGGTATGTCTTCATCCGGTTGAGTGAACTTGTTCCTTGGGTCCACCATCCTAAAGAGTAGAAAATGGAGAGGAGTCAGAAATGAGTAGAGAAGAGTGACCTAAGGTTTATCTTAGTGGTCGTGTCCTACATTCAGCGTGTGCTCTGATACCATCTTGTAGCGACCACGATTCGAATGGACCGAAGTCTCTGTGTTCTGTGTCATCCCTGGATCGGTAATGCTGACACACACAGTACTTGAAGGATTTATAACAGAGTGGCAATCACACACTTAATACATCGAATGTCTCAAAAGAGAACTTATTACAAAAGTATATGGCATAAGGCCATCTAACACAATAAAGGCGGAAGGCTTGGAAGATAAGTGAGTCCATCAACTCCAACGGCATAGCTGAGTGCATGACAAACGACCTAACGCACCTTACTCTTCTTCTGAAAAGCCTGCAATGCAACATGTTGCAGCCCGAAACGGGTCAGCATATGGAGTATGCTCGCAACATAACACAGTAGAGCAAGTGACAGAATAAAGGCTAACACTATATGCATATTTGGCTGGTGGAGGCTCTAAGGCTAAAGTTTTTGCATAAAGCCAATTTTTCCCTACAACAAAGGAATAACTTTTATTTTTAACTATCATGGTAGTTGAAACATCATTGAGAAGGTTCCTCCAACTCAATCCCAATTAAAGTAGTCATTATCAACCCAGCAAATTAGTTTTAGAGTGATGAGATCAACCAATAATTCAAGTACCAGATACTCAAGATGTCCATAACCGGGGACACGGCTAACCATGATTAGTTTGTACACTCTGCATATGTTTGTGCACTTTTCCCCACAAGACTCGATCGCCTCCGTTGAATTTCTCGCACTGCATGGTGTTTGAGAAACGGATGACCGAGACACTTTCTTTCAGGAGCATTTACTCTTTACCCCGGGTGGACCTGTACACCTACTTTCCCCTACATGTGCTAGTCCACCACTGAAAGAGCTCACACATCATACTAAATTATGCCAGAGCCCATAATGGCATTGTGGCTGCACACAGAAGTTTCTAGCATGAATAGTCTTATGATCCCTTGAGCCTGGGTGGCATTCTATAGGATAATCACACGGTTCCTTCGGGATTTCCTAGGACAACACTGGATTCTCCAGGTGCCCTACAACCAATCCACCAAGATGTGTATTAAAGTAGCCACCTTAAGTTGAACCATTAATTAACATCACCCAATCCACGTCTATGAGCATAGCATAGCAACCTAAGCATAACGTAGAAGTAACTCCTAGGGGTTTGAAAATAATGCAGGTAATAGGTACTACCTCAATCTACTTCCCAGACCCACAAGTTAAGAGATCCTACTCATGCAATGTGTGAGGGTTTGATCTAATGCATAAATACTGGGTAATAAAGGGGTATGATCAAAGTGTTACTTGCCTTGCTGATGATTCGCAAAACCTAGGGACTCGTAGTAGCACGCTTCGCACTCCGGGAATTCTATTGCAAGCAAACAATAGCATACATAAGCAAACAAGCAAAGATGCAGAGGTAAAACTCCAAATAAGAAGATCTAACCAGAAAGTTCAACTGAAGAACTCCGGTTTGCAAAAAGAATCGAAACAAACGGAGCAACGAAACTCAAAGTACGAAAGAAACAAGATCTGTTTACTAGATTGAACTAAAGTCAAATTTTACAGTAGCAAAACCTTGTTCAAGTTGATTAAACGGGAAGAGGGCTTCGAGACGAAGATCTAGGCGCTTGAATCGCCTGATTCCGACTTACGAGCGAAAAAAAAACTAAAAAGAAGATCAGGGCAGAAATCGCGATCGAAAATAATCGCGGAAAAACCCTGAAAAAGAAATACGGACGAACAGGCTAACGAACGAACGTTCACTGTCTGTTACTAAAAGACGAAAAGCATTCGTCGGAACGAACGGACGGACGAACTCCGCTATTTATTTAAACCGACGAAAAAACCGAACCGATCTAATAAAAAAACAAATCTAGGGTTTCGAAAACCGTTCGGTTTTACAAAAACAGCGGCTACCTCGTGGAACGGGATGGCGGCGGCGGCGTACTCCGGCGGGGCGGCGGCAGAGCAGCGGCGCGCGGGCGGCAGCGGCGGAGCTGCGGCGACGGCGGCGGCGCGGCGGGGGCAGCTTGCAGCGGCGGCGGCGGCGGCAAGGGGCAGCAACAGCTAGGGTTAGGGCGCGGGGCTGGGGTGGGCTGCGGGGGCGCTGGTTGGGCTTATATAGGCCCCCCGGGCGGAGTCCTAGCCGGACACGGCCCGGTTAGGTCGGTGCACTTTTTTAAAAAAAACAGTCCTAACGTAGTAAAACGGGCGAAAAAATACTAAAGGGACTCGAAAAATTCCGAAATAAATTTTCACCGTCCTCTAATAATATTTAGGGCAAAGTGAACATTTTTCCCAGACCTAAATGCAATTTAAAAAATGTGTATTTTTCCTATGCAAATAAAATTGCAAATAAATCCAAATAGAATACCAAAGTTGATTTTAACATTTTTCCTCCAATATTTCTTTTATTTTGGAGAAGTCATATTATCTCCCCTCATATATTTTATTAAGAAATATTTTTCGAAGAGAAAAATAATTAAAACCAAAGTGATCCTTGTACCGATATTTGAGAAAACTCAAATACGAAAACCGTAAAATCCCCAACTCTCTTCGTGGGTCCTTGAGTTGCTTAGAATTTCGAGGATTGCAACACACATATGCAATAAAAAAATGATATGCAATATGACATATGTATAACATTCCAAATTAAAAATGTGGGATGTTATAGAAATAATTGAGGAAAGAATGCAAAGCTTCGGACGAGTAGGATGGATACTCGATTAAGGATTCCGTCTCTGAGAAGAAAAAGGGTGGGCGGGTGGGAAAAAGAAAGGCAACTTCGGATGGGGAAAATGACGCCGGATGGAAAGAACTAAGGACTAAACTTGCAAAAGAGGAAGAAGGTCGAATCAACTTGACGAGAAATGCATCGGATGACAAGATCTGACATCACAACGGACGAAAACTAACCGCGTGATCCTAAAAAATTTGAAGGGGAAGAGGAGTAATTCAAAACACCTACGTCAAGATTCCTCACCAGAGCGACGAAGGGGCTGAGGAGTAAAAAGAATTCCTACTCTCCGATATAACTAGACTCGACAACGGTCAGACTAAAATCAACCAAGAGGGCTCCTATGGTCGGTCGAGGCTCTGATACGAACTTGTCACGCCCAAGATGCGATTATGTCACGATCACGTGCAAACCTCATGATTGGGGCACAACCGCATTTCGGGCGCTTAGCAAGATGGATATCATTACATCGTACCATTACATAAATAGATGGGGATACAACAAGTCATACAACATCCACATGAATACAACACATCATACACAAGACATCCGACTACAGATGAAAACACATGAAAAGCACAACGACATACATCCTGCTATCTCAGGTTGCCGACCAGGAACCTATCCCAAGATCGAAGAGGAAGAAGAAGAAAGAACTCCAACACAAGTAAACATCTCTCTCACGTCAAGTCATCGGAAACTTGCACCTGCAACCGTTGTTGTAGTATCTGTGAGCCACGACAACTCAGCAATCTCATAACCATGGGTATCAAGACTAGCAAAGCTTAATGGGTATGGAAAGGTTAAGTGGTGAGGTTGCAGCAATGGCTAAGCATGATATGGTGGCTAACTTATGAGTACAAGAATAAGATGAGCATCTACGCAAATGGTCGGAAACTAGTAATGATCACTAAGTGATCCTGAACTACCTACGAGTGAAACATAACCCCACAGTGTTCTCTTCTCAAAATGAAAAGAGACGGTCACGGTTACTCACGCGCTTGGTGTATTTTATATCGGATCCTCTGTCAAGTTTTCTACAACCGAACGTTAGCAAATTCCAATCTGCCACATAACCGCGGGCACGGCTTTCGAAAGATCATAACCCTGCAGGGATGTCCCAACTTAGCCCATCACAAGCTCTCACGATCAGCAGAGGTAAAAAACCCTTATCTTAGGGAAGACCCGATCAGACTCGGAATCCCAATGCACAAGACATTTCGATAATGGTAAAACAAGTCCAGCAAGACCTCCCGGCGTGCCGACACCCTGGTAGTAGCCGCGCCTATCCGTTTCAGGCCACATCCGGATTGTCCAAACTTCCGGTAGGCCAAACTAACGTTGCCCCTCGTGGCCACCGGCGGTTGACAGGTTTGGACCAACACTCATGAGGAGCACTGACCCGGGTTGTAAATTAAGTCCTCGGGGTCCGGAAATTCCCTATAAAAGTTATTTAGTTATGACAAATGGTAAAACCAAAGTTGGGCCTTGCTGGAGGAGTTTTATTCAAAGCGAACTGTCAAGGGGGTCCCATAACCCCCAACCGTGTTAGGGACGTGAACTCAACGAACATAACACCAGTTTATCGGTTCTTAAGGCGGCATGAGTGGACCAAAATACCAAGCAAAAGGCCAAGTCTTCCACCCATTGCCAAGTATATAGGTGCATTAATTATAGCAATAGATATTGTGATATTCCAAAATCCAAGATCCGACATGGAGCAATCTTCATCTTCACCTGCTACTAACAACGCTATAGGATGGGTTGAGTAAGCGGTACCATAGCCATACAACGGTTTGCTGGGATGGTGTCAAAGGTTAGAGGTTTCATGAGAACAATGAGAGGCTGACAACAATAGATAGGCAGCGAGACATATAGAGATAGCATCGAGACAACTAGAATGGCAATGATAGTAATGAGATCCAAGGTGACTATCATCTTGCATGAGATCCCGCAAGGAAGAAAAATGAGTCCATGAAGAAGACGAAGCCACGAAGACTAACCAAGTGTAGACAAACGAATCCTCACGATCGCAACAAAACAGGAACTACCGAGAAGAAGCAAACAACATGGTAAACACACAACACATAAATGAGACAAATGCTCAACCAAGTATGATGCATGACAAGGCTACATGATGCAAAACATGGCAAGAGATGAAGCACACAAGATCAACACACATGGCAAGCTTAAATGAGGCCAGGGAACAACTAATAACAATTCTGGTAAGTCCTCATATGCAAATTTCAAAATTGGTCCAGATCTGAACAACCCTTACGTTAAAGTTGTTAAACAACAATTTAACATGCACCATGATGATCTACATGAAAATCTAGTCAGGTTACATACAATGTTCATTTAATTCGGAGCTACGGCCTAGAAGATATGAGCAAAACAAGTTAAGCATGGCAAAGATGCAAGATGCATTCAAACATCAAGCAAACACACTCCAAACATGTATACAACATGATATGATGCATCTATATGCAAAAACAAGCAAGTTCCATATAGAGCACGCTCAAAACGGAGCAACGGTTCAACACATACACATGAAACAAGATATAACAATAATCTGTCCCAAAACAGCAACTAGGCACTTTGCAATCATCAAAACAACATGTTACAGGAACATTTCATGGCATCAAATGGCATGGCAAGCATGTACATGTCAAGCACTACAAAGGTGATCACTGAGCTACTACCAAATACCACTAGAACATGCTCAAGACATCATGGCAAGATTGCAAATGATAATAGTTTCACAAACTTAGTGAAATAAACTGAACATGGCAGCAACAGCGACAAGTAGGCATGTTTGCAAGCTTGTGCAACTCATCTCAAAGCATATCATGGCATGTCAATATAACCAACAGCAATAAGCCATGTTTATGCAGCTACTCATGGCAAGAACATGGTCATAGGATGCATAGAACACTAGGTATTCACATGGCAAAACTCAACTTACCGATAATAGGCTGATAGAAACATTATATAGCAATTTGAGAGCAAGAAAGAGACATGCTACATCAATCTATAATTGCAAACAAGGACATGTATGGATAGAGCATAACATGGACTTCAAGACATGCCCACTGGACATTCCAAAACATGCATGGATTTGACTGTAGCATCAAGCAGACATGGCATCATGATATAACAGTTTCAGACTTAGCAGTTTTCAACAAGTCATAGAAATCAGCAAACAGTGAGTAGGTCACTTTGCAAGCTTGTTCCACTCACCACAAGGCATATAATGAAAAGTGGATTGCACCACAGCAAAGATGACATGACATAGCTCCTAAAACATGTTGACATGATACTCAAACAAAAATCACACAAAAAGATATGAAAAAGACAAATCAGCAAGTTATATTAAGTTTCAGCAGTTAACATCCATTTTCACTTTTGCAACAGAGATTAACATGGCAAGACGCAATCTAAAATGCATGAAAAGCATACCATCATCTAGAGCACACAGAGACGAACATTTTGACATATCATATGCTCATTTTGGATCTACGTGCACAAAGTTACAAGCAGTCAAAGAATGCAACATGATAAGACATTTTGGGGACTTAGCCATTTCAGGGAAAAAACGAGTGAGCGATATATAGTATTCTTCGCATGAGGCAGGGCTTAGGTAGTGACTCACCAAATGGGCTCGGCCCAGGTTGTTAAGGAGGAGGAGGTTGGTTGGGCGCGTCGGGCCTGGCTCGGCTTCGCGGCCCATGAGGCTGAGGTGTCGTTGCCCTCGTGCTCGTGCATGGCGTAGCGAGTGGCGGCGCCGGAAGCATGGCGATGGGACGGCGGCCCCGACGAACTGTGACGGGAGGATGCCGGGGAAGATCCGACGAGCCGCGGCACGGGTGGATCCAGCCTTAGGGTCACCGGATCTGGCGAGAAGGGCAGCGCCGAGAACTCCGCGCATCAGCGGCCATGGATTCCTGGCACGGGGACGGGCGCGAAGGAGGCGATGTCGGCGGGGTCGAGGACAAGCAGACCTATGGCGGAGTTCCCGGATCTGGGCTGCGGCGGTGCAGGGCTCCGGCGGTGTGTGGCGGGGCCGAGCTCATCGGCGGCGTAGCAACAGTGGCGGTGGGGTAGAGCGCTCGAGGAGCTCGGGGCGGGAGCTGCGGTTTGGGCGCACGTGCACCTGCGGGCTGCAGCGAAGGCTCAAGCACGCTCCAACCCGGGGGCGGGCCTGGTGCGGTGGAGGCGGCTGGCCGGCGGCAGGGAAGGTGATGTGGCGCGCCGTGGTTGGCTGGAGCGATGGCTGGTGGTTGAGGTGGCGCGTCGCGGTTGGCCGGGGCGTGGTTGCGGTGGCGCCAAGTGGCAGAGGGGGAGAGGGGTTGCGCAAAAATCGATGCATGGGAGGCTAGAGGTTAGGGAAGGCTAGGGTTAGGCCAAAATTGGCATGTGGGGTGTTTATATAGGGTAAGGGGTCTGGGGTTAGGGGATTTGCTTCGTTTCGGAGCCGTTCGATCGCCATCGGATGGGCCGAAACAAAAGGGGTGCTAGGTGGGTTAGTGGGCTAGTTTAGAGGGCTGTGCACGAGGTTGTGGGCTGAGAGGAGAGGGAAGAAATGCAGCCCGGCAAGATTTTCGGAGACCGAAAATGTCTCACGATTGACCGGCGAAATGGCCACTATAGTTTAATGGTTGGGCTATCAAACGGACTCTGAATGCGACGAAATTTGGCAGGCAGGCTGTCTACACTATAATAAGACCACACATCAAGTTTCAACCCATTCCGAGAACATTTTTCGGTCACTTATAAAATAAGTATTTGGAGGTGCCGTGGGCGCATGCGAGTGTGTTTGGGCTCAGAACGGACACGGAAAGGACGAGGGGGCTCGGCAACTACGAACGGGTGCAATTTTTGAATACCATGCAGATGAAATGCACACGATGACATGGCAAAGTGCAACACACAAGCAGATGACATGGCAACGGCAAAGAATAACTAGAAGACACCTGGCGCATCGGTCTCGGGGCGTCACACGAGCTCTCAATGAAAGCACCATTGTCGATGTCAAAACCGGCAGATCTCGGGTAGGGGTGCCCAAGCTGTGCGTCTAAGGATCGATGGCAACAAGGGACTGGGGACATGATGTTTACCCAGGTATGGGCCCTCTCTATCGAGGTAATACCCTACTTCCTGCTTGACTGATCTTGATGAATATAGGGTTACAAGAGTTGATCTACCTCGAGATTGTGATGGCTAAACCCTAGAAGTCTAGCCTATGTAATTGTGATTCTACTACCCTCTACAGACAAGACCCTCCGGTTTATATATCCACCGGAGGAAGCCTAGGGTTACAAAGATTACTTGGAAAGGAAGGAATCATTACACCCGGACATCTATCCTGCCTTTCTACATACACAGGAGTCCTAACCGGACCCGGGGGATGTCTGTTTACCTTCATCTTCACGGCCCATCTGTCCGGCCCAGCTTCGATAGACCGGACACTCGTGGACTCCTAAATCTAGGACTCTCTCGGGGAGGGCGCAGCCCTCATCGACGTTGGAGAGCGAAGGGGGAGGCGAGGCTCGGTGTTGCCGTCGGGGAGGAGGGCGTGGACGACAAGCGGCGATGGAAGACGTTGGGGTCCAGGCGTCGAGGGACTCCGGTGCGGTGGGCGTCGGGCATCGGGCAGCGACGAGGCACACGGCGCCGGGCAGCGCAGCGCCTAAATCGGGACGGGGGAAGGAATCGTGGGAGGGTGGTGTCGGTTAGGGTTTGGCGGGGGGACGAGGCTTATAGGCCGCGGCTGGGCCGAGGCCCGGTTGGGGGGGTTAGTGTTGTGTTTTTGTGTTTTTTTTTATTATTTTACTTCCTTTTCAGCTTTAGATTTAGTTTGTATAGTAAAATAGTTTAGCTGCTTATGAAACTTAGCATATAAATATTAGACCATGTAATGACCTAGAACAAAAAGTTTCAGATATATTTGAATAGTATAAGTATTTTTTATTCTTAAAAGGTTAAATTGAATGTTGTTAGCCTCTGTTTTAATTATTTAGGGGCATATAAACATTCCCAAAAATCTTGGTTGATGTTTGTTAATTAGTTTGTGAATATTTACAACCTTTTGAACACTTTTAATTCACTGTTTTATGGAATTACAATTTGACTTGTTATTTGAATTTGAATTTGACCTCAATTTGAAACAAGTGAGGTTTAGCAAAAGTTTAATTATGATGACCCGACATCATTATCAAGGGTTTACTGTAGCTTAACTATCGGGGTGTCACACTTACACCCATTTGAGCCCCTTGAAGTGATGCATGCCCTAAGTCCTTCCCAACCGAGAGGCCCCAATTGAAACCGATATGATGTCTGCACGTACCTCCGGCTGGGCGCTCGACGTAGTGGATCTGGCGACAGCGCTCCCAAGGGCTCCAGGTATGGCTTGAAAAATCAGACACATGCTTCAAAGGTTTAGTGCACCACCGATCTGGGGATGGAGCTTGCCGCCGGCTCGAGAAAAAGATGCTCCGACGGCGATCCAACAATGGTGGCGGCACAACCTACATAGTGCGAGAGAGGAGAGATTGGGGAACGAGGGAGAGGAGCGGTCATGTAGGGAATGGGGGGAAAGGATGGATGACCGTTCATCAGGGATCGGGCGTTACATCATATAGATGAACGAGTTTAGTTTCGGGAGTAGCTGCCCATAGGACAGCCGGCCAAAGAGTAGCCCACACGCGAGGGAAGGTGCATCGAACGACCAGCAATAGTCTATCAACAAAATCCGACGGTCAGGAGCATGAATGTGTGAGAGAGCTGGAATGTGGTGCGGTTATACTGTCCTTAATTGCATGGTATAGAGATTATTCCTCGGCGATCGAAACTTAACCGATTGTGTGAGATCCCAAGCACTCCTCGTGTTCTTGTAGAACCAGAAGTAACTGTATTCACGAGATTTATGAGCCTTCCCAATGGCTAGTTGATACGTCCAAAACGTATCTATAATTTCTGCTTGCTCCATGCCACTTTTGGGTCATATTACTATGATATTCATACACTTCCATACACTTTTGATCATATTTGGACTAACTTACTAATCCAGTGCACCCCAGTGCCAGTTTCTGTTTTCGGCTGTTTTTGTATTTCAGGTTTTCACGTTTCGAGAACTGCCCAGAAAAATCCAGAAAAATTATATAAAAATCAGCGATCTGGAAACAACACTGCGTCCGAAGGGCAGCCTGGGGGGGCACAGGGGCTCCAGGCGCCCTGTGGGCGCCCCCCCCCCCCTGGGCCGCGCCAAGGGGGCGCCTGGGCCCCCCGAGGCTCCCCCGATGCCCTACTTTGGCATATATTTAAAGGGTCCTCCGTAACCCTCAGAATAGGACTTCTTTTCGCGATCCCATCTCTGTTCCGCCGCCGCCGTCGCTTCCAAGATCGGGAGCACCAGGAGAACTCTTCCCGGCACCCTGCCGGAGGGGAGGATCACCACCGGGAGCTTCTCCACCACCATGGACGCCTCCCGGATGACTCGTGAGTAGTCTCCCTTGGACCATGAGTCCATGACCAGTAGCTATGTGATGTTCTCCTCCCGTTCTTGTGCTTCACTAATTAGTCCTCGTGAGCTGCCCTACATGATCGAGGCACCTATGTAATCCTTATGTTGTTGCTATGTTGAGTTTGCTGGGATCCGATGGATTATGAGATTATGTTCAGATTGATCTTGAGTAATATATTTGATTCACCTCTTTTATATTTTAGTTCATAAGTAATTCTTGCATGGTCTCCGTTGTTATTTATTGCTTTGGCCGAGTAGTAAGTAGTGACTCCAAGAGGGAACGTTATGCTCGATTGTGGGTTCATGCCCCTCGATGACTAGCTTGAGTGACAGAAACATGAGTCTAGGGGATGTGTTGTTTCCACAAGGGGGAAAACAACGGTGCTTGTGCCCGCGGGTGCAAGGATTGTTTACTTTACGCAAAGTTCTTTTAATGCAGTTGTCTGTTGCATTGAGTTTACACTATGGGTGGGACTCGCAACTTAATACCAGCGAGATGTTCTAGATAGATATCTCAAGGTGGATGATTAGTAGTAGATATTGATGGATTTCGGTCTACTTACTTTGGCGTACCGCCCATGCTTTGAACCTCAACCTTTCTTGTAATGTAATCAGCATTTGTATGCGCTCGTGGGTCCTGTCAATTGCCCAGCTGTAATTTGTTTACCTCACATAGCTGTTTTATCGTCTTTTGGGAGAGAGACATCACTAGTGAACATCATGAGACTCCGGTCCATATTACCATCATTGATCACATCCACTATTTACTTTCCGCTATTTACTTACTATTGCAAAACACTATCTATCACTACTATCATATTGCTTTTAACCCTTTGTGAACTACAAGGCCGGAGAGATTGACAACCTCTCTGTACTCGTGGGGAGCAAAGTTATTTGTATCTGTGTGCAGGTCCACGTTGATTGCTAATTGCGTCGTTAGCAATTGACACCTACTTGTTGAACCTAGGAGTCTCTGGGGATTCGATCCTTGGCATCTTTGCTAGGGGAAAACACTTCTACTTACTGCATCTTACACCTTCCACTTGGGGTAACCAACGAGGGGTTCGAGGCCCATCAAGGAGTATTTTCTGGCGCCGTTGCCGGGGACTCCACTCTTCAGGATAGGGGAGTTGCATGCTATCTTTTACCTTTGCTTTTTAGTCTTGTTAGTTTACTTTCATTTTTGCTTTAGTTCCTTTTATCGAAAATCACAAAAAAATAGTTATCTTGCTTGCTTGCTACTATGGGTTCCACCGAGAACACCAAGTTGTGTGACTTCACTAGTCACAACAACGATGACTTTATTAGCACACCTATCACTACACCTGCCACTTCAGCACCTTCATATGAAATTAAACCTGCTTTACTGAACTTAGTTATGAAAGAACAATTCTCCGGTGCTGGAGATGATGCTGCTTTACACTTGAACAACTTTGTTGAACTTTGTGATATGCAAAAGTACCAAGAAATAGATGGTAATATTGTTAAGCTTAAGCTTTTTCCTTTCTCCTTGAGAGGAGGAGCTAAAATTTGGTTTCAGTCTTTGCCTAGAAATAGCATAGATTCATGGGACAAGTGCAAATATGCTTTTATCGGAAAATACTATCCACGTGCTAAAATTATCCAACTTAGAAGTAACATCATGAATTTTAAACAATTGGATAATGAACACGTTGCCCAAGCTTGGGAACGTATGAAGTCTCTTATCAAAAACTGCCCTACTCACGGTTTGACTACTTGGATGGTTATCCAAACTTTTTATCCAGGCTTGAATTTTACCTCGCGGAACCTGTTAGACTCGGCCGCGGGAGGAACTTTTATGTCAACTACACTTGGTGCTGCCACAAAGCTTCTCGATGAGATGATGACCAACTATTCCCAATGGCACACCGAACGCGCTCCAACAGGTAGGAAGGTAAACTCTGTCGAGGAGATTTCCTCCCTCAATGAAAAAGTTGACTTGATCATGTCTTTACTTTTGAAGCAATCTACTATTGATCCTCGTGATGTTCCTTTAAATTCTTTGATTGCTCAAGAACAAGTAGATGTTAACTTTATCTCTAGAAATAATTTCAACAACAATGCTTATAGGAGTAACTTTGGTAACAATTCTAGACCGTTCCCCTCTAACTCTTATGGGAACAACAATGCTTATCCTAGTACCAAGAACTCCAATACTGAACTAGAGACCATGCTTAGAGATTTCATCACTACACAAAAAGCCTTTAATAAGAATGTAGAAGAGAAACTACATAAACTAGATGATCTTTCTTTTAAGGTAGACCACTTAGCCAATGAGGTAAAATTGCTAAAAATTGAAACTTCTCCTCTTAAGGAGAGGGAAGTCATCCCTATTAATGCTACTCAAGTACAAATTAATGAAAATATTAGGATGGTGGCTAAGCTAAAAGAAAGATGGGCTAGAGAAAGGGAGGAAGAGGAAAGAATTAAGAGCCTTCCTACCCACCACACTGTTGCTACTATCCAAGTTATTGAGGATGTTCACACCCTTAGCACCCAATGTACTCCTGGTCCCAATGGACCTATTAATGGTGATGCTATGACTATAGAAACTACCAACCAAGTAAACCTTAAGGACACCACTACCGCTTTACTTGATGCTCGTGACCTTGATTTTGATAATTGCACTCTTACAGAAGTTATTGATTTCCTTCACAAGATGTCCAGAGATCCCCGCACTAGCACGCTTAACCTTGACTTCACAGAGCATATCACTAATGCTCTCATCAAAGCTAGGGAGGAGAAACTTAGAGTAGAAGCCTCCATACCTAGAAAGCTAGAAGATGGTTGGGATCCTATGATAAAAATTTATTTGAATGACTTCTCTTGTTATGCATTATGTGATGTTGGTGCTAGTACCTCTGTTATGCCCAAAAGAATATATGATATGCTTAAATTGAAACCTTATGATTCTTGTTCTTTTGGTGTTCGTCTCGTTGATTCTTCCATAAAGAAACCTTTGGGGAGGATCGACGATGTTCTTATTGTTGTCAATGATAATTATGTGCCCGTTGATTTCACTATTATGGATATTGAATGTGATCCTTCATGTCCAATTATTTTGGGACGTCCCTTTTTGCGCACCGTTGGTGCTGTCATTGACATGAAAGAGGGTAATATTAAATTTCAGTTTCCTCTCAAGAAAGGGATGGAACACTTCCCTCGTAAGAAGGTCAAGTTACCTTTTGAGTCCGTTGTACGGGCTAGCTATTCTTTTACTCTTGATAAAACTTGATCTATGCATTATGCCTAGCTTAAAGGCATAAAAGAACGCGCTTTTGGGAGGCAGCCCACATGAATAAAATTTTTGTTTTTGTTGTGTCTTGATGTTGTTTACTGCTGCAGAATCATCATTCTATCTTTGCTTTTCATATTTGTGCCAAGTATAGCCTCTGATTGCTAGAAAGTTCAAAAGTTGTGAGGTGCTGTCCAGGAAACAGATTCTGTCCTTGGATAGAAAAATTCGTATAAAATCACCAGATCATCTTTTTGGTCTGAATTTTTTCGAAAGCGTTCTCTATATAATTGTCTTTCGTGCGTCAGTTCTGAGTTTTTTGATTTGAGTTGCAGAAGTATCCCGAACAGGTCAATTACTGCCTGCTGTTCTGTTTTTCACAGATTCTGTCCTGTTTTGCCTTACCTTCACTTTGCAAATTAAGAACTTGCTTTTCTTTTGCAAAAACCTTTTGTAAATCTTGAGAAACAGTAGAACTTCAAGAATATCCTTATTTCCAGCAAGGTATAATTATTTTATTAAGGGTACTAACCTCGCTAATCAGATTATGATGAGTTGTGTATGAAGGGAGTTTTCAAGTGTGCGAGGGAAGATAATAAAAAGATTCAGGAGTGTCAAGCGCTCAAGCTTGGGGATGCCCCCGTGCACCCCCAAGAAATATTCAAGGAGACTCAAGCGTCTGAGCTTGGGGATGCCCCCCGTGCATCCCCTTCTCCATCAACATTATCAGTTCGTCTTTCGTTTCGCTATATTTTTATCACTTCATGTGTTATGTGCTATGCTTGGAGCGTCTTGCTTTTAGTTTTCTTTTTAGTTTTTCATAACGAGTCGGAACCCAGCATTCCTTTATGTGGGAGAGAAACACGCTCCACCTCTACCTAGAACATTACATAGAATTTTCATGTCTATCTATGCTGTGTGTGTTCTTTGTCTTTTGATAGCTACTATCGTGCTCTGCTCTTAGTATTCATGCTTATCTTTTCAAGAGCTTTTATTTAGTTGGTTGCTTGAACTCTCTTTAATTACCATGCTCACCTTATTAAGAGAGTTTGCTTCCGTTGCATGGGTTAATGTGTCTATGATAAAGATGCTACTTTCATGATGGTGCTTAGTAGTTCAGGTTTTCTTTTGGTTAATCTCAAATAGCTGGGGGGTTCCCAATGTGTTATTAGAGTACCAACTTGGTTTGTTAGCCTATGATGTCGTATGGTTTAGTAATATCTTCCTTCGAGAATTTATTTTGATTGACTTGGCGTATGCTCACGCATATTCAAGACTGTAAAGAAAGTCTGTCAAGCCTTGATGATCTTTTGTTTCTAAGTAGCGATATAACTACCACGCCCGATTCAATATTGCTTTGTCGCTCTGCATGATTATGACCGTCATTGCTCTCTTAGTTGGTCGCTCCCAGTCTTTTGCTAACCTCCACCTGTATTAAGCAAACTAACCATGCAATACATAGCTCATGGGAAAGTAGCCTAAAAACTATTGTGGTAAAGAATATGTTGCTTATGTATCTTATTTCTTATGAGTTGCTTGCTGAGCGGTAACCATGTTTCTGGGGACGCCATCAACTGTCACACTTTTGTTGAATATCATGTGAGTTGCTATGCGTGTTCGTCTTGTCTGAAGTAAGGGTGATTTACCGTGGGTTGAATTAATATGCATATTGTTAGAGAAGAACATTGGGCCGCCAACCAAAGCCATGCATCATGGTGGAAGTTTTAGCTTGGACCTTAATCCTCAATCTCTCATGAGAATATGCTTATGCATTAAAGAGGAGTCCATCATCTATTTTCTATGTTGTCCCGGTATGGATGTCCTCAAGTTGAGATCTATCAAAAACGAGAAATCAAATGCGATCTATCTCCTTGGACCTTTGTACAGGTGGCATAGAGGTACCCCTTTGTGACACTTGGTTAAAACATATGCAATGCAATGATAACCCATGGAGATCTGAGCTAATTAGGACAAGGAGCGAGCACTATTAGTATTCGATGCATGAGGCTTGCAACTTATAAGATGTTTTATGCATGACACATATGAAGTACTACTACCGTTGACACAATTGCTTCCATGTTTTCAAAATAAAAAGCTCTAGCACTTAACCTTTCTTTCATCTTTATGTTGAAGCACCAACTACTGAGAGCATGATTGTCATTCTGAGTGTAATGTGCATTGTCCCAAAGTAGCATTGTCTTTTGCATGATTGTGATATCGTTTATTCTGAAATGATTGTATCTAGTCATCACTTAAACCTTGAAGGTGCCCTTGCATTTATGTTTTGCATCACTAAAGGGGGCAAGCTAGATATCACTTTATAATATTTGCACGTCATGTTCATTGCAAATCTTTTTGATGTTTCAGTTTCATATTGTAAAAACTTTCAGTCATTTGTGATTTTCTCTTGAGACAACTTAATTACTATAGAATCATTGTCTCGGTAAGCTTTTGTCATATGACTATGAGAAAGTCCTATATGGTTAATAGCATGTCACCACAAAAATTATTCTTGTTATCATTTACCTACTTGAGGACGAGCATGAATTAAGCTTGGGGATGTTGATACGTCCAAAACGTATCTATAATTTCTGCTTGCTCCATGCCACTTTTGGGTGATATTACTATGATATTCATACACTTCCATACACTTTTGATCATATTTGGACTAACTTACTAATCTAGTGCACCCCAGTGCCAGTTTCTGTTTTCGGCTGTTTTTGTATTTCAGGTTTTCACGTTTCGAGAACTGCCCAGAAAAATCCAGAAAAATTATATAAAAAATCAGCGATCCGGAAACAACACTGCGTCCGAAGGGCAGCCTGGGGGGACACAGGGGCTCCAGGCGCCCTGTGGGCGCCCCCCCCCCCCCTGGGTCGCGCCGGGGGGGCGCCTGGGCCCCCCGAGGCTCCCCCGATGCCCTACTTTGGCATATATTTAAAGGGTCCTCCGTAACCCTCAGAATAGGACTTCTTTTCGCGATCCCATCTCTGTTCCGCCGCCGCCGCCGCTTCCAAGATCGGGAGCACCAGGAGAACTCTTCCCGGCACCCTGCCGGAGGGGAGGATCACCACCGGGAGCTTCTCCACCACCATGGACGCCTCCCGGATGACTCGTGAGTAGTCTCCCTTGGACCATGAGTCCATGACCAGTAGCTATGTGATGTTCTCCTCCCATTCTTGTGCTTCACTAATTAGTCCTCGTGAGCTGCCCTACATGATCGAGGCACCTATGTAATCCTTATGTTGTTGCTATGTTGAGTTTGCTGGGATCCGATGGATTATGAGATTATGTTCAGATTGATCTTGAGTAATATATTTGATTCACCTCTTTTATATTTTAGTTCATAAGTAATTCTTGCATGTTCTCTGTTGTTATTTATTGCTTTGGCCGAGTAGTAAGTAGTGACTCCAAGAGGGAACGTTATGCTCGATTGTGGGTTCATGCCCCTCGATGACTAGCTTGAGTGACAGAAACATGAGTCTAGGGGATGTGCTGTTGCCACAAGGGGGAAAACAACGGTGCTTGTGCCCGCGGGTGCAAGGATTGTTTACTTTACGCAAAGTTCTTTTAATGCAGTTGTCTGTTGCATTGAGTTTACACTATGGGTGGGACTCGCAACTTAATACCAGCGAGATGTTCTGGATAGATATCTCAAGGTGGATGATTAGTAGTAGATATTGATGGATTTCGGTCTACTTACTTTGGCGTACCGCCCATGCTTTGAACCTCAACCTTTCTTGTAATGTAATCAGCATTTGTGAGCGCTCGTGGGTCCTGTCAATTGCCTAGCTGTAATTTGTTTACCTCACATAGCTGTTTTATCATCTTTTGGGAGAGAGACATCACTAGTGAACATCATGAGACTCCGGTCCATATTACCATCATTGATCACATCCACTATTTACTTTCCGCTATTTACTTACTATTGCAAAACACTATCTATCACTACTATCATATTGCTTTTAACCCTTTGTGAACTACAAGGCCGGAGAGATTGACAACCTCTCTGTACTCGTTGGGAGCAAAGTTATTTGTATCTGTGTGCAGGTCCACGTTGATTGCTAATTGCGTCGTTAGCAATTGACACCTACTTGTTGAACCTAGGAGTCTCTGGGGATTCGATCCTTGGCATCTTTGCTAGGGGAAAACACTTCTACTTACTGCATCTTACACCTTCCACTTGGGGTAACCAACGAGGGGTTCGAGGCCCATCACTAGCCAACAGGGGTCGGGCGAGTTATCAGGCACTTCATCCTCATAGACTAGGTCATCTATGTCATCATCCCCTATGCCAAGTTCTTCCATTAGATCTGACAACTCCTTGTATTCCATCACAGATAAGATCTCAACGTCAGAAGCCATGGCAACCCTAGAAAACCGATCAGAAATCAAAACCCCAGACATAGCAGGCGCGTCAAGGCCGGGTAGCAACACCAGGTTGCCCCATGGTCAGCCTGAACGCATTGCATGCATGGAGGGAAGGGATCACGTCAGCGAAGAAGATAGTGTGGTGGCGAATAGGGTAGCACGGTGGGAGCAACTCTCAACGGCGATCGGGATCGCACGAGAGGAGGGGTACCCTAACTCGAGGGAAAATAAAAGGTGTTCAATGTTCTGAGTTCTGACGCATGATGTTATAAGTTAGTCTTGAGCTAAGCAAGTATGTAATGCTATGACATGTGATATATCTCGGTATTTCATCGTGGATTGTGCATGTCAATTATCGATCCAGGAACTGACACATAAAGCGCAGAGATTCTTATTCTTATCTTGCACCGGGTCATCATATGGGCCATCGTCGGGTACCTCAGGTAGTTTAGCTTAGTTTTTTTAATAATTTTTAGTTGACCTTGTTAAATAATGTCTGGTTTGCATGCAATACATAAGGAATTTTTGTCTGGTTTCCATCGGTTGTCCACGGACACGTCTGGAGCGCGTTATCATTATTTTTTAGAGAGGAAAAGCTTTTTGTTGAACATATAAAGCTTTTTGTTAGATCATCTCCAGCTGTTGCCCCCCCCAGGGGCTCGAAAAATCGCCGCCTGGGGGCGACCCAGAGCTAAAAAACGGTTTGGGGGCAATCGGGTTCCCAGCCGCCAATCTCAGGGTCGCCCCCAGACGCCCTTTTTTTACTTTTTTGAAAAGAAAATCGGCTAAAATTCGGCAAACATGACAAAGATTCGGCAAACAGGACATAAACTTCGGCGTTCTACTTTTTTAACACAGAAAACATGAAATTTACTAAAAAAACAAAGAGTCGCGACTACAGGCCGAAGAACTCGTTGAATGCGGTGATGTCGCCGTCGTTGCCACCGTCATCGTCGTCCTTCTCCTTCACGCTGTTGTACCCTGCCCGGGGTCACCCGGGCGGACAGGGTTGGTCGGTGGCTGCGCGTCGTCGTCGCTGTCTTCAAGCACGATGACGCCCCCTTCATCGCGCACACGGCGGCGCGCGGCTATCTCTGCCAGGGCGCGGCATTGGCGCTCCATCTCCAGCTGCGCCCAATCTTCCCGCGCCCACTTCATGGCCGCGTCGTTGTTGATCCCCGGCTCCGTTTTCACGCCAGCGAGCCCCGACTTCGTTTTCATGGCGGTGAACCCCGGCTCCGTCTTCGGCTTAACGAGGCAGGGAGGAGCCGAGGAGGAGGCACACCCGCCCTTATTGATGAAGATGCCGGTGCTGCGGGTGCGCCAGCCGAGCGGCATTTCTGTGGGCTCGGCCTTGACGCTGAAGAGCGCCGGCCACCCGGAGGAGTGGGAGGAGGATCGGGAGGAGGAGGAAGAGGAGCCGGTCCTCCTCGGCATCCATTGGCTACCACTACGGCGGGGGACCGGGGCGGCCGGGTACGTCAGCGCGGATCGTTGCCGCCCTCGAGGTGCTCGAGGATGGCGTGGAGCGTGCGGCTGGGGGCGCCCCACCACAGTCGGCGACCATCGCTATTTTTGCTCCCCTACACCATTGGCGCGTTGTTGGTGGAGGCCACCTGCTCCGCCTGCCGGCGTTCAAAGTACGCCGCCCATGCCTCGTGGTTGCCGGCGTCGTACTCCGGGAGGGCCCTCTGCTCCTTCGACAAAGACGCCCGCACACGCTCGATCTCGGCGCGGAAGTAGTCGGGGCGCGTGACGTCCGGCAGCGGGGGACGGGGACGCCTCCGACAGTGAGTCTCCACCGCCCCGGCGCGCACATGCCGGGAGGCGCCGAGTAGTGGGCTTCGTGCAGGAGATGGGCTTCTCACTCGTGCACAGAGCGGCGGCCGAAGGCATTGGCTGCCGCCCCATCGCCAGGGAACCTTTCGCCCATCGTCTGCGGCGGCTGTGGACGGGAAGGGGGAGGAAAGAGAGCTTGTCAGCGGCGGCTGTGCACGGGGAGAGATATGGGATGCGGGCGGGTGTGTCCACCGGCGAGGGAGGTGCTACTTTATATAGCGGCTGGGGGTGGCGCCGTGTGTACACGTGGCGGGAGGGGGCGCATTGCTGAAGGAAATATGCCCTAGAGGCAATAATAAAGTGTTATTTGTATTTCCTTATATCATGATAAATGTTTATTATTCATGCTAGAATTGTATTAACCGGAAACTTAGTACATGTGTGAATACATAGACAAAACAGAGTGTTCCTAGTATGCCTCTACTAGACTAGCTCATTGATTAAAAATGGTTATGTTTCCTAGTGATACGTCTCCAACGTATCTATAACTTTTTATTGTTCCATGCTATTATATTATCTGTTTTGGATGTTTAATGGCCTTTAGTATACACTTTTATATTATTTTTGGGACTAACCTACTAACCCAAGGCCCAATGCAAATTGTTGTTTTTTGCCTATTTCAGTGTTTCGCAGAAAAGGAATATCAAATGGAGTCCAAATGGAATGAAACCTTTGGGAGAGTTATTTTTGGAACAATATCAACACAGAAGACTTGGAGTACACGCCAGGAAGCGAAGGAGGTGGCCATGAGGGCAGGCGGCACGCCTGGGGGGTAGGTGCGCCCCCCACCCTCGTGGGCCACCTGTTGCTCCACCGACGTCCCTCTTCCTCTTATATATACCTACGCACCCTGAAACCATCGAGGAGCACCATGAAACCCTAATTCCACCACCGCAACCTTCTGTACCCGTGAGATCCCATCTCGGGGCCTGTTCCGGAGCTCCACCGGAGGGGGCATCGATCACGAAGGGCTTCTACATCAACACCATAGCCCCTTCGATGAGTTTTGAGTAGTTTACCACAGACCTTCGGGTCCATAGTAATTAGCTAGATGGCTTCTTCTCTCTCTTTGGATCTCAATACAAAATTCTCCTCGATCTTCGAGGAGATCTATTCGATGTAATATTTTTGCGGTGTGTTTGTCGAGATCCGATGAATTGTGGGTTTATGGTCAAGATTATCTACGAACAATATTTGATTCTTTTATGAAATCTTTTATGCATGATTTAAATATCTTTGCAAGTCTCTTCGAATTATTGGTTTGGTTTGGCCTACTAGATCGGTAGTTCTTGCAATGGGAGAAGTGCTTTGCTTTGGGTTCAATCTTGCGGTGTCCTTTCCAAGTGACAGCAGGGGCAGCAAGGAACGTATTGTATTGTTGCCATCGAGGATAAAAAGATGGGTTTATATCATATTGCTTGCGTTTATCCCTCTACATCATGTCATCTTGCTTAAGGCAATACTCTGTTCTTATGAACTCAATACTCTAGATGCATGCTGGATAGCGGTCGATGTGTGGAGTAATAGTAGTAGATGCAGAATTATTTTGGTCTACTTGTCACGGACGTGATGCCTATATACAATGATGATGCCTAGATATTCTCATAACTATGCGCTTTTCTATCAATTGCTCAATAGTAATTTGTTCACCCACCGTAGAAATCTGCTATCATGGGAGAAGCCACTAGTGAAAACTATGGCCCCCGGGTCAATCTTCATCATATTAATATTGCATCAAGTATTTATCTTTACTTTACTTTTGTTTTGCAATCTTTACTTTCAATCTCTATATCAAAAATAACAAAAATATTATCTTATCATCTCTACCAGATCTCACTTTTGTAAGTGACCGAGAAGGGATTGACAACCCCTTTTATCGCGTTGGCTGCAAGGTTCTTATTTGTTTGTGCAGGTACGAGGGACTCGCGCGTGGTCTCTTACTGGATTGATACCTTGGTTCTCAAAAACTGAGGGAAATACTTACGCTACTGTGGTGCATCACCCTTTCCTCTTCGAGGGAATACAACGCAAGCTCGAGAAGTAGCACCAAGCCATAGACATGAGTTGTCATTTGATCAACGGGGTCACATCATTAGGAGAATGATGTGATGGACAAGACCCATATGTTAGCTTAGCAACTTGAACGTTTAATTTTACTGCTATTGCTTTCTTCATGACTTATACATGTTCCTATGACTATGAGATTATGCAACTCTCGAATACCGGAGGAACACCTTGTGTGCTATCAAACGTCACAACGTAACTGGGTGATTATAAAGATGCTCTACAGGTGTCTCCGAAGGTGTTTGTGGTGTTGGCATAGATCGAGAATAGGATTTGTCACTCCGAGTGTCGGAGAGGTATCTCTGGGCCCTCTCGGTAATACACATCATAATAAGCCTTGAGAGAAAACGACTAATGAGTTAGTCACGAGATGATGTATTATGGAACGAGTAAAGAGACTTGCTGGTAACGAGATTGAACCAGGTATGATGATACCGACGATTGACTCTCGGGCTAGTAACATACAAATGACAAAGGGAATAATGAATGTTGTTATGCGGTTCGACCGATAAAGATCTTTGTAGAATATGTAGGAACCAATATGAGCATCCAGGTTCCGCTATTGGTTATTGACCGGAGATGAGTCTCGGTCATGTCTACATAGTTCTCGAACCCATAGGGTCCGCACGCTTAACGTTCGATGATGATCGGTATTTTGAGTTTATGAGTTTTGATGTACCGAAGGTAGTTCGGAGTCCCGGGTGTGATCACGGACATGATGAGGAGTCTCGGAATGTCCGAGAAATAAAGATTAATATATTGGATGACTATATTCGGACACCGGGTGAGTTCCGGGGGTCACCGGATATTTATCGGAGTGCCGGAGGGTTATCGGAACCCCCGGGGGATATAATGGGCCAACATGGGCCTTGTGGGAGAGAGAGGGGAGGGCCTAGGGCTGGCCGCGCCTCCCCCCTTGGGAGTCCGAATTGGACAAGGAGGGGGCGGCGCCCCCTCTTTCCTCCCTCTCTCCCCTCCTTCCTTTCCCCCTCCTGGTAGGACTAGGAAAGGGGAGTCCTAGTCCTACTAGGAGGAGGATTCCTCCTCTCCTTGGTGCGCCCTAGGGCCGGCCGGCCCTCCCCCTTGCTCCTTTATATACAGGGGTAGGGGGCACCCTAGAACACACAAGCAACATTGTTTTAGCCGTGTGCGGTGCCCCCCTCCACAGAAACACACATCGGTCATATCGTTGCAGTGCTTAGGCGAAGCCCTGCGCCGGTAACTTCATCATCACCGTCACCACGCCGTCGTGCTGACGAAACTCTCCCGTGAAGCTCAACTGGATCAAGAGCTTGTGGGACGTCATTGAGCTGAATGTGTGCTGAACGCGGAGGTGCCGTACGTTCGGTGCTTGGATCGGTTGGATCACGAAGACGTTCGAATACATCAATCGCGTCACTAGACGCTTCCGCTTTCGGTCTACGAGGGTACATAGACACACTCTCCCCTCTCTTTGATATGCTTCTAGTAGATAGATCTTGTGTGATCGTAGGAATTTTTTGAAATACTACGTTCACCAAAAGTGGCATCATGAGCCGGGTCTATGCGTAGATGATATGCACGAGTAGAACACAATGAGATGTGGGCGATACTAGTCATACTGCTTACCAGCATGTCATACTTTACTTCGGCGGTATTTTGAGATGAAGCGGCCCGGACCGACATTACGCGTACGCTTACGCGAGACTGGTTTCACCGTTAGGAGCACTCGTTGCTTAAAGGTGACCGGCGGGTGTCTGTCTCTCTCACTTTAGTTGAATCAAGTGTGGCTACGCCCGGTCCTTGTGAAGGTTAGAACAACACATACTTGACGAAACATCGTTGTGGTTTTGTATGCGTAGGTAAGAACGGTTCTTGCTATGCCCATAGCAGCCACGTAAAACTTGCAACAACAAAGTAGAGGACGTCTAACTTGTTTTTGCAGGGCATGTTTGTAATGCCCAGGATGGGACTATATCTCCTACGTGTCGAGGCACGACTTAAAGATATAAGCCCATTTTGGAATGATCGCAAGTTTGGTACCTTTGCACATCTCATGTAAAAATAGGGATGAAAGCGGAAAAGATAGTTGGCTTACACTCGCCACGTCACACAATTCATTACATATCCAAACATCATTCAAATAAACATCACAACCCATCTAAGGGTGAAGATCCAAATGAAAGATACCAAACATAACATTAAACCACAGGTCTGAATCGCCCCTAGTAGAAACCTCTACTGATCGTCGGGATAGTGCACATAGTAACGGCTACGGTCCTCGTCGTACTCCCAGTACAGCTCGGTGTCGTCACTTGAGTAGATCGCCTGAGTACATGCATCTGGTGTGGTGTAGAGTCTGTGAGCCACACAGGACTCAGCAATCCCGTTCCCGGGTAACACAACTATCTAAGCCTTGGGTGTGGAACAAGGCTGAAGAAAGAACAAGAGGTTGCAGCAGCACTAGCACTAACTTACGTAAAAGAGAGCGAGAAGAGAAGTGCCTCGGACGAAAGATGATCACGAAGTGATCCTAACTAAGCAAGTCAAACATAACCCCACCGTGTTCACTTCCCGAACCCTTTCGGAAAATGACCGTCATGGTACTCACGCTGGTAGTGTATTCTGAACATGGTGTCAAGTTTTCTACAACCGGATATTAACAAATTCCCATCTGCCACATAACCACGGGCACGGCTTTCGAAAGTTCATAACCCTGCAGGGGTGTTCCAACTTGGCCCATGACAAGCCCACGATCCGCGGAGTCGCAACTCCAAAGTGGGAAGGCCCGAGTATCCTCGGAATCCCGTGCTCAAGATACTCCGACTAAGGTAAGGCTAACCCAGCAAATCCTCCCGGCGTGCCGACACCCTGATAGTAGCCGCGCGTATCTAGTCTCAGGCCACGACCGGATGAGCGCTACGTACAGATACCGAAGACCCCAGCGAACTGGGTGGCACCGCAAGTGGCTCTAGTTTGGACCAACACTCAAATCGAGCACTGGCCCAGGGGGGTTGATTAATTAATCCTCGGGTTAATTACTCCCTCGGTAAGTTTTTAGTTGTTTAGGCAAATAGTACCAATGTTGGGACTTGCTGGAAAATACTTAGCACTTAGCGGTTTATCGAGGGGGTCTCATAACCCCAACCGTGTGAGGAACACATAATCAAGGAACATAACACCGGTTTATACGGTTCCTAGGGCGGCATGAGTGGAACAAATCACCAAGCAAAAGGCTTAGCCTTCCACCCATTACCAATATATAGATGGTTTCATTAAGAGTTAATATAGTGTGATATCCCAACAAGCTTCAACAAGAAGCAAGAATCTTCAATCTTCTCCTGCAACTAGCAATGCTATAAGAGGGGTTGAGCGAAGCTTACTTAGCCAATCAAGGTTTGCATAGGTAGGGTGGTTAGATAGGATCATGGTTACAATAGGAGGCTGACAGGAAAACATGGGCCTCGAGGCAAAAGCTATAGAGCGAGACTTCTAGCAATAGGCAAAGATAGTAATGATATCGGGGTCAGGTCATCTTGCCTGAAGAGTCGTCGATGGGATCGTAAAAGAGCTCCTCGTTCTCAACCTCGGTAGTAACCTCGTTCTTGTACTCGGTCTCGGCTTCCGGCTCTACTCAAGACAAAACACACGAGGCACGAAATCAACAACATGCAATGCGCAAACCACAGGATGCATGATTGATGCACTAAGGAAGCACTACAGATGCACTTAGGAAGCACAGAAAGTCAACATAGGAAGCACAGAGGTACAGCACAAGGAACATGACAATATGCAACAAGCAAGATACTTCAAAATATGTTGACAAGCGGATATTATGAATCTACATGCAAAAACACACAAGTTACATATAGGACTTGCTCAAAACGGAGCAACGGGCTAAAAGATACACCCGAAACAATAAACATGCAAAAGCTGAAATTAACAGCCACATAGCAACTTCGGAGCAAGAAATAAATAGTCTGCAACACTCAAACATCATGGCAAGGAGCATGGACATAAAGTAGACATATCCTACAGCAAACAATTCCATTGGAGCATCTCCAAAGGAGGCATGGATCAATAGCAACAAGCTATGACATTTTGAACTTGACAACAAAATCCTCACAACAGTATTTTATAGCAACTTGGGAGCAAGAGTTAAATATGCTACAGCCACCCAAATGAGCATGTGAGAGCATGAATGGATAGCCAGCAACTTATACAACAAGGAATCATCAAGAGTCACCCCAAAACTAGCATGGATTTGCCTAGAACAACAAGCAAACATGGCATCTGGAAATTACAGATTCCAGACTTAGTGAAATTTCACTAAGTGTTAAAACAGCAGTAACATCATGGCATGTTTGTGAGCAAGTTTAAGTCACCTCAAAGCAAAACATGGCAAGTGGTAAGCACCACAGCAAAGTACACATGATGAGGAGTCCAAAACATCTAAGCATGCAACAAGGGGACAACCACATCAATAGCAACGAGCACCTCAACTAGTCATCTCGTAACAAGCTTAACAACATAACAGCCACTAGCGCTTTTGCAAAGGAGATAAACATGGCAAGATGAATTCTATCATGCAAGCTAAAGCAACCAACATGTAGAGCATTTCATGATGAACATGTGGACATGTCATTTGCTTCATTTGGATAAACATACACCAAGATATCACATTGCAAACATGGCATGAAAACAACTAATAGCAGCAGTTTATAACAAGTAGCACTCTTCTCAAGAAGATTAAGACATCTAGATGACCTCAAACATGCATGGTACAATGGAACAAAACATAGTACAAGTCACCACGATCATTTTGACATATCATTTGCTCAAATCGGGCAATCACAGCAAAAGTTATCCACCTCACAAAACTGCATCACACAATAGAAAAACTCGGGACTTAGGGAAATTTGAAACAACCTCAGTATCAACGGGCGGTCAAATGGGCCGGAGTGGCGGAGCGGGTCGCGGATCGGGCCGAAGTCAACGCGGGCTACCGGGTCGCGGTCAACTGGGCCGGATCTGCAGCCCGTTAGGGATCTGGAACGATCCCAGATCGGATCAGGGGCCTCGAGCGCGGGGGGCTAGCGATCTCCTAGATCGGGCGGTGGCGGGACGAAGTGGCGGGGCCGGCGCCCTGGCCCGGCGGCGAGGAGGCGGCGAGGGCCCGGCGGCGGCTGGTGACGCCGGCGGCGGCGGCGGCCTGCGGCCTGGCCGAGGCGGCGGCGAGGAGGCCGGGCGGCGGAGGCGCGGGCCTGGCCTGAGGGAGCGGCGGCGCGGCGATGTCGGAGGAGCGGCGGCGGGTCGGCGCGGCCCTCCGGCGAAGAGGGCTCGGTCGGCGCGGCGGCGCACGGGTGGAGGTTGAAGACGAGGCCTCGGGCTCGGGCCCACACGACGGGATCTCGGAAGCACGGCTCGGCTGAGTCGGAAGCACGGGCGCGGCACGTCGGAAGCACGGCGGCGACGAGTCGGAAGCACGGCGTGTCAACGATGGAAGCACCGCGCGTCAACGGTGGAAGCACCGCGCGGCACAGGTGGAAACATTAGGGTTTTGGACGCAAAATTGAGGGGGGTTGGACGTTTATATAGGCACAAGGAGCTAGGGTTGTCCAAATGAGGAGAGGTTTTCGGCCACGAGATCACAATTGAACGGTCTAGATGAAGGGAAGGGTTTGAGTTGGGTTGGTGGGCTGTTGGAGGGGTGCTTGGGCCTCAAAGTGGAGGTACTTTTAGCCCACGAGGATAACTGTTGGAGTAGCAGACGAACTCCAAATGCGACAAAACTTGACAGGCGGGTTACACACAACAAAACAACATCGCACGACAAGTCTCACGCCAAACCGGAAACGTTACACGGCCAAACACAAAAGTAGGCCTCGGGGATGCCACAGGCACGTGTGAGGGCTCCGGAACTCGAAACGGACAACGGGAAGGAACGTGTGGGACCGGATGCAAACGACAACACAAATGCAATGTAATGCACATGACAACATGACATGGATGAATGCACACACGCACACGACAAAACGACGAAAAACCCGAAAAGACGAAGAACCCGGAATGGAACTGATGAAGCCAAAGATATATTTATTGCCCAAAAGGGAAAGTATTACATCCGGGGCATTACAAACTCTCCTCTACTACGAAAAGATCTTGTCCCGAGATCTAGGACTAGAAGAAGGAAGGGTACTCGGAACGAAGGTGATCTTCTCGTTCCCACGTAGCTTCTCGGTCGGTATGGTGTGACCACTTGACTTTTAAGAATTTGATTGACTTGTTGCGGGTCTTGCGCTCGGTTTCTTCGAGAATAGCAACGGGATGCTCTCGGTAAGACAAGTCTTGTTGAAGATCAATCTCCTCAAACGGAATGGTGCGTTCAGGTGTCTTGAAGCACTTGCGGAGTTGAGACACGTGAAACACATCATGAACATTGGCGAAGTTGGGAGGGAGCTCAAGTTGATAGGCTAGATCGCCTCTTTTGCCAAGGATCTTCAAAGGGCCCACGTATCTAGGAGCAAGCTTTCCTTTGATACCGAATCTTTGGGTGCCTTTCATAGGAGAAACACGAAGATAGACATGATCCCCTATGTTGAAGGCCAAATCACGATGCTTGCCGTCATAGTAGCTCTTCTGACGCGACTGAGCGGCCTTGAGATTCTCACGTATGACTTTGCACATTTCTTCGGCTTCTGAGATCAAGCCATTGCCAAGAAGTTGACGTTCACCCATCTCGGACCAGTTGAGAGGGGTACGGCACTTTCTGCCATAGAGGATTTCAAATGGAGCTTTGCCGGCACTTGCTTGGAAGCTGTTGTTGTAAGAGAACTCAGCAAACGGAAGGCAATCTTCCCATTTCATGCCAAAAGATATGACACTGGCTCTGAGCATGTCTTCTAGAATCTGATTCACTCTCTCGACTTGACCTCTAGTCTGAGGGTGAAATGCAGTGCTGAAACGGATCTTAGTGCCCATGGCAGACTGAAAGGAGTCCCAGAACTTGGAAGTGAACAAACTTCCACGGTCTGAGGAGATAACTTGAGGAATGCCATGTAAGGACACAATTCTGGAAGTGTACAATTCTGCAAGTTGAGCTGCATTGATGGATTATTTGACTGGAAGGAAGTGAGCGACTTTGGTAAGCTTGTCAATCACCACAAAGATAGAATCATTCCCTTTCTTGGACTTAGGAAAGCTAGTGACGAAATCCATTTCAATGTGATCGAATTTCCACTCGGGAATAGGAAGAGGTTGGAGAAGACCGGCTGGACGTTGATGCTCTGCCTTCACTCTTCTGCAGACATCACATTCATTCATGAATTGGGCAATCTCCCTTTTCATGCGTGTCCACCAGTAAGATTGCTTGAGGTCTTGGTACATCTTGGAACTTCTAGGATGAATGGAAAGGAGGGAATCATGTGCTTCGTTCATTATGAGCTTCCTGAGATCACCTTTGGGAACCACAAGTTTGTCCTCAAAGAACAAGGTATCTCTCTTATCAACGCGATAGCACTTGTATTTGGGAGTACCCTTTGCAATACCATGTTTCACTTTCTGCACCATAGCATCACTGAGTTGGGCCTCACGAATCTGATCTTCCAAGGTAGGAGAAACTTGAAGATTTGCAAGAAAGCCTTGCAGAACAACTTGGAGGTTGAGCTTCCTGAATGCTTCACAAAGCTCGGGCTGGAACAGCTTGATAAGGAGACTGTTGCAATATGCCTTTCTGCTCAAAGCATCTGCAATGACATTTGCCTTGCCAGGTGTGTATTCGATGCTTGGATCATACTCTTGGATCATTTCGACCCAACGAGTCTGGCGGAGGTTTAGGTTCGGCTGTGTGAAGATGTACTTCAAGCTCTTGTGATCGGTGAAGATGTCGACTTTTCTGCCCAACAGAAGGTGTCTCCACGTAATCAAAGCATGTACCACAACTGCTAGTTCGAGATCATGTGTGGGGTAGTTCTTCTCACTTGGCTTCAGTTGACGAGAAGTGTATGCCACAATTTTCTTGTCCTGCATAAGCACACCACCAAGTCCTTGAAGAGAAGCATCACAGAATACTTCGTAGGGCTTGGACTCATCTGGAGGAGTAAGAACTGGAGAAGAGATGAGCTTTTCTTTGAGAGTTTTGAATGCCACATCACAGTCTGGAGACCAGTTGTACTTGACATTCTTCTGCAGCAAGTTGGAAAGAGGCTTGGCAATCTTGGAGAAGTTCTCAACGAACCTTCTGCAATAGCTAGCAAGACCAAGAAAGCTTCGGAGTTGCTTGACGTTCTGAGGAGGTTCCCAGTTGACAATTGCTTAAACTTTCTCAGGGTTCACAGCAATACCGTCAGCGGAGATGATATGGCCCAGATACAAGACCTTATCGAGCCAGAATTCGCACTTGGAGAACTTGGCATAGAACTTATGTTCACGGAGTCTGTCGAGAACCAGACGGAGGTGCTTTTCGTGATCCTCTTCGTTCTTGGAGAATACCAAGATGTCATCCAGATACACAAGCACAAACTCGTTGGTGTAGGGGTTGAAAATGTAGTGCATCATTCTCGAGAAGGTAGGTGGAGCATTGGCGAGGCCAAAAGACATGACTGTATACTCATAAGAGCAGTAGCTTGTTCTGAAGGCAGTCTTGTGGATATCTTCTTCACGAATGCGAATTTGGTGATAGCCCATTCGGAGATCGAGCTTTGAGAACACTTTGGCTCCTTTGAGCGGCTCGAACAATTCATTGATGTTGGGGAGCGGATACTTGTTCTTTATTGTCTTCTTGTTCAATGGACGGTAATCAACGCAAAGGCGCTCCGTGCCATCCTTCTTCTTGACAAATAAGACACCATAGTCCCAAGGAGACGTACTAGGCCTGATCAGACCCATACGCTCCTGTTCATCAAGCTGTTTCTTCAACTCCTTCAACTCTTCTGGAGAGAGCTTGTACGGACGCCGGCATGCTGGCTCGGTACCAGGCTCGAGTTCAATGACGAATTCCACTTGACGATGTGGAGGCATGGCTGGAAGTTCTTCAAGAAAAACGTCTCCGTATTCGTTAACCACCGGAATTTGAGAGATGGCATTAATCTCGCCCTTGTCATTGAGAGAGAAAAGCCTGATTGTGTTATCCCGAGAGGCGAACATAATCACGTCTTCATTAGGATGAGTAATCTTGACTTCCTTATTTGCACAATCAATTTGAGCATCATGCTGAGAAAGCCAATCCATCCCGAGGATGAGGTCAATGTCGGAGTTGCCGAGAATAACCGGATTAGCCAAAAAGCGATAATCACCCATGCAAATAGATACATTCGGAGCAACTGAGTTGGAAGTCATTTGCAAACCCGGAGAAATAATCTTCAAAGGTCTAGGAATGCTCTCCGAAGCCAATTCATGCTTAGCAACAAAAGGTCTTGAAATGAAGGACAACGATGCACCCGAATCAAACAATACTTTTGCAGGAAAAGAGTTAACTGAGAGGTTACCCAATATCACATCAGAAGAATTCTCCGCTTGCGCTGCATTCATCAGATTCACTCTTGCAGACTTTGGATTATGCTTGACAATAGCTGTGCTGACAGGTGGAGGAGGCGGAAGGCGCCTTGGGTTGGGGCACTTGTTAGCATAATGACCCTTCTGGCCACACTTGTTGCAGACCACTTCTGAGAGAGGACGGTAATGAGGAGCACTTGACCTGGAACCTTGAGACTGATGCTTTGACTGGTTGCTTGGGTTGGGTGGGTGGGAGAAACCACGGCCACCAGAGTTCTTGTTGTTGTTGTTGTTGTAGGGAGCTCGGATCACTGGAGGAGGTGGAAGCCAAAACTTCTGTTGCTTCGCGACCACTTGAGAAGATGAGGAGGAGTGAACAGCGTCTCTGATCCTCTTTTTGGAAGCTTCCATCTTGAGTTGGGCTGCCTCTTGCTTAAGCGCCATGTTATAGAATTTTTCAAACTCATCAGGCTCGAACAAGGTGAGAGCAAGTTGAAGTTCATCCTTCAGACCACCACGGAACTGATAGATCTTGCTCTTGGCATCTGGGATGTCTTGCTTTGCATAGCGGGCAAGGTTCTGGAAGTTGACATTATATTGGTAGACAGTCATAGAGCCTTGCTTCAGGTTGCGGAATTGCTCACGCATACCCTCGATGACACTTGTTGGAATGTGGTGAGAGCGAAAGTCCTTGCAGAAGTCATCCCAGGAGATTTCACGCCCTTCTCTGGAGTCTTTGTACTGCTGCCACCAATCAGCTGCTTGGTCCTTGAGTTGGAAGGCTGCAAACTTCACATAGTCCTCAGGCCTTACGTTGCTGCACTCAAAATGCTTCTTGATATCAGTAATCCAATCTTCAGCATCGAGAGGGTCGACACAGTAACTGAAAGCTTTTGGCTGATTAGCCAAGAACTGGTTGAGCGTAGCATGGTGCTGTTGGTTGAAGAAATTGCCTTGGTTCCCCTGAGCACCCTGATTTGCTTGCATCTGCTGCATCATCTGCATAAGCATCTGGGTGTTCTGATTTGTAGTCTGCATAATTGCTCTCCAGGCCTCAGACGGAGGAAGAGGGGAAGGAGGACGATCAGGAACCTCTTCACCCTCTGGGTTAGCGTTGGGAACCCTTTTAGGAGCCATCCTGAAAGAGATGACCACCATTAGCCATTTGATTGAAAGAAGATATAAGCTGAAACAACGGCTACAAATGCAACATAGTCTTCACAAGAATCATTCGAACAAGAGGAACAGATGAAATTCTCAGTTTAATGATAACAACAATCTTCACGAGAAGCCACTAGGAGACAAAAGGTAAATAAGAAAAACAACAAGGTGCAGATGGAACAAACACAAGATAGGAGCTTCGTTCGACATATTTGTGATGAAAGCTTATGGAATGTATTACGAAAGGGTTTTGCAATCCCCGGATCAGCATAGCCAAGGACCCTTTAAGATGCAACTCCCAATCGGAACATCGGCCATAAAACCACTTCACTCAATGTAGAACCCCGAACTCCGTAACCTGCATTCGTTGGAAGAATGCCTACGAGCTAGTGGATGAACCCACCTATTAATTTCCGAAAGTTTCCAGTTATGCAATCAGGTGTTGGGGATACAGGGGAAGCATCGCGCACTCAACTTGTGACGCCCGAAGATCGACGTCCCAGAAGATTCCAGAGATTCCAGATGTTTCGGGTTCTCCCGTGTGTTTCTTTTGTGCTTGTGTTTTTATTTTTGCATTGCATCATGTCATCATGCCATCATGTCATTAATCTTTTGCATCTCAACTTAAATAAATCGTGTGGACCTTCGGTCCATTTAAATCGAGGGAAGGATGACTTCTCTTTATAACATATCCTCCCAATATTTAGGGAGCTATATTATAAAAATATTCCATTTGTTTGGAATTAACCCAACACACTTGCATAATTTTCCCCATGCCTATTTCACTTCAAGTTTCTCCATCAAACCTACCTATATTTCTTTTTCCGTTTATCGAGGTTCCTCCAAAAATTCGAACATTTTTGGACACTTCAAAAATCAAGTCTTATTTCAAACCCTTTTGAATTAAATTCAAATATGTTTGAATTATATCTCGATCATGCCTTTTCTATTTTTCTCGGACCGTGCTCATTTTATGATGCCCGAGAAAAATAACCTCTTGTTCAAACTCTTTTGTAACCCTTCATTTCTTCTCTTTTCTTCATTGCTATTTTTTTTCTGTTTTGGGAAATAGCAGTAAAGAAAGGAGAGAGAGATAGACCGGCTCGGCTGTCCTCCCAGCCGTCTCCAGCAGCCCACCGGCCTCCCTAGGCCCAGCTGGACCGTCCCGCACCACCTTGGCCCAAGGCCCACTCCAGCGCCAACCCTAGCGCTTTCCCTCGATCTCCCGATCCCCCTCGCTCCTTTCCCCTCGCGCCGCACCTCTCGCCCGAACCCCATCCCTCGCTCGCCTCCATCGCTCGTCCCCTCGAGCAGCGCCCCGTGCAGCTCCTCCCGACGCCCCTGCCTCCGTCCCTCTCTCCGCCGCCACCGCCCCCTGCTGCCTCCATTTACCGAGCGCCTGGCGCCCCGCGAGCCGGCCCAGACCGCGCCAGAGCTTCCTCCTGCCGCGACCCTGCCTCTCCTCCGCGCCAGGGCGCCCTGTCCCTTTGGCCACTGGCGCGCCAGGCCGCAGCGGCCGCGCCCTCCTCTCCTCCGTGGCCAGATCCCGCGTCCCCGCCACGGCCAGCCACCTCCGTGCGCCCAGGCCCCTGCGTCATCCGTTCTCGCCGCGGCCATCCTCCCTCCAGGCCCTGGCCTCGTCGCCCCGAGCAACCTCCAGAGGCCCCGTGCTGCCTCTCCTCTACTGCGCCTCACCGGAGCGCGCCGCTGCAGCCGCATCGTCTTCATGTTTTTTTCGCCAAGTACCTCCACGTGCAGGCTCGTCAAGTACACCACCGGCAAGAACCGGATTCCGAACTTCGAGTACAACTACAACCCGAAAGAACAAGGATGGCCAAGTCCGGGAACAACAAATGTGTACCACTACCTCCCACGACACCGCGTCGACGACCTTCAAGTTCGACTACACGGATTCCACAAGTACCACGATGTCGATGCCCCTCGAGTGCCGCTACAACTTGACAAGTACCACGACTACCGGATGCGCCAAGTACCTCTTCTTGCGACACGAACATCTACGAATGTGTACATCTACGAACGAGTACAACTACCGTCGCCGAAGACCGCGTGTACCTCTCCGAACGTGAACGCCTACTTCCACTACGAATCGCGAGAACGACTTCTTCCTCTACGACCTCGAACCGCCCCGAAACGAACGTTCCGAAGGTATAACCCCGAGACGATGACCCGTGGATGAATACTTGTGTTGTATGAGATGTTTGCCCTTGTGTGCTCCGTGCCCGTTTCGTCCTTTTGTCATGCTCCTCGGTTGCCTCGTCGCCGACTCGTGGGAACCCGGTGACGGGATCACCCCACCTTTCATCTTGTTTCGCTCGCTCACGCCACCTTTTCTTTTGCATCGGTATCTCAACGAGTTACCGGTACCGAGATGTTGCCGTTGCATCATTTTCGGATCGTTGCCGTGGCACCCTTTCCTTCCACCACGGTGACAAGACTTCATATCCCTTCATGTCAACTTTTAATAAACTTGCATAAAACTTGATCATGTCATCCGCATCATGTTAACAACATTATATGTGTGAATTGTTGTTTGCTTAAAATAGCTCAACATGCTCATGGGGATTTTACGGAATTGTTGTTGTTATTTCTGGCCTCATTTAAAATGCCTAAATAGTGTAGTTTTATTATGCTTCACCTCTTGCCATGTTAACAAACACCTAATCTTGTCTTGTAAATAAACGAGAGTCAACTAAATAAATAAAATGTGGTGCTTCGTCAATATGCAACTCGTTGCATATTTAGCTCCACTTAACTTGTAGTTTGTTTGTGCACATTGCCATGCCATGCATAATTAAACCGGACATGCATCATACTTGGATGTGCATCGTATGCCATGCTTATGATTGTGTGTTTACCGTGTTGTTTGCTTCTTTCCGGTATGCTTCTCTTGTTAGCTTCGGTTCCGTACCGGAGTTGTGAGGATTTGCTCGACTATGTTGCTCTGTCTACTTCTTGGACGCGTTCTTCTTCCTTGCGGAATCCCAGGCAAGATGATCATACCCTTGGATACCTTTACTACCATTGCCATGCTTAGTTGTCTCGATGCTATCGTTACATGTCGCGCTACCCATCTTTTATGTCAGCCTCTCCTTGTTGCCATGAAACCTCTAACCTTGAAACCTTCCTAGCAAAACCAGTATTTGGCTATGTTACCCGCTTGCTTAGCCCCTCTTATAGCGTTGTTAGTTGCAGGTGAAGATGAAGTTTGTTCCAGGAGGGAACTTGTTGTTGGAATATCACAATATGTTATATATATTATTAACACACCTATATACTGGGCATGGGTGGAAGGCTTGGCCTTTTGCTCGGTGTTTTGTTCCACTCATGCCACCTTAGGCGCCGATAAACCGGCATTATGTTCCTTGATTTTGCGTTCCTTACACGATGGGTGGATGGGGACCCCTTGACAGTTCGACTTTGAATAAAACTCCTCCAGCAAGGCCCAACATTGGTTTTAATTTGCTCATAATAACAACTTAATTAATTAATTAAAATTGCATAGGGGGTCGCACCCTCGGGTTCTTAATTCTACATAGCAGGGGGGGCCAATGCTGATGGTGTTGGTCCCAAACGGGGAGCCTGCGGGGCCACCACGGGGAAACTCGAGGATTGGCTCCCGTAGCTTCGCCCATCCGGTTGTGGCCTGAGATGAGATACGCGCGGCTACTATCAGGGTGTCGACACGCCGGGAGGTCTTGCTGGACTTGTTTTACCATTGTCGAAATGTCTTGTGCACCGGGATGCCGAGCCTGATCGGATTTTCCCTAAGATAACGGGTGATGATATTATATTTATCACTTCAACTAATCGTGAGAGCTTGTGATGGGCTAAGTTGGGACACCCCTGCCGGGTTATAATCTTTCGAAAGCCGTGCCCGCGGTTATGTGGCAGATTGGAATTTGTTAATGTCCGGTTGTAGAAAACTTGGCAGATGATCCGAAGTAAAACACACAACTGTGTGAGTAACCGTGACTGTCTCTTTTCACTTTGAGAAGAGAACACGGTGGGGTTATGTTTGACTCGTAGGTAGTTCAGGATCTTTAGCGATCACTACTAGTTTGCGACCGTTTGCGTAGATGCTCATCTTATTCTTGTACTCGTAAGTTAGCCACCATATTATGCTTAGCCGCTGCTGCAACCTCACCACTTTACCTCTTCCTACCCTCAAAGCTTTGCTAGTCTTGATACCCATGGTTATGGGATTGCTGAGTCCTCGTGGCTCACAGATACTACAACACCAGATGCAGGTTCAGCCGAGATTGATGCAGGAGATGGATCAGTACTTCACTGGAAGCTCGATGAAGAGAGTGGCCGTATGCTTGTGACGTTTTCGACGATCAGTAGTGGTTTCTACTAGGGGCGATTCTGACTTGTGGCTTTATGTTTTTGGTATCTTCTTTTTGGATCTTCACCCGTAGTCGGGTTGTGATGTTTGGAATGATGATTTGCTTATGTAATGTATTGTGTGAAGTGGCGAGTGTAAGCCAACTATCTCCTTTTGCTTTTTCATCCCTATTTTTACATGAGTCGTGCAAAGATACCAAACTTGAGATCATTCCAGAATGGGCTTATACCTTTAAGTCGTGCCTCGACACGTAGGAGGTATAGTCCCATCCTGGGCATTACAAGTTGGTATCAGAGCCTTCTCCGACCTAGAAGCCCCCACTGATTGATCGAATCGTTGACGGTTGAGTCTAGGCACACACTTGAAAATGTTTTGAGTCCTATATATATATCGGAGAGTAGGATTTCTTTTGCTCCTCATCTCTTTTCACTCTGGTGAGGACTCCTGACGATTACTCTTGCCTCTTCTACTCTCAAAAAATTCACCATTTTTTTTAGGATCACGCGAGTATTGTTTGGATTGTTCCGATGTCTTTGTGACGAGAACATTGTTCTCGATGCCTCCTGTCATTAGGGGTTGTGGCAGTGTCCCGGGGAGTTGAGCTCCGAGGTGTTGTCGTCACAAATATATCGCGGCAATTCTAGAATACTTAAGACGGCCGACATCGAAAACTCTCCTATGCGGTTAGTGGCAAGATAACCCCGACATCACCCAGTACTGGGGAGGTAGTTCGGGAGTATTGCCATAGCTTGTATAGTGGATGCGTTTCGAAGGTCCGAGGTAAACGGTTTCCGGAGATAACTGGTTATGTGTTGAAGGATGGATACAGCTGGATGTAGGATTAGAGTTGAGTGCGCGGTGCTTCCCCTGTATCCCCAACACCTGATTGCATAACTGGAAACTTTCGGAAATTAATAGGTGGGTTCATTGAGTAGTTCGTAGGCATTCTTCCAACGAATGCACGATATGAAGTTCGGGGTTCTACATTGAGTGAAGTGGTTTTATGGGCTTGTTCCGATCGGGAGTTGCATCTTAAAGGGTCCTTGGCTATGCTGATCCGGGGATTGCAAAACCCTTTTGTAACACGTTCCATAAGCTTTCAGCACGAATATGTCAAACGAAACTTTTATCTTGTATTTGTTCCATCTGCGCCTTGTTGCTTTTATTTACCTTTGTTCTCCCAAGTGGCTTCTCGACAAGTTGATGTACCTGTGGAATTCAGTCGTTCAATTCTACGTTCGGATGATATTGTGAAGATTCTGTTGCAACATATCTATCCTTTGTTTTTCTTTTGATTCTGGTATTCGAGTTGCTTCGATGTCAAATGTTGATTCCATACCTTTCCTAATCGGTGTTCTCATATTTCTATGGGAGTGCTAATTCTTCTTGACCATCGAGATATTCATGTTAATCCCTTTCAACCGGTGTGCCTTCTCTTCAAGTTATTACATACGGACGCCGTTGAGAAATCTGACGATTGTCTGTTTCATTCATCCCAAGTCGTCTTTGTTTTTCCCCACCCTCCCTCCCTTTCTTATGGAGCTGGAATTCTAATTGGAGTAACCATTTTATTCATGTGATATTTCTTCATTCTTTTCCTTCAATGTTCTTATCCGGTGATTTATCGTGAAGATGCTCAAGAGCTTCAAGTTCATCATTCTTTTGTTCTCAATTCTGCCGGTGGATGTAATTCAAGATTTCGGTGTTGATCTTATCATTTTCCTCATTTCACAATGCTTTCTTATTCCGGTGCACCAATTAATCATTCTCCTCTTGCTATTCATATCCTGAGTGCTGAAGATTCATAATTCCATTCTTAATCCGTTCAAATTATTTTGAGGATTGTCATCTTATTTAAGCCATTAAATTCAACCGGTGCAATATCTCTGAAGCAATCTTTTTCAACGGTGATTTCTTTGAGTGGGCCCTAACCCATAGGTCTTTTTCCAGGATCTTACCTGACTCTTCTAATTAATTTCCGGAGTTATTCTGAAATTCTTCTCAAAGTGTGACGTAAGAATGATTTCCATCAGTCACATGCCTTCTCCAAGCTTGTTTTCAATTATTTCCATCTTTAGCTCCACCTTCCTCTTGTCATTCTTCCGGATTATCTCAAATTCTTCATGGCATTTCTCGTCTTCATTCTCAACATTTGGAGACCGGAGAAGTGTTTCTCTTAAATTTTGACCCGTTCTCTTGATGAGTTGTGGTTCTAGCTTCATGCCATCCTCATTATTGTTCCGATTGTGAGGAATTCTTTTTATACCCGTCCGAAGCATTTCATGAATTCTTTTCTTTGTGGTCCTCCGAAGGCCATCATTTCAGAAGATTCTTCGTTCTCAGTTTTCAACTTCGTCCTCCAAATATTCTTCATTGATGTCTCTTCGTTCGTCTCCATATTTTTACGGTGGTTCTTTCAAGATTACCCTTCCGTTGTTATCGTTTTAATTCATTTGTTCTTTTCATAATCCTACCGGTGGTTCGTTGAAGATTTACCCAAGCTTGTGCGAGATCTCTCTTTAATTCTTTGCAACGAGAATAAGTAGTATGCCAAATCCGTTTCCTTGTCATCAATTTAATTTGATGAAGGATAAGCATACAGTAAATCTTATTCTTTTTTTCCTCGAAGTGACTAATCTCTGTTTTCCGGAGCTAGTTCATCATATCATATTCTCGGTTCTAAGTTGTTCATTTTGTTTTCCGGAGCTCCAAGTTATTTAATTATATCATTTCAAAGCTCCATCTAATTCATCGCAGGCCTTGAATCTTATTCTTTTCATCTTTCACTTCTCATGCTTTCATTATCGGAGTTCTTCATGGTGGTTCATCATGTTTTAATTCATCCTCCAAGTCTTCATCAAGATTCTTGTTGGAGCTCAAGCATTCTTCATCATGCTTTCCAAGTGCAATTATTTCTACCTTATTGGTTGAGATGGTGGTATGCCATTTTTGACAATTTTCCTTCATGTTTCATGATTCACAAGTTGTCAGGAATGAGATATTTAAAACCATCATCTTCTTTGTTCAGGGATCTTTTAAACCCTTCAATTTATTCGTTGGAGTTATCTTGGGTTATAATTCACCTAAAAGCTTTCCTGAGAATTGTTGCTAATTATGGTGCTTACAAATGACCCAAGTTCTTCATTTATCATTCCGGTGAAATAACTCTTTCGTCTCCTTGTTGATCTCAATCAAATCAATTGTTTAAGTTAGTGGCTGGTTGTCACCTCATAATTTTGAGATGTTTTCCATAAGGCCATAACAAGTTTATTCGTTTTCGTTGTTGATTTTCCAACAACTCCATTAAACCCTTCTTCATAAGGATGTTTTTCATATTCATTTGTCGGAGAAGTTGTCTTTTTCTCTCCGTTCAATTCTTTCATTGAATTATATTATATTCTTTCATTCCGGAGGCATTGTGATGTTGCTCTCTCCAAACCATCATCTCGCTTTGTCAAGATCATGTTCTTTCCTTATTTATCTAATTAACTGGAGTGTTGTGTCCTCCATTCTAGTTCTCTCATCTTATCAAGTTTTGCCTATCTTTTTAACCGGAGTGCTATCTGAAATCTTTATTACCCCTTGTGCCATTCTTTTAATTGTTTCGGAGGCAATATGTTGTTCATTTCATCAAGTATCTTCCCAACTTGGCAAGTTCATGTTAATTCCTTCCATTTTCAGACGAAGTGTTGTCCAAATTATTTCGTTTTTATTCCTTCTCAATCTTGGTTAACCGGAGTGGTTTTGAAATTCTTTCGTCATCCGTTAGCTCTTGTTTCATGTCTTTCAACCTGCAAGGTTCGTGTGGTGTTCCTTGTTCCTTTTACCAGAGTGCTCTTAACTTCGTTCATCTATGTTGTATTCTTTCCTTCAAGATTGTTCAACCTCTCAAGGTTCGTGGTTTCACTCGTCTGTCAAAGAAGCAACTTTGTTTTACCTTTTCCTCTTCCGTTTTTACCCGGTCCTATCTCTAGGATCTCGGGTCGAGATCCTCTGTTAGTGTGGGAGAGTTGTGACGCCCGAAGATCGACGTCCCAGAAGATTCTAGAGATTCCAGATGTTCCGGGTTCTCCCATGTGTTTCTTTTGTGCTTGTGTTTTTATTTTTGCATTGCATCATGTCATCATGCCATCATGTCATTAATCTTTTGCATCTCAACTTAAATAAATCGTGTGGACCTTCGGTCCATTTAAATCGAGGGAAGGATGACTTCTCTTTATAACATATCCTCCCAATATTTAGGGAGCTATATTATAAAAATATTCCATTTGTTTGGAATTAACCCAACACACTTGCATAATTTTCCCCATGCCTAGTTCACTTCAAGTTTCCCCATCAAACCTCCCTATATTTCTTTTTCCGTTTATCGAGGTTCCTCCAAAAATTCGAACATTTTTGGACACTTCAAAAATCAAGTCTTAGTTCAAACCCTTTTGAATTAAATTCAAATATGTTTGAATTATATCTCGATCATGCCTTTTCTATTTTTCTCGGACCGTGCTCATTTTATGATGCCCGAGAAAAATAACCTCTTGCTCAAACTCTTTTGTAACCCTTCCTTTCTTCTCTTTTCTTCATTGCTATTTTTCTGTTTTGGGAAATAGCAGTAAAGAAAGGAGAGAGAGATAGACCGGCTCGGCTGCCCTCCCAGCCGTCTCCAGCAGCCCACCGGCCTCCCTAGGCCCAGCTGGACCATCCCGCACCACCTTGGCCCAAGGCCCACTCCAGCGCCAACCCTAGCGCTTTCCCTCGATCTCCCGATCCCCCTCGCTCCTTTCCCCTCGCGCCGCACTCTTGCCCGAACCCCATCCCTCGCTCGCCTCCATCGCTCGTCCCCTCGAGCAGCGCCCCGTGCAGCTCCTCCCGATGCCCCTGCCTCCGTCCCTCTCTCCGCCGCCACCGCCCCCTGCTGCCTCCATTCACCGAGCGCCTGGCGCCCCGCGAGCCGGCCCGGACCGCACCAGAGCTTCCTCCTGCCGCGACCCTGCCTCTCCTCCGCGCCAGGGCGCCCTGTCCCTTCGGCCACCGGCGCGCCAGGCCGCAGCAGCCGCGCCCTCCTCTCCTCCGCGGCCGGATCCCGCGTCCCCGCCGCGGCCAGCCACCTCCGTGCGCCCAGGCCCCTGCCTCGTCCGTTCTCGCCGCGGCCATCCTCCCTCCAGGCCCTGGCCTCATCGCCCCGAGCAACCTCCAGAGGCCCCGTGCTGCCTCTCCTCTACTGCGCCTCGCCGGAGCGCGCCGCTGTAGCCGCATCGTCTTCATGTTTTTTTTGCCAAGTACCTCCACGTGCAGGCTCGTCAAGTACACCACCGGCAAGAACCGGACTCCGAACTTCGAGTACAACTACAACCCGAAGGAACAAGGATGGCCAAGTCCGGGAACAACAAACGTGTACCACTACCTCCCACGACACCGCGTCGACGACCTTCAAGTTCGACTACACGGATTCCACAAGTACCACGACGTCGATGCCCCTCGAGTGCCGCTACAACTTGACAAGTACCACAACTACCGGATGCGCCAAGTACCTCTTCTTGCGACACGAACATCTACGAATGTGTACATCTACGAAGGAGTACAACTACCGTCGCCGAAGACCGTGTCTACCTCTCCGAACGTGAACGCCTACTTCCACTACGAATTGCGAGAATGACTTCTTCCTCTACGACCTCGAACCGCCCCGAAACGAACGTTCCGAAGGTATAACCCCGAGACGATGACCCGTGGACGAATGCTTGTGTTGTATGAGATGTTTGCCCTTGTGTGCTCCGTGCCCGTTTTGTCCTTTTGTCATGCTCCTCGGTTGCCTCGTCTCCGACTCGTGGGAACCCGGTGACGGGATCACCCCACCTTTCATCTTGTTTCGCTCGCTCACGCCACCTTTTCTTTTGCACCGGTATCTCAACGAGTTACCGGTACCGAGATGTTGCCGTTGCATCATTTTCGGATCGTTGCCGTGGCACCCTTTTCTTCCACCACGGTGACAAGACTTCATATCCCTTCATGTCAACTTTTAATAAACTTGCATAAAACTTGATCATGTCATCCGCATCATGTTAACAACATTATATGTGTGAATTGTTGTTTGCTTAAAATAGCTAAACATGCTCATGGGGATTTTCCGGAATTGTTGTTGTTATTTCCGGCCTCATTTAAAATGCCTAAATAGTGTAGTTTTATTATGCTTCACCTCTTGCCATGTTAACAAACACTTAATCTTGTCTTGTAAATAAACGAGAGTCAACTAAATAAATAAAATGTGGTGTTTCGTCAATATGCAACTCGTTGCATATTGAGCTCCACTTAACTTGTAGTTTTGTTTGTGCACATTGCAATGCCATGCATAATTAAACCGGACATGCATCATACTTGGATGTGCATCGTATGCCATGTTTATGATTGTGTGTTTACCGTGTTGTTTGCTTCTTTCCGGTATGCTTCTCTTGTTAGCTTCGGTTCCGTACCGGAGTTGTGAGGATTTGCTCGACTATGTTGCTTCATCTACTTCTTGGACGCGTTCTTCTTCCTTGCGGAATCCCAGGCAAGATGATCATACCCTTGGATACCTTTACTACCATTGCCATGCTTAGTTGTCTCGATGCTATCGTTACATGTCGCGCTACCCATCTTTTATGACAGCCTCTCCTTGTTGCCATGAAACCTCTAACCTTGAAACCTTCCTAGCAAAACCACTGTTTGGCTATGTTACCCGCTTGCTCAGCCCCTCTTATAGCGTTGTTAGTTGCAGGTGAAGATGAAGTTTGTTCCAGGAGGGAACTTGTTGTTGGAATATCAGAATATGTTATATATATTATTAACACACCTATATACTGGGCATGGGTGGAAGGCTTGGCCTTTTGCTCGGTGTTTTGTTCCACTCATGCCACCTTAGGCGCCGATAAACCGGCATTATGTTCCTTGATTTTGCGTTCCTTACACGATGGGTGGATGGGGACCCCTTAACAGTTCGACTTTGAATAAAACTCCTCCAGCAAGGCCCAACATTGGTTTTAATTTGCTCATAATAACAACGTAATTAATTAATTAAAATTGCATAGGGGGTCGCACCCTCGGGTTCTTAATTCTACATAGCAGGGGGGCCAGTGCTGATGGTGTTGGTCCCAAACGGGGAGCCTGCGGGGCCACCATGGGGAAACTCGAGGATTGGCTCCCGTAGCTTCGCCCATCCGGTTGTGGCCTGAGACGAGATACGCGCGGCTACTATTAGGGTGTCGACATGCCGGGAGGTCTTGCTGGACTTGTTTTACCATTGTCGAAATGTCTTGTGCACTGGGATGCCGAGCCTGATCGGATTTTCCCTAAGATAAGGGGTGATGATATTATATTTATCACTTCAACTAATCGTGAGAGCTTGTGATTGATACGTCCAAAGCGTATCTATAATTTCTGCTTGCTCCATGCCTCTTTTGGGTGATATTGCTATGATATTTATACACTTCCATACACTTTTGATCATATTTGGACTAACCTATTAACTTAGTGCACCCCAGTGCCAGTTTCTGTTTTCTGCTGTTTTTGTATTTCAGGTTTTCCCATTACGAAAACTGTCAGAAAAATCCCGGAAAAATTATATAAAAAATTAGCGTTCCAGAAGCTTCCCGGTAGCCGAAGTAGGGCCGGAGGGGGGCCACGAGGGCTCCAGGCGCCCTGGTGGCGCGGCCCCCCTCCTGGCCGCACCGGGGGGCGCCTGGGCCCCCCAGGCCTCCGCTGATGCCCCCCTTTGGCATATATTTATATCGTGTCCCGAAACCCTCGAGACGGGAACCCTTTTTCGCGATCTCATCTCTGTTCCGCCGCCGCCGCGCTTCCAAGATCGGGAGCACCAGGAGAACTCTTCCCGGCACCCTGCCGGAGGGGAGGATCACCACCGGGAGCCTCTCCACCACCATGGACGCCTCCCGAATGAGTTGTGAGTAGTCTCCCTTGGACCATGGGTCCATGACCAGTAGCTATGTGATGTTCTCCTCCCGTTCTTGTGCTTCACTAATTAGTCCTCGTGAGCCGCCCTACATGATCGAGGCACATATGTAATCCTTATGCTGTTGCTATGATGAGTTTGCTGGGATCCGATGGATTGTGAGATTATGTTCAGATTGTGTTTGAGTAATATATTTGATTCACCTCTTTTATATTTATGTTCGTAAGTAAATCTTGCATGTTCTCCGTTGTTATTTATTGCTTTGGCCAAGTAGTAGGTAGTGACTCCAAGAGGGAACGTTATGCTTGATTGTGGGTTCATGCCCCTCGATGACTAGCTTGAGTGACAGAAACATGAGTCTAGGGGATGTGTTGTTGCCACAAGGGGGAAAACAACGGTGCTTGTGCCCGCGGGTGCAAGGATTGTTTACTTTACGCAAAGTTCTTTTAATGCAGTTGTCTGTTGCTTTGAGTTTACACTATGGGTGGGACTCGCAACTTAATACCAGCGAGATGTTCTGGATAGATATCTCAAGGTGGATGATTAGTAGTAGATGCAGATGGATTTCGGTCTACTTGCCTTGGCGTACCGCCCATGCTTTGAATCTCTACCTTTCTTGCAACATAGTTAGCATTGGTTTGCGCACATAATTCTGTCAATTGCCCAGCTGTAATTCGTTTACCTCACATAGCTGTTTTATCGTCTTTTGGGAGAGAGACATCACTAGTGAACATCATGGGACCCCGGTCCATATTACCATCACTGATCACATCCGCTATTTACTTTCCGTTTTTACTTACTATTTGCAGCATTACCTATCACTATTATCACTTGCGTTTGATCCTTTGTAAACTACAAGGCCGGAGGGATTGACAACCTCTCTGTACTCGTTGGGAGCAAAGTTATTTGTATCTGTGTGCAGGTCCCCGTTGATTGCTAATATCTGGCGCCGTTAGCAGTTGACACCTTCTTGTTGAAACTGGGAGTCTCAGGGAAATCGATCCTTGGTATCTTTGCCAAGGGAAAACTTCCGCTACACTGCATCTCAAACCTTCCACTTGGGGTAACCAACGAGGGGCGAGAAGCCATCAAGCAAAGTTTTCTGGCGCCGTTGCCGGGGACTCCACTCTTCAAGATAGGGGAGTTGCATGCTATCTTTTACCTTTGCTTTTTAGTCTTGTTAGTTTACCTTTCAGTTTTTGCCTTAGTATCTTTTATCGAAAATCACAAAAATAGTTATCTTGCTTGCTTGCTGCTATGGGTTCCACCGAGAACACCAAGTTGTGTGACTTCACTAGTCATGACAACGATGACTTTATCTGCACACCTATCACTACACCTGCCACTTCAGCACCTTAATATGAAATTAAACCTGCTTTACTGAACTTAGTCATGAAAGATCAATTCTCCGGTGCTGGAGATGATGCTGCTTTACACTTAAACAATTTTGTTGAACTCTGTGATATGCAAAAGTACCAAGTAATAAATGGTAATATTATTAAGCTTAAGCTTTTTCCTTTCTCCTTGAGAGGAGGAGCTAAAATTTGGTTTCAGTCTTTGCCTAGAAATAGCATAGATTCATGGGACAAGTGCAAAGATGCTTTTATTGGAAAATACTATCCACCTGCTAAAATTATCCAACTAAGAAGTAACATAATGAATTTTAAACAATTGGATAATGAACACGTTGCCCAAGCTTGGGAACGTATGAAATCTCTTATCAAGAACTGCCCTACTCATGGTTTGACTACTTGGATGGTTATCCAAACTTTTTATGCAGGCTTGAACTTTACCTCGCGGAACTTGTTAGATTCGGCCGCGGGAGGAACCTTTATGTCAACTACACTTGGTGCTGCCACAAAGCTTCTCGATGAGATGATGACCAACTATTCCCAATGGCACACCGAACGCGCTCCAACGGGTAGGAAGGTAAACTATGTCGAGGAGATTTCCTCCCTAAATGAAAAAGTTGACTTGATCATGTCTCTACTTTCGAAGCAATCTTTTGTTGATCCTCGTGATGTTCCTTTAAATTCATTGATTGCTCAAGAACAAGTAGATGTGAACTTTATCTCTAGAAACAATTTTAATAACAATGCTTATAGGAGTAACTTTGGTAGCAATCCTAGACCGTTCCCCTCTAATTCTTATGGGAACAACAATGCTTATCCTAGCACCAAGAACTCCACTACTGAACTAGAGATTATGCTTAAAGATTTCATCACTACCCAAAAAGCCTTTAATAAGAGTGTAGGAGAAAAACTAAACAAACTAGATGATCTCTCTTCGAAGGTAGACAATTTAGCCAATGAGGTAGAATTGCTTAAAATTAGAACTTCTCTTCTTGAGGAGAGGAAGGTCACTCCTATGAATGCTATTCAAGTGCAAATTAATGAAAACATTAGGATGTTGGCTAAACTTAAAGAGAGATGGGCTAGAGAAAGGGAGGAAGAAGATAGAATTAAGAACCTTCCTACCCACCACACTGTTGCTACTATCCAAGTTGTTGAGGATATCCAAACTCTTAGCACCCAATGCACTCCTGGTCCTGATGGATCTATTAATGGTGATGCTATGACTATAGAAACTACCAAACAAGTGAACCTAAAGGACACCACTACCACCTTACTTGATAGTAGTGACCTTGATTTTGATAATTGCACTCTTACCGAAGTTATTGATTTCCTTCACAAGATGTCTAGAGATCCCCGCACTAGCACGCTTAACCTTGCCTTCACGGAGCATATCACTAATGCTCTCATCAAAGCTAGGGAGGAGAAACTTAGAGTAGAAGCCTCCATACCTAGAAAGCTAGAAGATGGTTGGGATCCTATGATTAAAATTAAGTTGAATAACTTCTCTTGCTATGCTTTATGTGATGTTGGAGCTAGTACCTCCGTTATGCCCAAAAGAATATATGATATGCTTAAACTGAAACCTTTTGATTCTTGTTCTTTTGGTGTTCGTCTCGTTGATTCTTCCATAAAGAAACCTTTGGGGAGGATCGACGATGTTCTTATCATTGTCAATGACAATTACGTTCCCATTGATTTTACTATTATGGATATTGAATGTGAACCTTCGTGTCCAATTATTTTGGGACGTCCTTTCCTACGCACCGTTGGTGCTGTCATTGACATGAACGAGGGGAATATAAAATTTCAATTTCCTCTCAAGAAAGGGATGGAACACTTCCCTCGAAAGAAGATTAAGTTACCTTTTGAGTCCGTTATACGGGCTAGCTATTCTTTTACTCTTGATAAAACTTGATCTTTTTGCATTATGCCTAGCTTAAAGGCATAAAAGAAAGCGCTTTTGGGAGGCAGCCCACATGAATAAATTTTATTTTGCTTTTGTTGTGTCTTGATGTTGTTACTACAGTAGCATCATCATTGTATCTTTGCTTTTCAACTTTGTGCCAAGTGTAGCCTCTGATTGCAGGAAAGTTCAAAAGTTGTGACGTGCTGTCCAGGAAACAGATTCTATCATTGGATAGAAAAATTCGTATAAAATCACCAGATCAACTTTTTGGTCTGAATTTTTTCGACAACGTGCTCTATACAATTGTCTTTCGTGCGTCTGTTTTGAGTTTTTTTATTAGAGTTGCAGAAGTGCCCCGAAAAAATCATTTACTACCTGCTGTTCAGTTTTTCACAGATTATGTCCTGTTTTGCCTTTCCTTCATTTTGCAAACCTAGAGCTTGCTTTTTCTTTGCAAAAACCTTTTGGCAATCTTGAGAAACAGTAGACCTTCAAGAATATCCTTATTTCCAGCAAGGAACAATTATTTTATTAAGGGTACTAACCTCGCTAATCAGATTATGATGAGTTATGTATGAAGGGAGTTTTCAAGTGTGCGAGGGAAGATGATAAAAAGATTCAGGAGTGTCAAACGCTCAAGCTTGGGGATGCCCCCATGCACCCCCAAGAAATATTCAAGGAGACTCAAGCGTCTAAGCTTGGGGATGCCCCGTGCATCCCCTTCTCCATCAACATTATCAGTTCGTCTTTCGTTCCACTATATTTTTATCACTTCATGTGTTATGTGCTATGCTTGGAGCGTCTTGCTTTTAGTTTTCCTTTTTAGTTTTCTTTAGCTTTTCATAACGAGTCGGAACTCAGCTTTCTTTGTGTGGGAGAGAAACATGCTCCACTTCTACCTAGAACATAACATAGAATTTTCATGTCTATCTTTGCTGTGTGTGTTCTTTGTCTTTCAATAGCTACTATCATGCTTAGCTTTTAGTTTTCATGCTTATCTTTTTAAAGAGCTTTTGTTTAGTTGGTTGCTTGAACTCTCTTTAGTTATCATGCTTATCTTATTAAGAGAGTTTGCTTCCGTTTCATTGGTTGGTATGTCTATGATAAAGATGATACGTGCATAATGGTGCTTAGTAGTTCATGTTTTCTTATGGTTAGTCTCAAATAGCTGGGGGGTTTCCAATGTGTTATTGGAGCACCAACATGATTTGTTTGCCTATGATGTGGTATGGTTTAGTAATATCTTCCTTCAAGAATTTATTATGATTGACTTGGCGTATGCTCACGCATATTTAAGACTGTAAAGAAAGTCTGTCAAGTCTTGATGATCTTTTATTTCTGAGTAGCGATATAACTTCCATGCCTGATTCAATGTTGCTTTGTCGCTCTGCATGATTATGACCGTCATTGCTCTCTTAGTTGGTCGCTCCCAGTCTTTTGCTAACCTCCACCTGTACTAAGCGGACTGACTACTTGTGCATCCAAATTCTTTTAAACCAGGTATGCCATATGAGTCCACCATACCTTCCTACATGGTATTTACCTGCCATTCTTAACGGAGTCTTGCATGTACCATCTCGAAATTATTCCAAAAAAAATGCATTCCTTTTTTGTGCCTCTGTTTTAAGTCCATGAGGAAGTAGTAGTTAATTCATGATCTTTTTAAGTTGGACAAGCTTCACCCCGGGATTGCATGTCTAATGTGCAAACCCATAATACGAGAAGGAACTGGCATTGAGTGCGCCCGGCTCAAAAATTAATATAAAAAACAAACCCTCCTTCACGCTTTGTTCATGAGAAATCAGAAAACTTTGGTAGTGATAAACAAAGGAGATTAAGAGGATGTGATCGTCCTCATTCGGGAGCCGTTCCTCGAAACTTGTCCATCTCGAGAAGTAATTGAGTTGTCTGCTAGCATTCGTTGACGAAACATGCATGATCTAAAAATATATATTATTACCTCTGTTTTTTAAAACCAAGAGCTCTGGTACATGTTCTGTCTTTGTTTCCGACTACGGGTTTTCAACCTTGCCAACAAAAGCCACGGTTCGAGAGTCTCCACATTCTTTTAAAGCACCAACTACTCAGAGCATGATTGTCATTCTGAGTGTAATGTGCATTGTCCCAAAGTAGCATTGTCGTTTGCATGATTATGATATCGTTTATTTTGAAATCATTGTATCTAGTCATCACTTAAACCTTGGAGGTGCCCCTGCATTTATGTTTTGCTTCACTAAAGGGGGCAAGCGAGATATCACTTTATCATATTTGCACACCATGCTCATTACAAATCTATTTGATGTTTCAGTATCATATTGTAAAACTTTCAGTTCTTTATAATTTTCTCATGAGGCAACTTAATTACTACAGATTCATTGTCTCAGTAAGCTTTTGTCATATGACTATGAAAAATAAAAAGAGTCCTATATGGTTAATAGCATGTCACCACAGAAATTATTCTTGTTATCATTTACCTACTCGAGGACGAGCAGGAATTAAGCTTGGGGATGTTGATACGTCCAAAATGTATCTATAATTTCTGCTTGCTCCATGCCTCTTTTGGGTGATATTGCTATGATATTTATACACTTCCATACACTTTTGATCATATTTGGACTAACCTATTAACTCAGTGCACCCCAGTGCCAGTTTCTGTTTTCTGCTGTTTTTGTATTTCAGGTTTTCCCATTTCGAAAACTGTCAGAAAAATCCCGGAAAAATTATATAAAAAATCAGCGTTCCAGAAGCTTCCCAGTAGCCGAAGTAGGGCCGGAGGGGGGCCACCAGGGCTCCAGGCGCCCTGGTGGTGCGACCCCCCTCCTGGCCGCGCCGGGGGGGCGCCTGGGCCCCCCAGGCCTCCGCTGATGCCCCCCTTTGGCATATATTTATATCGTGTCCCGAAACCCTCGAGACGGGAACCCTTTTTCGCGATCTCATCTCTGTTCCGTCGCCGCCGTGCTTCCAAGATCGGGAGCACCAGGAGAACTCTTCCCGGCACCCTGCCGGAGGGGAGGATCACCACCGGGAGCCTCTCCACCACCATGGATGCCTCCCGGATGAGTTGTGAGTAGTCTCCCTTGGACCATGGGTCCATGACCAGTAGCTATGTGATGTTCTCCTCCCGTTCTTGTGCTTCACTAATTAGTCCTCGTGAGCTGCCCTACATGATCGAGGCACATATGTAATCCTTATGCTGTTGCTATGATGAGTTTGCTGGGATCCGATGGATTGTGAGATTATGTTCAGATTGTGTTTGAGTAATATATTTGATTCACCTCTTTTATATTTATGTTCGTAAGTAATTCTTGCATGTTCTCCGTTGTTATTTATTGCTTTGGCCAAGTAGTAGGTAGTGACTCCAAGAGGGAACGTTATGCTTGATTGTGGGTTCATGCCCCTCGATGACTAGCTTGAGTGACAGAAACATGAGTCTAGGGGATGTGCTGTTGCCACAAGGGGGAAAACAACGGTGCTTGTGCCCGCGGGTGCAAGGATTGTTTACTTTACGCAAAGTTCTTTTAATGCAGTTGTCTGTTGCTTTGAGTTTACACTATGGGTGGGACTCGCAACTTAATACCAGCGAGATGTTCTGGATAGATATCTCAAGGTGGATGATTAGTAGTAGATGCAGATGGATTTCGGTCTACTTGCCTTGGCGTACCGCCCATGCTTTGAATCCCTACCTTTCTTGCAACATAGTTAGCATTGGTTTGCGCACATAATTCTGTCAATTGCCCAGCTGTAATTCGTTTACCTCACATAGCTGTTTTATCGTCTTTTGGGAGAGAGACATCACTAGTGAACATCATGGGACCCCGGTCCATATTACCATCACTGATCACATCCGCTATTTACTTTCCGCTTTTACTTACTATTTGCAGCATTACCTATCACTATTATCACTTGCGTTTGATCCTTTGTAAACTACAAGGCCGGAGGGATTGACAACCTCTCTGTACTCGTTGGGAGCAAAGTTATTTGTATCTGTGTGCAGGTCCACGTTGATTGCTAATATCTGGCGCCGTTAGCAGTTGACACCTTCTTGTTGAAACTGGGAGTCTCAGGGAAATCGATCCTTGGTATCTTTGCCAAGGGAAAACTTCCGCTACACTGCATCTCAAACCTTCCACTTGGGGTAACCAACGAGGGGAGAGAAGCCATCAGTGATGGGCTAAGTTGGGACACCCCTGCAGGGTTATAATCTTTCGAAAGCCGTGCCCGCGGTTATGTGGCAGATTGGAATTTGTTAATGTCCGGTTGTAGAAAACTTGTCAGATGATCCGAAGTAAAACACACAACTGTGTGAGTAACCGTGACTGTCTCTTTTCACTTTGAGAAGAGAACACGGTGGGGTTATGTTTGACTCGTAGGTAGTTCAGGATCTTTAGCGATCACTACTAGTTTGCGACCGTTTGCGTAGATGCTCATCTTATTCTTGTACTCGTAAGTTAGCCACCATATTATGCTTAGCCGCTGCTGCAACCTCACCACTTTACCTCTTCCTACCCTCAAAGCTTTGCTAGTCTTGATACCCATGGTTATGGGATTGCTGAGTCCTCGTGGCTCACAGATACTACAACACCAGATGCAGGTTCAGCCGAGATTGATGCAGGAGATGGATCAGTACTTCACTGGAAGCTCGATGAAGAGAGTGGCCGTATGCTTGTGACGTTTTCGACGATCAGTAGTGGTTTCTACTAGGGGCGATTCTGACCTGTGGCTTTATGTTTTTGGTATCTTCTTTTTGGATCTTCACCCGTAGTCGGGTTGTGATGTTTGGAATGATGATTTGCTTATGTAATGTATTGTGTGAAGTGGCGAGTGTAAGCCAACTATCTCCTTTTTCTTTTTCATCCCTATTTTTACATGAGTCGTGCAAAGATACCAAACTTGAGATCATTCCAGAATGGGCTTATACCTTTAAGTCGTGCCTCGACACGTAGGAGGTATAGTCCCATCCTGGGCATTACACAACTCTAATCCTACATCCAGCTGTATCCATCCTTCAACACATAACCAGTTGTTTTCGGAAACCATCTACCTCGGACCTTCGAAACGCATCCACTATACAAGCTATGGCAATACTCCCGAACTACCTCCCCAGTACTGGGTGATGTCGGGGTTATCTTGCCACTAACCGCATAGGAGAGTTTTTGATGTCGGCCGTCTTAAGTATTCTAGAACTGCCACGATATGTTTGTGATGACAATACCCCGAAGCTCAACTCCCCGGGACACTGCCACAACCCCTAATGTCAGGAGGCATAGAGAACAATATTCTCGTCACAAAGACATCGGAACAATCCAAACAATACTCGCGAGATTCCTAACAAAATCTTGTGCAATTTTTTAGAGTAGAAGAGGCAAGAGTAATCGTCAGGAGTCCTCACCAGAATGAAAAGAGATGAGGAGCAAAGAAATCCTACTCTCCGATATAAATATAGGACTCAAAACATTTTAAGTGTGTGCCTAGACTTAACCATCAACGATTCGATCAAACAGTGGGGGCTTCTAGGTCGGAGAAGGCTCTGAATACCAACTTGTAATGCCCAGGATGGGACTATATCTCCTACGTGTCGAGGCACGACTTAAAGATATAAGCCCATTCTGGAATGATCGCAAGTTTGGTACCTTTGCACATCTCATGTAAAAATAGGGATGAAAGCGGAAAATATAGTTGGCTTACACTCGCTACGTCACACAATTCATTACATATCCAAACATCATTCAAATAAACATCACAACCCATCTAAGGGTGAAGATCCAAATGAAAGATACCAAACATAACAATAAACCACAGGTCTGAATCGCCCCTAGTAGAAACCTCTACTGATCGTCGGGATAGTGCACATAGTAACGGCTACGGTCCTCGTCGTACTCCTAGTACAGCTCGGTGCCGTCACTTGAGTAGATCGCCTGAGTACCTGCATCTGGTGTGATGTAGAGTCTGTGAGCCACAGAGGACTCAGCAATCCCGTTCCCGGGTAACACAACTATCTAAGCCTTGGGTGTGGAACAAGGCTGAAGAAAGAACAAGAGGTTGCAGCAGCACTAGCACTAACTTACGTAAAAGAGAGCGAGAAGAGAAGTGCCTCGGACGAAAGATGATCACGAAGTGATCCTAACTAAGCAAGTCAAACATAACCCCACCATGTTCACTTCCCGAACCCTTTCGGAAAATGACCGTCACGGTACTCACGCTGGTAGTGTATTCCGAACATGGTGTCGAGTTTTCTACAACCGGATATTAACAAATTCCCATCTGCCACATAACCGCGGGCACGGCTTTCGAAAGTTCATAACCCTGCAGGGGTGTTCCAACTTGGCCCATGACAAGCCCACGATTCGCGGAGTCGCAACTCCAAAGTGGGAAGGCCCGAGTATCCTCGGAATCCCGTGCTCAAGATACTCCGACTAAGGTAAGGCTAATCCAGCAAATCCTCCCGGCGTGCCGACACCGTGATAGTAGCCGCGCGTATCTAGTCTCAGGCCACGACCGGATGAGCGCTACGTACAGATACCGAAGACCCCAGCGAACTGGGTGGCACCGCAAGTGGCTCTAGTTTGGACCAACACTCAAATCGAGCACTGGCCCAGGGGGGTTGATTAATTAATCCTCGGGTTAATTACTCCCTCGGTAAGTTTTTAGTTGTTTAGGCAAATAGTACCAATGTTGGGACTTGCTGGAAAATACTTAGCACTTAGCGGTTTATCGAGGGGGTCCCATAACCCCAACCGTGTGAGGAACGCATAATCAAGGAACATAACACCGGTTTATACGGTTCCTAGGGCGGCATGAGTGGAACAAATCACCAAGCAAAAGGCTTAGCCTTCCACCCATTACCAATATATAGATGGTTTCATTAAGAGTTAATATAGTGTGATATCCCAACAAGCTTCAACAAGAAGCAAGAATCTTCAATCTTCCCTGCAACTAGCAATGCTATAAGAGGGGCTGAGCGAAGCTTACTTAGCCAATCAAGGTTTGCATAGGTAGGGTGGTTAGACAGGATCATGGTTACAATAGGAGGCTGACAGGAAAACATGGGCATCGAGGCAAAAGCTATAGAGCGAGACTTCTAGCAATAGGCAAAGATAGTAATGATATCGGGGTCAGGTCATCTTGCCTGAAGAGTCGTCGATGGGATCGTAAGAGAGCTCCTCATTCTCAACCTCGGTAGTAACCTCGTTCTCGTACTCGGTCTCGGCTTCCGGCTCTACTCAAGACAAAACACACGAGGCACGAAATCAACAAGATGCAATGCGCAAACCACAGGATGCATGACTGATGCACTAAGGAAGCACTACAGATGCACTTAGGAAGCACAGAAAGTCAACATAGGAAGCACATAGGTACATCACAAGGAACATGACAATATGCAACAAGCAAGATACTTCAAAACATGTTAACAAGAGGATATTATGAATCTACATGCAAAAACACACAAGTTACATATAGGACTTGCTCAAAACGGAGCAACGGGCTAAAAGATACATCCGAAACAATAAACATGCAAAAGCTGAAATTAACAGCCACATAGCAACTTCGGAGCAAGAAATAAATAGTCTGCAACACTCAAACATCATGGCAAGGAGCATGGACATAAATTAGACATATCCTACAGCAAACAATTCCATTGGAGCATCTCCAAAGGAGGCATGGATCAATAGCAACAAGCTATGACATTTTGAACTTGACAACAAAATCCTGACAACAGTATTTTATAGCAACTTGGGAACAAGAGTTAAATATGCTACAACCACCCAAATGAGCATGTGAGAGCATGAATGGATAGTCAGCAACTTATACAACAAGGAATCATCAAGAGTCACCCCAAAACTAGCATGGATTTGCCTAGAACAACAAGCAAACATGGCATCTGTAAATTACAGATTCCAGACTTAGTGAAATTTCACTAAGTGTTAAAACAGCAGTAACATCATGGCATGTTTGTGAGAAAGTTTAAGTCACCTCAAAGCAAAACATGGCAAGTGGTAAGCACCACAGCAAAGTACACATGATGGGGAGTCCAAAACATCTAAGCATGCAACAAGGGGACAACCACATCAATAGCAACAAGCTCCTCAACTAGTCATCTCGTAACAAGTTTAACGACATAACAGCCACTAGCGCTTTTGCAAAGGAGATAAACATGGCAAGATGAATTCTATCATGCAAGCTAAAGCAACCAACATGTAGAGCATTTCATGATGAACATGTGGACATGTCATTTGCTTCATTTGGATAAACATACACCAAGATATCACATTGCAAACATGGCATGAAAACAACTAATAGCAGCAGTTTATAACAAGTAGCACTCTTCTCAAGAAGATTAAGACATCTAGATGACCTCAAACATGCATGGCACAATGGAACAAAACATGTACAAGTCACCACGATCATTTTGACATATCATTTGCTCAAATCGGGCAATCACAGCAAAAATTATCCACCTCACAAAACTGCATCACACAATAGAAAAACTGGGGACTTAGGGAAATTTGAAACAACCTCAGGGTCAACGGGTGGTCAAACTGGCCGGAGCGGCGGAGCGGGTCGCGGATCGGGCCAAAGTCAACGCGGGCTACCGGGTCGCGGTCAACTGGGCCGAATCTGCAGCCCGTTAGGGATCTGGAACGATCCCAGATCGGATCGGGGGCCTCGAGCGTGGGGGGGCTGGCGATCTCCTGGCTCGGGCGGCGGCGGGACGAAGTGGCGGGGCCGGCGCCCTGGCCCGGCGGCGAGGGCCCGGCGGCGGCTGGTGACGCCGGAGGCCTGCGGCCTGGCCGAGGCGGCGGGAAGGAGGCCGGGCGGCGGAGGCGCGGGCCTGGCGTGAGGGAGCGGCGGCGCGGCGATGTCGGAGGAGCGGCGGCGGGTCGGCGCGGCGCTCCGGTGAAGAGGGCTCGGTCGGCGCGGCGGTGCACGGCTGGAGGTTGAAGACGAGGCCTCGGGCTCGGGCCCACACGGCGGGATCTCGGAAGCACGGCTCGGCTGAGTCGGAAGCACGGGCGCGGCACGTCGGAAGCATGACGGCGACGAGTCGGAAGCACGGCGTGTCAACGATGGAAGCACCGCGCGTCAACGGTGGAAGCACCGCGCGGCAGAGGTGGAAACATTAGGGTTTTGGACGCAAAATTGGGGGGGGGTGGACGTTTATATAGGCACAAGGAGCTAGGGTTGTCCAAATGAGGAGAGGTTTTCGGCCACGATATCACAATTGAACGGTCTAGATGAAGGGAAGGGTTTGAGTTGGGTTGGTGGGCTGTTGGAGGGGTGCTTGGGCCTCAAAGAGGAGGTACTTTTAGCCCACGAGGATAACTATTGGAGTAGCAGACGAACTCCAAACGCGACAAAACTTGACAGGCGGGTTACACACAACAAAACAACATCGCACGACAAGTCTCACGCCAAACCGGAAATGTTACACGGCCAAACACAAAAGTAGGCCTCGGGGATGCCACAGGCACGTGTGAGGGCTCCGGAACTCGAAACGGACAACGGGAAGGAACGAGTGGGACCGGATGCAAACGACAACACAAATGCAATGCAATGCACATGACAACATGCCATGGATGAATGCACAGACGCACACGACAAAACGACGAAAAACCCGAAAAGACGAAGAACCCGGAATGGAACTGATGAAGCCAAAGATATATTTATTGCCCAAAAGGGAAAGTATTACATCCGGGGCATTACAATGTTGTGATGTGATATGGTCAAGACGTGACGAGTTATACGTTATTGTATGAGATGATCATGTTTTGTAAAGTTAGCGGCAACTGGTAGGAGCCTTATGGTTGTCTCTTTATTGTATGAATTGCAAAGGCCATGTAATTGCTTTACTTTATCACTATGAGTTAGCGATAGTAGTAGTAGCAATAGGTGGCGAGACGACCACGACGCTGCGATGAAGATCATGGTGTCTAGCCGGTGACGATGGAGATCATGACGATACTTTGGAGATGAAGATCAAAAGCACAAGATGATGATGGCCATATCATGTCACATATTTTGATTGCATGTGATGTTTATCTAATTATGCTTCTTATTTTGCTTAGAACGACGGTAGCATTATAAGATGATCCCTTACAAAATTTCAAGGTACAAGTGTTCTCCCTAAGTATGCACCGTTGCGAAAGCTCGTCGTGCCGAGACACCACGTGATGATCGGGTGTGATAAGCTCTACGTTCAAATACAACGGGTGCAAGACAGTTTTGCACATGCAAAATACTCGGGTTAAACTTGACGAGCCTAGCATGTACAGACATGGCCTCGAAACACTGGAGACCGAAAGGTCGAGCGTGAATCATATAGTAGATATGATCAACATAAGATGTTCACCATTGAAAACTACTCCATCTCACGTGATGATCGGACATGGTTTAGTTGATTTGGATCACGTGATCATTTAGATAACTAGAGGGATGTCTGTCCAAGTGTGAGTTCTTTAGTAATATGATTAATTGAACTTTAATTTATCATGAACTTAGTCCTGTTAGTTTTTGCATATCTATGTTGTCGTAGATCAATGGCTCGTACTACCGTTCCCTTGAATTTTAATGTGTTCCTAGAGAAATCTAAGTTGAAAGATGATGGTAGCAACTACACGGACTGAGTGCGTAACTTGAGGATTATCCTCATTGCTTCACAGAAGAATTATGTCCTTGAAGCACCGCTAGGTGACAAGCCCCCTCCCGCTAGTGTAGACTCTTTGAACGTCTGGCAGACGCGGTCTGATGACTACTCGATAGTTCAGTGTGCCATGCTTTACGGTTTAGAATCAGGACTTCAACGACGTTTTGAACGTCATGGAGCATATGAGATGTTCCAAGAGTTGAAGTTAATATTTCAAGCAAATGCCCAAATTGAGAGATAAGAAGTCTCCAATAAGTTATATAGCCGCAAGATGGAGGAGAACAGTTCTATCAGTGAACACTTGCTCAGAATGTTTGGGTACTACAATCATATGACTCAACTTGGTTGCAAAGTTAACGAAGATAATGTTATTGATAGATTTCTTCAATCACTGCCACCAAGCTTTAAAGGCTTCATAATGAACTATAACATGCAAGGGATGTAGAAGACAATTCCCGAGCTCTTCGCTATGCTCAAAGCTGCGGAGGTAAAAATCAAAAAGGAGCATCAAGTGTTGATGGTTAACAAGACCACTAGTTTCAAGAAAAAGGGCAAGGGAAAGAAAGGGAACTTCAAGAAGAATAGCAAGACAGTTGCTACTCCCGCGAAGAAACCCAAGTCTGAAGCAAAGCCTGAAACTGAGTGCTTCTACTGCAAAGGGACTGGACACTGGAAGCGGAACTGCCCCAAGTATTTGGCGGATAAGAAGGATGGCAAAGTGAACAAAGGTATATTTGATATACATGTTATTGATGTGTACCTTACTAATGCTCGTAGTAGCACCTGGGTATTTGATACTGGTTCGGTTGCTAATATTTGTAACTCGAAATAGGGGCTACGGGTTAAACGAAGATAGCTAAGGATGAGGTGACGATGCGCGTGGGAAAAGGTTCCAAAGTCGATGTGATCGCCATCGGCACGCTACCTCTACATCTACCATCGGGATTAGTTTTAAACCCAAATAATTTTTATTTGGTGCCAGCGTTGAGCATGAACATTATATTTGGATCTTGTTTGTTGCGAGACGGTTATTCATTTAAATCAGAGAATAATGGTTGTTCTATTTATATGAGTAATATCTTTTATGATCATGCACCCTTGAAGAATGGTCTATTCTGTTATATCTCGATCGTAGCGATACACATATTCATAATATTGAAGCCAAATGATGCAAAGTTGATAATGATAGTGCAACTTATTTGTGGCACTGTCGTTTAGGTCATATTGGTGTAAAATGCATGAAGAAACTCCATGCTGATGGACTTTTGGAATCACTTGATTATGAATCACTTGGCGCTTGCGAACCATGCCTCATGGGCAAGATGACTAAGACTCCGTTCTCCAGAACAATGGAGCGAGCAACTGATTTGTTGGAAATCATACATACTAATGTATGTGGACCGATGAGTGTTGAGACTCGTGGCGGATATCATTATTTTCTGACCTTCACTGATGATTTGAGCATATATGGGTATATCTACTTGATGAAACACAAGTCTGAAACATTTGAAAAGTTCAAAGAATTTCAGAGTGAAGTAGAGAATCATCGTAACAAGAAAATAAAGTTTCTACGATCCGATCATGGAGGCGGATATTTGAGTTACGAGTTTGGTCTTCATTTGAAACAATGTGAAATAGTTTCACAACTCACGCCACCCGGAACACCACGGCGTAATGGTGTGTCTGAACGTCGTAACTGTACTTTATTAGATATGGTGCGATCTATGATGTCTCTTACCGATTTACCACTATCGTTTTGGGGTTATGCTTTAGAGACAGTTGCATTCACGTTAAATAGGGCACCATCTAAATCCGTTGAGACGACACCTTATGAACTGTGGTTTGGCAAGAAACCAAAGTTGTCGTTTCTTAAAGTTTGGGGCTGCGATGCTTATGTGAACAAGCTTAAACCTGATAAGCTCGAACCCAAGTCGGAGAAATGTGTCTTCATAGGATACTGAAAGGAAACTGTTGGGTACACCTTCTGTCACAGATCCGAAGGCAAGATATTTGTTGCTAAGAATGGACCCTTTCTAGAGAAGGAGTTTCTCTCGAAAGAAGTGAGTGGGAGGAAAGTAGAACTTGATGAGGTAATTGTACCTTCTCCCGAATTGGAAAGTAGCACATCACAGAAACTAGTTCCAGTGATTCCTACACCAGTTAGTGAGGAAGCTAATGATGATGATCATGAAACTTGATCAAGTTACTACTGAACCTCGTAGGTCAACCAGAGTACGTTCCGCACCAAAGTGGTACGGCAACCCAGTTTTGGAAGTCATGTTACCAGAACATGATGTACCTACGAACTATGAGAAGCGATGATGAGCCCAGATTCCGCGAAATGGCTTGAGGCCATGAAATAGGAGATGGGATCCATGTATGAGAACAAAGTGTGGAATTTGGTTGACTTGCCCGACGATCGACAAGCCATTGAAAATAAATGGATCTTCAAGATGAAGACCGACACCGACGGTAATGTTACTATCTACAAAGCTCAACTTGTTGCGAAAGGTTTTCGACAAGTTCAAGGAGTTGACTACGATGAGACTTTCTCACCCGTAGCGATGCTTAAGTCTGTCCGAATTATGTTAGCAATTGTCGCATTTTATGATTATGAAATCTGGCAAATGGATGTCAAAACTGCATTCCTAAATGGATATCTCAAAGAAGAGTTGTATATGGTGCAACCAGAAGGTTTTGTCAATCCTAAAGGTGCCAACAAGTGTGCAAGCTCCAGCGATCCATATATGGACAGGTGCAAGCATCTCGGAGTTGGAATATACGCTTTGATGAGGTGATCAAAGCATATGGTTTTATACAGACTTTTGGAGAAGCATGTATTTACAAGAAAGTGAGTGGGAGCTCTGTAGCATTTCTGATATTATATGTGGATGACATATTGTTGATTGGAAATTATATAGAATTTCTGGATGGCATAAAAGGATACTTGAATAAGAATTTTTCAATGAAAGACCTTGGTAAAACTGCTTATATATTAGGCATCAAGATCTATAGAGATAGATCAAGATGCTTAATTGGACTTTCACAAAGCACATACCTTGATAAAGTTTTGAAGAAGTTCAAAATGGATCAGTCAAAGAAAGGGTTCTTGTCTATGTTACAAGGTGTGAAGTTGAGTAAGACTCAATGTCTGACCACTGCAGAAGATAAAGAGAAAATGAAAGTCATTCCCTATGCCTCAGCCATATGATCTATCATGTATGCAATGCTGTGTACCAGACCTGATGTGTGCCTTGCTATAAGTTTAGCAGGGAGGTACCAAAATAATCCAGGAGTGGATCACTGGACAACGGTCAAGAACATCCTGAAGTACCTGAAAAAGACAAAGGATATGTTTCTCGTTTATGGAGGTGACAAAGAGCTTGTCGTAAACGGTTACGTCGATTCAAGCTTTGACACTGATCCAGATGACTCTAAGTCACAAACCGGATATGTATTTTTATTGAATGGTGGAGCTGTCAGTTGGTGCAGTTCCAAGCAGAGTGTCATGGCGGGATCTACGTGTGAAGCGGAGTACATAGCTGCTTCGGAAGCAGCAAATGAAGGAGTCTGGATGAAGGAGTTCATATCCGATCTAGGTGTAATACCTAGTGCATCGGGTCCAATGAAAATCTTTTGTGACAACACTGGATCAATAGCCTTGGCGAAGGAATTCAGGTTTCACAAGACAACCAAGCACATCAAGAGACGCTTCAATTCCATCCGCGATCAAGTCAAGGAGGGAGACATAGAAATTTGCAAGATACATACGGATCTAAATGTCGCAGACCCATTGACTAAGCCTCTTCCACGAGCAAAACATGATCAGCACCAAGACTCCATGGGTGTTAGAATCATTACTATGTAATCTGAATGATTGACTCTAGCTCAAGTGGGAGACTGGAGGAAATATGCCTTAGAGGCAATAATAAAGTTGTTATTTGTATTTTCTTATATCATGATAGATGTTTATATTCATGCTAGAATTGTATTAACCGGAAACTTAGTACATGTGTGAATACATAGAAAAAACAGAGTGTCCCTAGTATGCCTCTACTAGACTAGCTCATTGATCAAAGATGGTTATGTTTCCTAGCCATAGACATGAGTTGTCATTTGATCAACAGGATCACATCATTAGGAGAATGATGTGATGGACAAGACCCATCCGTTAGCTTAGCAACTTGATCGTTTAGTTTTACTGCTATTGCTTTCTTCATGACTTATACATGCTCCTATGACTATGAGATTATGCAACTCCCGAATACCGGAGGAACACCTTGTGTGCTATCAAACATCACAACGTAACTGGGTGATTATAAAGATGCTCTACAGGTGTCTCCGAAGGTGTTTGTGGTGTTGGCATAGATCGAGAATATGATTTGTCACTCTGAGTGTCGGAGAGGTATCTCTGGCCCTCTCGATAATACACATCATAATAAGCCTCGCAAGCAAACGACTAATGAGTTAGTCACGAGATGATGTATTACGGAACGAGTAAAGAGACTTGCCGATAACGAGATTGAACCAGGTATGATGATACCGACGATCGAATCTCGGGCTAATAACATACCGATGACAAAGGGAACAACGTATGTTGTTATGTGGTTTGACCGATAAAGATCCTCGTAGAATATGTAGGAACCAATATGAGCATCGAGGTCCCGCTATTGGTTATTGACCAGAGATGAGTCTCGGTCATGTCTACATTGTTCTCGAACCCGTAGGGTCCGCACGCTTAACGTTCAATGACGATCGGTATTTTGAGTTTATGAGTTTTGATGTACCAAAGGTAGTTCGGAGTCCCGGATGTGGTCACGGACATGACAAGGAGTCTCGGAATGTCTAAGACATAAAGATTAATATATTGGATGACTATACTCGGACACCGGATGAGTTCCGGTGGTCACCGAATATTTATCGGAGTGTCGGAGGGTTATCGGAACCCCCGGGGGATATAATGGGCCAACATGGGCCTTGTGGGAGAGAGAGGAGAGGGCCTAGGGCTGGTCGCGCGCTTCCCTCTTGGGAGTCCGAATTGGACAAGGAGGGGGGGAGGGGCGCCCCTCTTTCCTCCCTCTCTCCCCTCCTTCATTTCCCCTCATAGTAGGACTAGAAAAGGGGAGTCCTAGTCCTACTAGGAGGAGGATTCCTCCTCTCCTTGGCGCCCCCTAGGGTCGGCCGGCCCTCCCCCTTGCTCCTTTATATACATTGGTAGGGGGCACCTTAGAACACACAAGCAACATTGTTTTAGTCGTGTGCGGTGCCCCCCTCCACAGAAACACACCTCGGTCATATTGTTGTAGTGCTTAGGCGAAGCCCTGCGCCGGTAACTTCATCATCTCCGTCACCACGTCGTCGTGCTGACGAAACTCTCCCGTGAAGCTCAACTGGATCAAGAGCTCGTGGGACGTCATTGAGCTGAACGTGTGCTGAACGTGGAGGTGCTGTACGTTCGGTGCTTGGATCGGTTGGATCACGAAGACGTTCGACTACATCAACCGCGTCACTAGACGCTTCCGCTTTCGGTCTACGACGGTACGTAGACACACTCTCTCCTCTCGTTGCTATGCTTCTAGTAGATAGATCTTGCGTGATTTTAGATTTTTTTTGAAATACTACGTTCATCAACAGTCGCCTCAACGCGCTGCCCGTGAGGAATCAATGGAAGGTTGACCGGCGGCAACCTTGGCATTGATTCCCCGCGGGGAAACCGAGGCGATGTGAGGACGACGAGGCGGGGGGTCACTGACTCGGCGAGCCCGCCGTTCTTTCGCGCCAAAAATGATTGCCCCGACGCTCCAAGCGCGCCGGGTTTGGCCTGGGCCCGCCGACGCCAGTTTCGGCCCAAATCGACCAAAAATGGGCTCCTGAGACGGGCCATTTTTTGGGCGCCCGCGCCGAAAAAGGGGCATGCGGGCTTGTTGGGGGCGCGGCTCGAGATGTAAAGTACTTGATTCAATTGTGTCCATTCTCCGTTCCTTCCTCTTCAAATTGGTGACATACAGAGACAGGATACGGTGCCACATGCCCTTGTTTCCTGCTTGAGAAGAAGAGGAAGTTAGGGTTCCTGCCTCTCGCCGGCGCCGGCCCAGGTCCGCCTCGTCTCCGGTGGCCCTAGGGCCATGGAGGCGCGGTGGATCCTGGCAAGGGCCGGCGGGAGGGCTTCGCTTTTAGTCGATTTTTCAATCTTGCTAGGGTTTGTGTTCTGCTCAGGAAGACAAGACGGCGGCGGCTCCCTGAAGATGGAATAAAGGTCTCCCCGCCTAGCCCCCGTTCCGGCTATGCGTCTAGCATCGTTGGTGGGCGTGTGGAGGTGTGTCTCCGGCAGATCTATCTTTGGTGGATTTGTTCGGATCTCGTCGTTGTTCGTCTACGTTCTTGTGTCTTCGGTTTGGATCATTCCGATCTACGTTATCTTTCATCGGCGACGGTTGTTGTTCTGGGGTGCTGGTCCTATGGGCCTTAGCACGACGACTTCCCGACTGTCTACTACAACAAGGTGTGCCCGACTCCGGCGATGGATGGGTGATGACGGCGGCGCGCCTTCAGCTCGCTTCAGTGCCTGTAGTCGTCTTTAGGTGGTCTACGGATCTGGATGTAATTTTTATTTCTGGTGTTCGTTGTACTGCCATGATTGAAGATGAATAGATTGGAAGTTTCTCGAAAAAAAAATTATGTCCATTCCCCTAAAAAAATCTGTCCATCCCCCTCGTGCACCCGTGCAATCCCAAAATCAGAGTCCACCCCGGACGGTTAAAATCAAATCACCACCCCCACCCCCACCCCCACCACCTCAGCATCTCTCTCCTCCCTCCCCTCTCGATTCGCTTCGTCTCCCTCCCTGCCTCCCCATCCCGCGGCAAAACCCTAACCCTAGCTGCTGATGGCGACGCAGCCGCCTTCCTCGGCTGCGGCCGCCGACCTCTACGAGACGGCGTCGCAACCCGACCCCTCCGCCTCCGCCGCCGGGGACGCATACACCTTCCTGGAGTTCAACACGCAGGGCGACGACTTCGAGTACCCCGACTTCCCGGAGCTCTCCCAGCCCGCGCGATCGGCGCCGCCGCCCCCGGCCCCCGTCACCTCCTCAGCCTCTTCTTCCTGGCCGGCTCCGCCCCTGCCGCCCGACGCTTTGCCGGACGCCGATCTCGCGCCGCAGGACTCGACCCCGCCGGCCTCTTCATCTTCGCCGTCGCCGCGGTCGTCGGCGTCGAAGGCACGTGCGGCGGCGGCGGTGCCGGACGTGCTCGCCGCGGGGGTCGCGGCCCTCAGCTTCGAGGAGCCTCCTAGCGCTGGAACGGGGGATGACGGGTACGACTATGGCAAGGGCGACTTCGTGGAGCACGCCTGCCGGTACTGCGGGATCCACAACCCTGCATGTGTCGCGCGCTGCAACGTGCCATCCTGCCGCAAGTGGTTTTGCAACTCGCGAGGGAACACCTCTGGCTCCCACATCGTTAACCACCTGGTGCGGCTCCTTCCCTTACATTGGGTCATATAAATATTCTCTTGCTACGTACCTTTTTTAGTGTTGGATTGGTTGATGGTGCTCACATGATGATACTGATACCTGACAGAGTCTAGGCCAGGATTATGCAATCTAACTTGATTAGAAAGCGGAACCTGCTGTATGTGAACTTGACCGGTCATTGGTGTCTTCTGTTGTGGCTAGTTCGCTAGTTTGGTTAGTTTGGTTTGAATGTGTCAGCAGTTTAGGTAGCATGTGGACATGTGAAGCTTCTCCTCAATAATTTGTTTATAGTGAGTTACCTTTCCATCATGTTAGTCTTTTAGTGTAGAAAACTGACCTGGCCTGTAAGTTAACAGTATTTATAGTTGTATTTTGTTAATGTTTTTCATGATGTTGGCAAATTAGGTTGAGTCTTTATTGGGTTCACTTTTATTACTACGTTGTATAAGATGCTATGTATAGTATGTTAAATATTCGGATTTGCTAAATCTCATCTAGATGAGAAATAACAAAGTCTCATCTAACTCCTACAAATCATTTGAGTAATCGAACAAAAAATAAAAATAATAAACCCGCACGAATCTTCATCAAAATCAAGTGGTTTAGGAGTTAGATGTGACTTGGTTAAGTCTCATCTAGATGAGAGCTAGACACACCCTTAAATATTTGTTCCAATCTTGCTAGCAGAATAGTTCTATTTTGCAAGTGGTTCATAATATCAGTATACTTTGTTTAGATTGTCTCTAGGATACATGAAATATTATTTAATAATGTTTAGTGCTATAATTTTAATTCATACTTCTGATAAGCAGGGGAAGTGCATACTAACTGAACTGTCTTTTCTTAGCAACTTGTGCCACAACACCTATCAGTTGCCATTAAGTGATTCCGAGAATGACATGAAATTTCACTATCTTCCTTTATGCTTAGCTGCCACTGTTTCTATATGGCCTCTTCATATATACCTTTTTGGCTGTTTAGAGCACATAAGATACGAAGCATGTTTGATGCATTATTCCTTATTTACGTTATATCTTTCTCTTGTCATATCTCTGTATAATTACCATAAGTCAGCTCTGATTCAGTTGTGTTTTGTTCATAGTTATACTAATCGTATCGATTACCCTTGCTTCATCCACTAAATAAACATCTTGAGGGTAAACAACATTTGTCAGTCATAGGCAGACAACTCCTTTTCGCAAGACCATCCTGCTTCTACTTATATTCTTATTTATTAAGAAAACTGTTAGCCATTTTGGCTAGCTGACTGCAATTATTAATTATACCTGAAGGCATGTGGTTCTTTTTTTCGCAGGTCAGAGCAAAACATAAGGAAGTCTGCCTTCACAAGGATAGCCCTCTGGGAGAAACAATTCTTGAATGCTACAATTGTGGCTGCCGAAATGTATTTCTGCTTGGTTTTATCTCAGCAAAGGCAGAGAATGTTGTTGTTCTTCTGTGTAGAGAACCCTGCTTGAATGTTAATGCGTTGAAGGATATGAATTGGGATCTCAGTCAGTGGACACCTCTTATTGATGACAGGTGTTTCTTATCATGGCTTGTCAAGGTAAGATTTACTCTGCTTTTTATGTTGTTTTGTGGTGGGTGCATGTTTACATACCCTTATTTTCTCTTCTTGATAACTGAACAATGAACAATTTTATGTCTTCCAGGTTCCCTCGGAACAGGAGCAGTTGAGAGCACGCCAAATTAGTGCCCAGCAAATTAACAAAGTGGAAGAGCTCTGGAAAACAAATCCTGATGCCTCTCTTGAAGATCTTGAAAAACCTGGTGTAGATGATGAACCCCAGCCTGTGGTTTTGAAGTATGAAGATGCTTACCAGGTTTTGAAATTGTCTGCAGGCATTTGTTCCTTGAACTTATTTCAGCTATCATAGTGTGTGTTAAGTTATATGTTAAATCTTCTTGTGTTAACTAGCACTGTAACTAAAATGCCTTTATCGTTTGTGCCAGTATCAAAATGTTTTTGCTCCACTGATAAAGCTTGAGGCTGATTACGACAAGGTATTGTATTTTGTCAATATTTTGTACTCCCTCCGTCCGAAAATACTTGTCATCGAAATGAACAAAAAGGGATGTATCTAGAACTAAAATACATCTAGATACATCCCCTTTTATTTATTTTGATGACAAGTATTTCCGGACGGAGGGAGTAATGTGCTTGTTTTTTTATTTGGGATTGAGAGGAACCCTGCCACACATTGCTGAGGGAATTGAATTATTTTATTTGTTTCCTCTTGTTGTTTTGCTGTAGATGATGAAAGAGTCACAGAGCAAGGACAGTGTAACTGTGAGGTGGGACATTGGACTGAACAAGAAGCGCGTTGCCTATTTTGTCTTTCCAAAGGTTAGTTTGGGAACTAAAATACATATGCTATTTGAATATGTGGTCTCTGATCATCTTATCATTGTTTTTTCTTCTTCTCAGTGTCAATTTTTTACTGCACTTGTTTACCTCACAATACCAGTTAATCTTAGGTAATCAATTTCTCATTTTATAGGAAGATAATGAATTGAGACTTGTCCCTGGAGATGAGCTACGACTGAGATATTCTGGTGGTACTTCACACCCTGCATGGCAATCTGTGGGGCACGTGGTATGTGTACTAAAAACATGCTGATTGTTAGCCCTATGGTAACCTCAGTGTGTCGCTCCTATGCTGGCACTCATGCTAAGCACATTCTCCCTACAGATTAAACTCACTGCACAAGAAGAGGTAGCACTTGAGCTTCGTGCTAGTCAGGTACAAGGAACCAGTTCATTTTTGTTTACTTTAAACATACCCTCACTATTGTATAGTTTCCACCCTTAACCTTTCTGGATTTCAGGGAGTGCCTGTTGAACTGAACCATGGATTTAGTGTGGATTTTGTTTGGAAGAGTACTAGCTTTGATAGGATGCAAGGGGCAATGAAGACTTTTGCTGTAGACGAGACAAGTGTCAGTGGGTAAGTTCTGTGGATTGCTAATATATTTTTGTGTCTTGGGCGTACAAGCATGCTTAATTGTTTCTGTTTTCCGTTGTGAGTATGAGTTGAAGGGGGAAGCAATATGAAACCCACAAGTACTTCAGTTGCTCTCGAAGTTATATCATAATTATTAGGGAGTTGCAGTTAATGCAAAATAGGTATTATAAAGCAATAGCCACATTTCTAATCCTCCAAGGCTCCAAGCTACCGTAAAATAAAACCAACACATTTGATCCCTCACTTAACCAACATTGTAAAAGAGTACAAGTAGGAGGTAATTATGAATCCTTTGGTTCTTATTCGGATATGTGGTTGAAGGGAGGGGATTTAGTCTTTAGGATGTTTCCTTCTGTAAGCTGTGTATTTGTATTCTTTGTTTATTCACAATCACAATAATTTGCTCCATACTCCGTCCATTCAAGAGTAATTGAGTTCTAGTTTTGTCCTAAGTCAAGCTTATTTGATCAAGTCTAGAGAAAAAAGTATCAATATTTACAACACTAAATTAGATTTATCAGATTCTTTCTTTGTAGATCTTAGCACATTTTCCTATAGGCTTGTTCAAACTTGAAGAAGTTTGACTTCGCGAAAACCTAGAACTTCAGTTGATTATTCTTCATAAAGCATGTCTTAGTCATATGATCATCACCTTCAGCGAATTCTCAACCGTTTGTATTCATTCAACACAGATACATATATCATCACCTGTTGGGGCATGAAGTTGAGCATCAGATAATACGTAATACACTACCGAGACGCTTCGGTGCGCCAGGACTTCCAGAATTAAATGCTTCCCAGGTACCATGATGTATTGTGTGTTGATACCAAGTAATTTTTATTTGAACAATATGTGACCTCTCAGGCTACTTCTAGTTAGTGCATCTTTTATCAATGTACATCTATGGTTAAGATTTGTATGCTGTCTTCTTGTTCTAGGATGTGTCACTGGGGTCGTTATGTTCTTCCTCTGTCCCAAAATAGACACTGTTCTAAAAAAAGTGTGCGGGCAATCTTCTCTATCTTGACCACTAAGTAATACTCCCTCCTTCCCAAAATATAAGGCGCGCATTGACTTCTTTGGTCTTTGTCGCACAACTTTGACTATAATTTTCAACTATTGTATGCCTATAAAATTATTATAAAGACATATGAAATAGAATTGTTTTACAAGGCAAATACAATGATACGATTGATACATGTTCAATCCAGGTATTTTGGTATATATTAATGGTCGAAGTCATGCATTAAAGACCGTGCAAAAGTCAACCGCGCCTTATATTTTGGGAAGGAGGGAGTAGAAAACCGTTTTGATTGGTTAAGTATATAGATTTTTTATGAAAAACTGTTCCACATCAATTCTTTAAAATACTACTCCCTCCGTTCCAAAATAGATGACCCAACTTTGTACTAACTTTGTACTAAAGTTGGGTCATCTATTTTGGAACGGAGGGAGTATGTCACTTTCATATTACACACACAATAATGGTCAAATGATTTAAACTATTATATTTGTTTTGTTGTTGATCTGATGCTGTATGTATTCAGGTCTTGGCAGTTAAAAGTGTTCTCCAGAAGCCAGTTAGTTTGATTCAAGGTCCACCTGGCACTGGGAAAACTGTTACATCAGCTGCAATTGTGTACCACATGGCAAAACAAGGCCAAGGGCAGGTATAAGAACTGCATGGTGTACACTTGATGTGCTGTTATAGCTTGGAGGTATTGTTTGACCCATTCTCTTTGGTTTGAAATCTTAGGTCCTTGTATGTGCACCAAGTAATGTTGCTGTTGATCAGTTGGCAGAGAAGATAAGCTCAACAGGTCTCAAGGTGAATGATGAATTTACTGTTTATGTTGACCATCTACCGTTTCCCAACTATGCCTTTTCAACTCGTCAGCTATCAATTGAGCATGGCATCTGCCGTGTACTGCAACTGTTACTGTTTAGTTAGCTCTCATATGCTTCAACTGACTGCAAGAATTGACAATATATTTTTATCCGTAATGGACTACACACTGCAATTTACGAGTCATTATTTGTGATTTATCCTTTCAACGAGTAACCTTAGTTGAATACTCTACTTACTGCAGGTTGTTAGACTTTGTGCGAAATCTAGAGAAGCTGTTTCTTCACCTGTTGAGCATCTTACACTTCATTATCAGGTACACTCTTGACTCCTATCTAGTCGCTTGCATCCAAAATATCCATTTTGTGTGAATGTTAATCATGGGTTTTTGCAATCATGCAGGTTCGGCATCTCGATAATTCCGAGAAGAGCGAAATGCATAAGCTACAGCAACTAAAAGACGAGCAAGGTGTTTTATCCACTCAGTCTCTCACCGAGTGTGATGCTTTCATTGAACATTTTCTTCGAAGGGACTCAATATGACTCAATTGGTTGTCTGGGAACTGATGTGCTGTGTTCTATTTCCGCAGGAGAATTGTCGAGCAGTGATGAGAAGAAGTACAAGGCACTAAAACGAGCCACTGAAAGAGAGATATTGCAAAGTGCTGATGTGATTTGCTGCACCTGTGTTGGTGCTGGAGACCCTCGTCTGTCAAACTTCCGGTTTCGCCAGGTAATGATTTCTACCCTCTAGTCTTTAGGTTAGTAGTGTTCATATTTTTTCTATATTGTATCCTGAAGCAATGGAAATTGTTATTGACAGGTTCTTATCGATGAGTCTACACAGGCGACAGAGCCAGAATGTCTTATTCCATTGGTTCTTGGTGTTAAGCAGGTGATGTAATCAATGATCTGATTTAGGTTAACTTGATTATATTTATTTATGCATTTGAGCTATTCAGGTTGTTCTTGTTGGAGATCATTGCCAACTGGGCCCAGTCATCATGTGCAAAAAGGCAGCCCGAGCAGGATTAGCACAATCTCTCTTTGAGCGCCTTGTTATCCTTGGAGTCAAGCCATTCAGGCTACAGGTAACGGTTACCTTTTCGTGTCTAGTAGTATTATCATGTTACTACTATGCTTTCCGTTCCTCACTATCTCATTCTAGAGCGATTGTCAAAACTGTGTAAGCTTTGAGATTAATAATATTATAACTATGTCGGTACTTCTCAAGGTATGTTTCGAGTCCTGGATCTCCTTAAAGGGGAGCCTTGGCACAACGGTAAAGCTGTTGCCTTGTGACATGAGGTCACGGGTTCGAGTCCTGGAAACGACCTCTCGCAGAAATGTAGGGAAATGCTGTGTACAATAGACCCTAAGTGGTCTACCCTTCCATGGACCCTGCGCAAGCGGGAGCTACGTGCACCAGGATGCCCTGTTTTTAGCCTTGTTCTCCTTCAAATATTATGTCTATTTGTGTTAGTTTATTACATATAACTCATAACACTTGTAAGCTGCTACCTTGTACTCCATCCGTTCGTAAATATAAGGCTTTTTAGAGATTCAAATACGGACTACATACAGAGCAAAATGAGTGAATCAACACTAAAAATACGGACTACATACGGAGCAAAATAAGTGAATCGACACTCTAAACTACATCTATATACATCCGTATGTAGTCCATATTGGAATCTCTAAAAAGGCTTATGTTTAGGAACGGAGGGAGTACATTATATTATTTTAATAGATCTGTATATGTTGTTTGGTGCAGAGGAAATAGTACTAACCTTTTCTGAAGGAACCTCCACATTACATGTTACTTAATGTACTATATCCATTTTTAATTATTTGAACTTCACACAGATTTTCCTACCACCTCTTTTGTTATTTTGGATATCAAATTGAGTAGAAATAAGTTCTATGATGAACAGAAGTGTGTACAACTGTACCTAGTTCGCCACAGGATATAAGCTATTAAATTAACCAAGTAATATCTGAGTTTTAAATCATGATAGATCTGTATATGTTGTTTGGTGCAGAGGAAATAGTACTAACCTTTTCTGAAGGAACCTCCATATTACATGTTACTTAATGTACTATATCCATTTTTAATTATTTGAACTTCACACAGATTTTCCTATCACCTCTTTTGTTATTTTGGATATCAAATTGAGTAGAAATAAGTTCTATGATGAACAGAAGTGTGTACAACTGTACCTAGTTCGCCGCAGGCTATAAGCTATTAAATTAACCAAGTAATATCTGAGTTTTAAATCATGATATTGCAATGATTAACTGTAATGTTCTTTGATAATAATTTGTTCTCGAGATAGTTGACTTATTTCAGTTGAAATATAATACAGTCAACTTTGCAGTCAAAAGCTGAAATATTTCAGTTTAAAGCTAATACTATTAACTTGATAACCCTGATTTACAGGTTCAATATAGAATGCACCCCTGTCTTTCAGAATTTCCATCCAACTGTTTTTATGAAGGCACGCTGCAAAATGGGGTAACTGTAAATGAGAGACAGTCATCTGGAATTGACTTTCCTTGGCCTGTTCCAAATCGACCGATGTTCTTCTATGTGCAGGTACTTTTTTGGAAAATTGATTGCATTTTTGTTTATGGAAAAGGTCTATATATACTGATTTGAACTGATTTTCTATAGATGGGAGTAGAAGAGATAAGTGCCAGTGGGACATCTTACCTCAATAGGACTGAAGCTGCAAATGTAGAGAAAATTGTAACTACATTTTTAAGAAGTGGTGTTGTGCCAAGCCAGGTATGTACGGAGCAAAAATGATTACTATCATAAGGAAGTTCTTTCAAAACCAGGGAGCCACTGCTCCACTCATGGATGGTGTCGATTTCAAAGCTGATGGCACCGGAACATGTGCCAATGTGTGAGGTCTGCAGGGAATTAACCTGTTAAGGAGTATGGCATAGCATGTGGTACAATTTTCTCTAATTCCTGGACCTGCACCGTGCTTTGGTTGACATGCCTCCTGCCATAAGTCTAGCACCCTTGCTCGTTGTTTTCAAATGGGACGAACGTGGCAAGCTGCTGCTGCTCTCTCCCTTCGCTCATGCATCTTCCAGCGTTGTCATTGAGAAGCAGACTTGGATCTTAGAAATTAGAACATTAGAGTGCTGTGCTTGATAGAAGGGGAAAACAGGGTGTAAAGCAAACCAGCTAGTATGGATATGATTTTTGGTGGCAGGCTGTGAGATCTGCCATCGCTGGCCCAGTGGATTTAGATGTGTCAGGCTGTGTTGGTGGCAGGAGAGCAAAAACCAGTGGAAGAAGAAAGTAGGCACCTATTTCCCTTTATTGCTTGTTTTCTTTATTCCAGAGTGGATCCTAGGCTTGCGTACTATGGACCCAAAGTGGTCGGACCCTTCCCCGGACCCTGTGCAAGCGGGAGCTATGTGCACCGGGCTGCCCCCTTTAGAGTGGATCCTAGGCTCCTGGCTATAGCTTCATACACATGCAGTACCTGACACACATATGCCCATGCATGTTTGCTGGGCCCAATTTGTGTGTACATGCTTACAAGGGTTTCTGCATGACAAAGTATAACCATAACGGATTACACAAAAAAAGAAGAAAACTGTGAACGGCACAGGTTCCAATACTAGATCTGACACATCAATGGGTAGAGTCAGGCTCCATGAATCTCCTGAACTTTATTCTTCTGGTCATTTAAAAGTTCTGCACTAGCCCCTTCTGTATGAGAAGACATGACTAATTATTTTGAAACTGGATTTGTACCTCATGGATATTTGATGTGCAGATCGGAGTTATCACACCTTATGAAGGGCAGAGGGCGTATATAGTAAATTATATGTCAAGGAATGGCTCTCTTCGCCAACAGCTTTATAAGGAAATTGAGGTAAATCATAAAACTGTAAACCATACTCGGAAATATAAGGTGTATTTTGTTTGGTTAAGATGAGGCTTCAATCATCTATTACCAATATTGATATGTAATATGTATGACCTTAAATGAAATGTTAATATATTTCAATTTTAAAGTACTTTTATGTTCATGATGTTTTGTCTCACAAATCAAATATTAATAGATTATTAGTTGTTTGTCAAAGCCTTGTATTTAGCAAACGAAATTAACCTTACCTTTCCAGAAATATTATAGTGATATAATACGCATAATGTTATTCAGGTGGCAAGTGTCGACTCCTTCCAGGGAAGAGAGAAAGATTACATTATTCTGTCTTGTGTTAGAAGCAATGAACACCAGGTGTGTTTTCTTTTTTATTGTATTGGCCCCATCATTTTGTTGGCTGTGTGTTTCTTGCACTACGCAGTAGTAATTTATATTTATATGCACAGCATATGGTACATGCAATCTAGAGTTTATCGCTATAAATATTTTGTGTGTGATACAATATGTTTTTAGTGCTGGATTATTGTTATCTGGTCATATCAATTTGTAGATTGATACATGCAATCTAGAGTTTATCGCTATAACTATTTTGTTTGTGATAGTAATTGTTATCTGGCCATATCAATTTATAAATTGGCATTTGCTTTGTTTGTAGTTAAGTTATATATCTTTGAATATAAAACATCTATGCATCTATGTTTCTTCGTGTATTGTGTTTTTTGATATAACTGAGCCATGATTTTTGTGAATTATTGTTCTGTTCCTTGGCTGTTAGTGCTTGATGAGCGTTGTATACCGGCTTGTTTAACTGATAATGCATACTGTTTTTGACGTTTTTTCAGGGTATCGGCTTTCTTAATGATCCACGCAGGTTAAATGTTGCATTAACTCGTGCTAGGTATGGTATAGTTGTTCTTGGGAATCCTAAAGTTCTAAGCAAGCAGCCTCTTTGGAATAGTTTGTTGACACATTACAAGGTACATCCCTTGATACATATCAATGCTTACTTGAAGTTGCAAAAAGTATTAGTACTCCCTCTGTAAGTGATCTGAACGCTCTTATATTTCTTTATGGGGGGCAAGGTTTTTGAGTCGCGACTTGGCGAGTCGCCGCGAGCCCTGCGGCTCAGCGTATAGTCGACGGAAGTCGCAGTCGCCCGAAGTCGCTGTATAGTCGCGAGTCGCCCTGATTTTTGGAAAACGACTTGGTGATTAGTCGGCGACCATACAGCGACTAGTCGGCGACTCAAAAACCATGATGTGGGGGGAGTATTTTATTAGTTTGTTGCTGCCCTTGTGGTGAGACTTTTACACATATCAAAACTCTATGAAATTTGTAGCTTGGTTGGGTTATCTTCCATTTTATTATATTAATATTCCTAGGGGGTGTATTGTGTGCCTGTGTGTGGCACAGTAGTTTCTATGATATGAATTTGTGCTGGAAGATAAATATCAAAGGAAATGTTACGCATAATCTGGCTACAAGAAAAACGAGGAGCATTACTAACAGTGGCGGAGCTATGTGAGGACAAATCAAAATTCATGTTATTGTAATTCTCACGTTAAGAGTTACTATTGCCTCCTTGTATTTTGGGTCATATTTTGGCCATGATTTTAACTAATAAAATATACTAGTTATACGTAGCAAAATAAATATAATTGGAAACTACATTCAAATATTATTCCAACAACATTATTTTTGGTGACATGCATTAACATTTTGCTAGTCATATATGCGGTCAAACTTGTAGTTTTTAACATATAAATCTGTACAGCACGTAATGTTTGGCCCCTCCTTAAATCCAGTCAAGCTCCGCTACTGATAACTAACTATGTTGGTTTGAATTATTTTATAATGTATAACTTCTATGTGTTTAGGAGCATGAATGCTTGGTAGAAGGACCTTTGAACAATTTGAAGCAGAGTATGGTGCAATTTCAAAAACCCAAAAAGGTGAATACGCGCATTGCCTCTTCCAGATCCAGATACCTATTGGAAAAGCATTCTCTTTGTTATTTTCCTTTACTAGTTTCTCACTTTTATTTTTGTGAGTAGATCTACAATGATCGAAGACTGTTCCTGGGTGGTGGTCAAGGTGTTATGCATGGATCTGCCTTTGGCTCTGTAGGCTCAGTAGATAAGAGAAGTGGTAGGGGAAAAGGTCTGTGCAGTTATAATTTAATGACCTGTATTTCCATTTTTGTTGACAATGGTTCTTTATTATCACCCTTAACACATCCTTCTTTTCACCAAATCAGGACACCCATTTGTTCCATTTGGGCCACCAAATGGGGCTCACAAACCTGGTGTGCACCCATCAGGCTACCCTTTACCTCGCATGCCTTATCCTCCATTTCCTGGGTCTCCACATTCTCAACCCTATGCAATTCCCACCCGGGGATCCCTGCATGGACCCATTGGAGCTGTTCCCGCGGTGCCTCAACCTGGTAATAGGAACTTTGGAGCTCCTCGTGCAAATACTGGTGGCCCTATTGGTGGTCACCTTGCTGCCCATCAGCAGAACTCTCAGCAAGCTATGGGAAGTGTGGGGCCAACATATAACTTTGCTGGTGATCCGAGCAGTCAGCCTTCTGGTGGAGGCCTGATGTCCCAATCTGGACTGATGACACAGGTTAGCTCATTTCTCCGTTATACTATTGCACAAATTAACATTACTTGTACATTAACATTTTCATTTCTGAAATAGATGCCTGTCCAAGGTCTTAGTCAAACATTCCGTGATGGGTTTCCTGTTGGTGGGATGTCTCAGGTACAAGCAATGAAAGGCGCGTGCACCACTATTTTACCGCTCTCCCCTTTGACTGAGTTTTCTTTTGTTGGCTTCTAGGACTTCTTTGGAGATGATTTCAAGAGCCAAGGATCTCACATGGCATACAACATTGCAGATTTTTCTACTCAGGTAATCCCATCTGTCAGCTGACTTTTCTGCTGTTTATGGATCAATATTATTTTCAGATAGCTCTGTATTTTTTATAAACAGACCTATCGTTGTATTTTGTAAAAAAGTACTCCCTCCACCCAAAAATATAAGGCATATTTTGTTTAGTTAAGACAAGGGCTTGACTAATATCTGTGGTTGTGATTTCGTATCATGTTGGCAAAATATTACTTGAGTAATTGTTAGTCAAAGCCTTGTCTTAACCGAAGAAAATTCTGCTTACATTTCTGGATGGAGTAGTAGTTCATTATTAGTTTGGGAAGGGACTTCTAAAAGGAAAATAACTGTTACACACAGGCTTCTCAAGGAGGTTATGCTGTTGAATATACACAAGGGCCCCAATCTGGATATCCTGGGAATTATTTGAACCAAAGTGCACATCCAGGATACCCCCATATGGGTGCAACAAATGACATTGTATCTCAGGTCTGTGGTTTGCTTTTTGTAACCATTACATTACATCTACTTAATTCCTCTTGATTCCTTTCCCTGCACATGGATCCTCTCTGTGCTAAGCCTGTTTTGTATGATCCAGGATCACATGGCCCATGGTTCACATGGAATGTTTACGCAAGCGGGATACAACGACCCATCACAAGATGAATCTTCTCAGATGCATTATGGAATGGGTGCTCCTGGCCATCTTCAGTCACAGGTGGTTTATCTATCTATTTTCATGTGTTAAATGTTTTCTTTGACTTGATGAAAATTTCTTGTAACTGGAGCTAACATAATGGTTTGCAGAGCATGATGAATCCTATGTACTCTCAGTCATATGCTCACTATAACACTCAACCTCAGTCTCTTCAGCCTCCACCACAGTGATCAGGAAAGCTTGTCACATAAGGCTGAAGCCCCATTAAGTTTTGGAAGTTTCATGAATTGCATCCCCTTGTCCTGTGGCATCTTGGTTATGCCTTGCTACAGTACCACGCAGAAGTGTTTGGTGCTCTGGACATCGGTTGCAAGCAAAGAGGACAAGCATATTTTGACACATTGGATGTTTATTGGGTCAGGCTTGTACAAGATTGGCTATGGCTATCACTCGACACCGTTGCTAAGGAGCACAAGGACTGCGATGTATCTCCTTGACGTGGCAATTTTGCAATGGGGCTTGACAACAACAGGTCGCCTCTTGTGCATTAAGAGAAAGGGTGTCATGCTACACCAACATCCCTTCACCTGTATAGAAGGCAAACTGGGCTTGTAGTGGTACAATGTGAATATGTGCTGCCATCCGAGTAAGGATGGGCGGCTATCGCCTGCCTCCATGGTATCATGAAGACGCCTGTTGATTGGCCTTGTATAGAGGTGCTATAGGTGGTGTGGCTAACCTTTCATCTCGCACATTGATACTTGCCTTAAGAACTATGTATACTTTCTATATAGTTTTGATATTATTATCACAGAAATGATGTAGGTTGGCAATAGCTTGTGGTGCTGGGTGGAAAGTGAGGTTTTATTGGGCTGTTAAATTATTTGGTGTAACTATGGTTTGGTTCAGCTATTTAATGCTGATTGGTGTGCGTTTGATTTTCAACCTGTGATATTCTGAGGCTTTTGGTTTTGATATCTGATGAAGTACCAACGTGGTTAGTTGGGGATCCTTTATTTTACGAAGGGCTGGATTGTGATGAAGTGATAGTTTATATATATGTGATGATACTGGGGGCGTATTTGGGCTCCTTGTAACAACGTTAACTGGTGCGGGAGGTTCTAAGCTTGGCCTACTTGCTGGGATTTATTATCAAACACATGTTGATTTTAGTAATTGGCCTGTTGCCACATGTGCCCCATGTACTTGCTATATGCAAGGGTAAATACCAATCATCAATCTATGAAAGACCATTGTTTTCTTTACACATCAGTTTGATTCAATCTATCTATCCGATGTTGGTTGATTACTTCATTGGTGTGTGTCTGCATCGTAACCCTTGTTTATAGGTTTGTGGTTTGTGATACCTTTGTTATTTGGGTCTGTCTATGTCACATCTAGATGTGA
>LR738710.1:382547420-382715629 GCA_902687465.1 Secale cereale | reverse complement strand
GGGGGGCGCACCAGCCCACTAGGGGGCTGGTTCCCACCCTTGTTAAGCCTACTTGGCCCACCAGGGCAGGTGGCCCCACCCGGTGGACCCCCGGACGCCTTTCGGTAGTCCCGGTACAATACCGATAACCCCCGAAATTATTCCGGCGATCGAAACTGGACTTCCCATATATAAATATTCACCTCCGGACCATTCCGGAACTCCTCGTGACGTCCGGGATCTCATCCGAGACTCCGAATAACCTTCGGTAACCACATACAATTTCCCATAACAACTCTAGCGTCACTAAACCTTAAGTGTGTAGACCCTACGAGTTCGGGAACCATGCAGACATGACCGAGACATCTCTCCGGCCAATAACCAACAGCAGAATTTGGATACCCTTGTTGGATCCCACATGTTCCACGATGATCTCATCGGATGAACCACGATGTTAGGGATTCAAACAATCCCGTATACAATTCCCTTAGTCCATCGGTATGTTACTTGCCCGAGATTTGATCGTCGGTATCCCTATACCTTGTTCAATTTCGTCACCGGCAAGTCTCTTTACTCGTTCTGTAACACATGATCCCGTGACCAACTCCTTAGTCACATTGAGCTCATTATGATGATACATTACCCAGTAGGCCCAGAGATACCTCTCTGTCATACGGTGTGACAAATCCTAGTCTCGATTCGTGCCAACCCAACAGACAGTTTCGGAGATACCTGTAGTGCACCTTTATGGTCACCTAGTTACGTTGTGATGTTTGATACACCCAAAGCATTCCTATGGTATCTGGGAGTTGCACAATATCATGGTCTAAGGAAATGATACTTGACATTAGAAAAGCTTCAGCAAACGAACTACGCGATCTGGTGCTACGCTTAGGATTGGGTCTTGTCCATCACATCATTATCCTAATGATGTGATCCCGTTATCAACGACATCCAATGTCCATGGTCAGGAAACCGTAACTATCTATTGATCAACGAGCTAGTCAACTAGAGGCTCACCAGGGACATGTTGTGCTCTATGTATTCACACATGTATTACTATTTCCGGATAATACAATTATAGCATGAACAATAGGCAATTATCATGAACAAGGAAATATAATAACAACCATTTTATTATTGCCTCTAGGGTATATTTTCAATAGTCTCCCACTTGCACTAGAGTCAATAATCTAGTTACATTGTGATGAATCGAACACCCATAGAGTTCTGGTGTTGATCATGTTTTTCTTGTGGAAGAGGTTTAGTCAGCGGATCTACGACATTCAGATCCGTATGTACTTTACAAATATCTATGTCACATGTATATGCCACCACGACGCTTTGCTTGCAAATGCACCAGCTGACTGCCCCACCATTCAAAATATACACGTATCCGATTTGTGACTTGGAGTCATCCGGATCTGTGTCGAAGCTTCACCGACGTAACCCTTTACGACGAGCTCTTCGTCACCTCCATAAACGAGAAACATGTCCTTAGTCCTTTTCAGGAACTTCAGGATATTCTTGACCGCTGTCCAGTGTTCCATTCCGGGATCACTTTGGTACCTCCCCACCAAACTTATGGCAAGATTCACATCAGGTCTGGTACACAACATGGCATACATAATAGAACCTATGGCTGAGGCATAGGGGATGACACTCATCTTTTCTCTATCTTCTATCGAGGTCGGGCATTGAGCTGTGCTCAATCTCACACCTTGCAATACAGGCAAGAACCCCTTCTTGGACTGATCCATATTGAACTTCTTCAATATCTTGTCAAGGTATGTGCTTTGTGAAAGACCAATGAGGCGTCTCGATCTATCTCTATAGATCTTGATGCCTAATATGTAAGCATCTTCTCCATGGTCCTTCATTGAAAAACACTTATTCAAGTAGGCCTTTATGCTTTCCAAAAGTTCTATATCATTTCCCATAAATAATTCCACATATAATATGAGAAATGCTAGACAACTCCCACTCACTTTCTTGTAAATGCAGACTTCTCCATAAGTCTGTATGAACCCAAACGCTTTGATCACTTCATCAAAGCGAATGTTCCAACTCCGAGATGCTTGCACCAGCCCATAGATGGAGTGCTGGAGCTTGCATACCTTGTCAGCATTCTTAGGATCGACAAAACCTTCCGGCTGCATCATATACAATTCTTCCTTAAGGAAACCGTTAAGGAATGCCGTTTTGACGTCCATTTGCCAGATCTCATAATCATAGAATGCGGCAATTGCTAACATGATTCGGAAGGACTTCAGCATCGCTACGGGTGAGAAAGTCTCATCGTAGTCAATTCGTTGAACTTGTCCATAACCCTTAGCGACAAGCCGAGCCTTATAGATGGTCACATTTCCATCCGCGCCAGTCTTCTTCTTAAAGATCCACTTATTCTCTATGGCTTGCCGATCATCGGGCAAGTCTACCAAAGTCCGTACTTTGTTATCATACATGGATCCTATCTCGGATTTCATGGCTTCAAGCCATCTGTTGGAACCCGGGCCCGCCATCGCTTCTTCATAGTTCGAAGGTTCACCATTGTCTAACAACATGATTTCCAAGACAGGGTTGCCGTACCACTTTGGTGCGGAACGTGTCCTCGTGGACCTACGAAGTTCAGTAGCAACTTGATCCGAAGTTTCATGATCATTATCATTAACTTCCTCTCTAGTCGGTGCATGCACCACATAAACATCTTCCTGTGCTGCGCTACTTTTCGGTTCAAGAGGGGGAACTAACTCCTCATCAAGTTCTACTTTCCTCCCACTTACTTCTTTCGAGAGAAACTTTTTCTCCAGAAAGGATCCATTCCTGGCAACAAAGATCTTGCCTTCGGATCTGAGGTAGAAGGTATACCCAATAGTTTCCTTAGGGTATCCTATGAAGACGCATTTTTCCGATTTGGGTTCGAGCTTTTCAGGTTGAAGTTTCTTGACATAAGCATCGCATCCCCAAACTTTTAGAAACGACAGCTTATGTTTCTTCCCAAACCATAATTCATACGGTGTCGTCTCAACGGATTTAGACGGTGCCCTATTTAAAGTGAATGCGGCTGTCTCTAAAGCATAAACCCAAAATGATAGCGGTAGATCGGTAAGAGACATCATAGATCGCACCATATCCAATAGAGTGCGATTACGACGTTCAGACACACCATTACGGTGAGGTGTTTTAGGCGGTGTCAGTTGTGAAACAATTCCACATTTCCTTAGGTGCGTACCAAACTCGTGACTCAAATATTCTCCTCCATGATCTGATCGTAAGAACTTTATTTTCCTGTCACGTTGATTCTCTACCTTATTCTGAAATTCCTTGATCTTGTCAAAGGTCTCAGACTTGTGTTTCATTAAGTAGACATACCCATATCTACTTAAGTCATCAGTGAGGGTGAGAACATAACGATAGCCACCGCGAGCCTCAACGCTCATTGGATCGCACACATCAGTATGTATGATTTCCAACAAGTTGGTTGCTCGCTCCATTGTTCCGGAGAATGGAGTCTTGGTCATTTTGCCCATAAGGCATGGTTCACACGTGTCAAATGATTCATAATCAAGAGACTCCAAAAGTCCATCCGCATGGAGTTTCTTCATGCGTTTGATACCAATATGACCAAGGCGGCAGTGCCACAAGTATGTGGCACCATCATTATCAACCTTACATCTTTTGGTACTCACACTATGAGTATGTGTAACATCACGTTCGAGATTCAATAAAAATAAACCATTGACCAGCGGGGCATGACCATATAACATATCTCTCATATAAATAGAACAATCATTATTCTCGGATTTGAATGAGTAGCCATCTCGCATTAAACGAGATCCAGATACAATGTTCATGCTCAAAGCTGGCACTAAATAACAATTATTGAGGTTTAAAACTAATCCCGAAGGTAGATGTAGAGGTAGCGTGCCGACGGCGATCACATCGACCTTGGAACCATTCCCGACGCGCATCGTCACCTCGTCCTTCGCCACTCTCCGCTTATTCCGCAGCTCCTGCTTTGAGTTACAAATGCGAGCAACTGCACCAGTATCAAATACCCAGGAGGTACTACGAGCGCTGGTAAGGTACACATCAATAACATGTATATCATATATACCTTTGACGCTGTCGGCCTTCTTTTCTGCTAAGTATTTGGGGCAGTTCCGCTGCCAGTGACCCGTACCCTTACAATAAAAGCACTCAGTCTCAGGCTTGGGTCCATTCTTTGGCTTCTCCTCGGCAACTGGCTTACCGGGCGTGGCAATTCCCTTGACATCCTTCTTGAAGTTCTTTTTACCCTTGCCTTTCTTGAACTTAGTGGTCTTATTCACATCAACACTTGATGTTCCTTTTTGATCTCCACCTCCGCTGATTTCAGCATTGAATACAACTCGTGAATGGACTTCTCCACCCCTTGCATATTGTATTTCATCACAAAACTCTTGTAGCTAGGTGGGAGCGACTGGAGGATTCTGTCAATGACCGAGTCATCTGGAAGATTAACTCCCAGCTGAGACAAGCGGTTGTACAACCCAGACATTTTGAGTATATGCTCGCTGACTGAACTATTTTCCTCCATCTTACAACTGTAGAACTTGCCGGAGACTTCATATCTCTCGACCCGGGCATGAGCTTGGAAAACCATTTTCAGCTCTTGGAACATCTCATATGCTCCGTGTTGCTCAAAACGCTTTTGGAGCCCCGATTCTAAGCTGTAAAGCATGCCACATTAAACCAAGGAGTAATCATCACTACGCGACTGCGAGACGTTCATAACGTCTTGAGTTGCTGAGAAAATAGGTTCGTCACCTAGCGGTGCTTCAAGGACATATGCTTTCATGGCAGCTATGAGGATGATCCTCAAGTTATGGACCCAATCCGTATAGTTGCTACCATCGTCTTTCAGCTTGGTTTTCTCTAGGAACGCGTTGAAGTTGAGGGCAACATTAGCGTGGGCCATTTGATCTACAAGACATATTGTAAAGATATTTAGACTATGTTCATGACAATTAAGTTCATCTGATCAAATTATTTAATGAACTCCCACTCAGATAGACATCCCTCTAGTCATCTAAGTGATACATGATCCAAATCGACTAGGCTGTGTCCGATCATCACGTGAGATGGATTAGTCATCAACGGTGAACATCTCCATGTTGATCGTATCTACTATATGACTCATGTTCGACCTTTCGGTCTCTTGTGTTCCGAGGCCATGTCTGTACAAGCTAGGCTCGTCAAGTCAATCTAAGTGTTTCCCATGTGTAAATCTGGCTTACACCCGTTGTATGCGAACGTTAGAATCTATCACATCCGATCATCACGTGGTGCTTCAAAACAACGAACCTTCGCAACGGTGCACAGTTAGGGGAACACCTTTCTTGAAATTTTAGTGAGGGATTATCTTATTTAAGCTACCGTCGTTCTAAGCAAATAAGATGTAAACATGATAAACATCACATGCAAATAATAAAATGACATGATATGGCCAATATCATCTTGCGCCTTTGATCTCCATCTTCGAGGCGCGGCATGATCACCTTCGTCATTGGCATGACACCATGACTTCATGAAGTTGTCTCGCCAACTATTACTTCTACTACTATGGCTAACGGTTAGCAATAAAGTAAAGTAATTACATGGCGTTTTCATTGACACGCAGGTCATACAATAAATTAAGACAACTCCTATGGTTCCTGCCGGTTGTCATACTCATTGAAATGCAAGTCGTGATTCCTATTACAAGAACATGATCAATCTCATACATCGCATATATCATTCATCACATCTTTGGGCCATATCACATCACATAGCATACCCTGCAAAAACAAGTTAGACGTCCTCTAATTGTTGTTGCATGTTTTACGTGGCTGCTATGGGTTTCTAGCAAGAACGTTTCTTACCTACGCAAAAACCACAAGGTGATTTGTCAATTGCTATTTACCCTTCATAAGGACCATGTTCATCGAATCCGATCCGACTAAATTGGGAGACACAAACACCCGCTAGCCACCTTATGCAACTAGTGCATGTTAGTCGGTGGAACCTGTCTCACGTAAGCATACGTGTAAGGTCGGTCCGGGCCGCTTCATCTCATGATGCCGCCAAATGAAGATAAGACTAGTAACGGTAAGCAAATTGACCAAATCATTGCCCACAACTACTTACGTTCTACTCGTGCATAGAATCTACGCATAGACCTAGCTCTGATACCACTGTTGGGGAACATAGTAATAATTCAAAAATATTCTACGTGTCACCAGGATCAATCTAAGAGATGCTAGAAACGAGATAGGGAGTGCATCTTCATACCCTTGAAGATCGCTAAGCGGAAGCGTTACAAGAACGTGATTGAAGGAGTCGTACTCGCGGCGATTCAAATCGCGGAAGATTCGATCCAAGTGCCGAACAGAGGGCACCTCCGCGTTCAACACACGTACAACCCGGGGACGTCCTGATACAACAAGGGGGAAAGAGAAGTTGGGGAAGAGCTCCGGCTGCACGGCGGCGTGGTGGTGGAGTTTGCGGTTCTCCGGCAGGGCTTTGCCAGGCACTACAGAGGAGGAGAAGGTGTTGGAGAGGGGGAGGGTTGCGCCAGGGAAAGGGTCCAGCTGCCCTCCCACCCCTCTATTTATAGGGTGAAGGGAAGAGGGGGTCGGCCCCCTTAGATCCCATCTACAAAGGGGGGGGGGGCAAGGGGGAACTTGCCCCCCAAGTTTGGTGGCACGCGTCCCCACCCCCTAGGGTTTCTAACACTAGGCGCCTTGGGACCTTGGGGGGGGGGGCGCACCAACCCACTAGAGGTCTGGTTCCCACCCTTGTTTATCCTACTTGGCCCACCGAGGCAGGTGGCCTCACCCGGTGGACCCCCGGACACCTTTCGATGGTCCTGGTACAATGCCGATAACCCTCGAAATTATTTCGGCGACCGAAACTTGACTTCCCATATATAAATATTCACCTCCGGACCATTCCAGAACTCCTCGTGACGTCGGGGTCTCATCCGGGACTCCGAACAACCTTCGGTAACCACATACAATTTCCCATAACAACTCTAGCGTCACCGAACCTTAAGTGTGTAGATCCTACGGGTTCGGGAACCATGCAGACATGACCAAGACATCTCTCTGGCCAATAACCAACAACGGGATCTGGATACCCATGTTGGCTCCCACATGTTCCACGACGATCTCATCGGATGAACCATGATGTCGGGGATTCAAACAATCCCGTATACAATTCCCTTCGTCCATCGGTATATTACTTGCCCGAGATTCGATCGTCGGTATCCCTATACCTTGTTCAATCTCGTTACCGGCAAGTCTCTTTACTCGTTCTATAACACATGATCCCGTGACTAACTCCTTAGTCACATTGAGCTCAATATGATGATATATTACCGAGTGGGCCCAGAGATACCTCTCCGTCATACGGAGTGACAAATCCCAGTCTCGATTCGTGCCAACCCAACAGACACTTTCGGAGATACCTGTAGTGCACCTTTATAGTCATCCAGTTACGTTGTGACGTTTGATACCCCCAAAGAATTCCTACAGTATCCGGGAGTTGCACAATATCATGGTCTAAGGAAATGATAATTGACATTAGAAAAGCTTCAGCAAACGAACTACATGATCTGGTGCTATGCTTAGGATTGGGTCTGTGATGCCGTTATCAACGACATCCAATGTCCATGGTCAGGAAACTGTAACCATCTATTGATCAACGAGCTAGTCAACTAGAGGCTCACTAGGGACATGTTGTGCTCTATGTATTCACACATGTATTACAATTTCCCGATAATTCAATTATAGCATGAACAATAGCAATTATCATGAACAAGGAAATATAATAATAACCAATTTATTATTGCCTCTAGGGAATATTTCCAACAGAATCCTCACTCAAATCGATATTTCAAGAACCTCGCCCAGGAAGTTTGCACAACTCTTCCCGAGGGAAAAGTCGCCAAGCCCTTGAAATGGCCAGGGGTCTCGGTAACGTTTGACCCTGCGGATCACCCAATGAATGCGAAGATTGTGGGAATTGTACTAATCGTGGTATCCCACACTATCCATAACACCAAGGTCACGAAAGCTCTCATCGACGGAGAAGCTAGGCTAAACGTCATCTCTCCGAAGATCTTCGACATGATGCAGATGTCGTACGATCGCCTGATGCGTACCAAGTCGTTCTTGGGCGTGACCTTGGGGAGAACGAATCCCATAGGGCAGGTGGCCCTTCTCATCATGTTTGGACTATCAGATGGAAAGCATCATCCCACATCGGCCTGCAGTACAACGCTATCCTTGGTTACCCTGCACTGTTCATGGCCTTAACGCACCACACCCACAGTGCCGTCAAGATGCTGGGTCCCAGAGGGGTGATCACCGTCCAAGTGGACCAAGATGATGCCATCCGATGCATCGAGCATTTCTACAAAGCAGCAACTTCTGCCGCCCCGAATGATCTAGATATGCCTAGCGTTTCTGAAGCCTCATCTTCCCGCAGGTGGAAATTAATGACAAAAGAGAAGGCATCAACCAAGAAAGTGGTGCTCGATGAAGAAAAGGGGGCCTCCATCTTGATATACGAGACGCTCACTGATAAATATGAAAGCGTGCTTGCCGCCTTCCTACGGGAAAATGCTGACATGTTTTCTTGGATAATGTTAGATATGCCCGGTGTTCCCAAGGAAGTGATCGAGCACCACTTGGCAGTATGCCCGAGCTGCCGCCCCATCAAGCTGAAGATTCGGCGACAATCGCCGAAAAGCAGGAATTTATCACCCAGTAGATAGAGAAGCTGAAGAAGGCCAAGTTCATCTGAGAGGTGACTCAGTCGGAGTGGGTCGCCAACCCTGTGGTTGTACCCAAGACCAATGGTGATTTACGCCTATGTGTGGACTTTAAGGACATAAAAAAAGCCTATCTTAAGGATCCGTATCCCCTACCAAGAATAAACCAAATCGTCGGCTCAACAGCAGTAAGCGATGTCCTTTGTTTGCTCAACGCATTCTCGGGCTATCACCAAATCAAGATGGCCAAGGAGGATCCAGAAAAACGGCTTTCATCACGCCTTGCGGGGTGTACTGCTTCGTATGCATGTCGTTCGGGCTAAAAAACGACGCGACAACCTTCCTGAGTCTTATGCGCATCGCCCTTAGTCCCTAGATGGGCAGAAACACGGCGGCTTCCGGACCTAAAAAGATACCTCGTGACGCCCCCAATCATGGCGTCTCCCCGTCCGAACGAGGCGCTATCGCTCTACCTTGCGGCTACCCCGAAAACATCAAGCGATCATCGTGGAAGAACGAGAGCCTTTGGGAACGCCGCTGGAGCAAGCTTAAGAGGAGTCAATTGAGGGGTGGATCTTAGAGCTCGTAGAGGGCCCTCCGATGCAGCGCCAGGTGTACTTCGTGAGCATGGTGCCGTGAGAGGCCCGAGAATGGTATCCAATACCATAGAAACTATTATATGCCCTCCTCATCGATTTACGGAATTTCCGGCACTACTTCCGGGGCACCGGATCAAGGTCGTCACCGAGTTGCCTCTAGAAGGAGTCCTGCGCAGCCCCAACGTGACCACATGTGTGGCAAAGTGGGGAATCAAGCTTCTGTCCTTCGCCCAGGAGTTCATAGCGATCAAGACCATCAAAAGCCGAGCCCTGATAGAGTTCATGGCAGAATGGACGCCTCTTGTTCCAGAAAATGTCCGGGAATAGTCCACACTCCCCGGACGGGAAGCTCCGGAGCATTGGGTAATGAATTTCGATGGCGCCTTCTCGCTGCAAGGTGCGGTGGCTAGGATCGTCTTCACATCATCCATGGGAGATCAGATTTCCTACTCCGTGTAGATGGACTTCAAGCATGACAAGGTCACCAAAAATATAGCCGAATACGAGGGATTGATGGCATGACTCCGGCCGCCATAACTCTCTGGATAAAGCGCTTGGTCGTAAAAGGAGACTCCCAATTGGCCATTAACTACTCCAACAAGGACTATAAGGCAAAGGACCCTCGAATGGCCGCATACTTGGGGCAGTCAGAAGGATGGAAAAGCACTTTCTCGACATCAACATCACCGCCGCTCGTCATCGCCTTAGACTCGACATCGGCAATGTCCACTTCAAATTCATAGCAACCGTAAGCAATGATGGTAACCTCACGGGATCTTATACTCATACCTTGCCATCACATTGATAGCCTTGAGCCATTTTGCGTCACTTACCCATCGAGACTTGCGAGTTGAGAATTGCCGGGCCACACTCTTTTGTGCACTGATACGTCTTCGTCGTATCTACTTTTCCTCTTATTTTGGACTCTAATTTGCATGATTTGAATGAAACTAACCCGGACTGGTGCTGTTTTCAGCAGATTTACCATGGTGTTCTTTTTGTGCAGAAATAAAAGTTCTCGTATTGGAATGATACTTTTTGAGGAATTTTTATATAATAAAAAAGAATTACTGGAGCCAAGAACCACCGGAGGGGGGCACCTGGATGGGCACAAGCCACTAGGGCGTGCCCCCTCCTGGCGTGTGCAGGTGGGTTGTCCCCACTTGGTGGCCCTGCAGACCTCAGCTCTAATACTACAAATTCAAATTTTCGGAGAAAAAATCAGGGAGGAAGAATTATCTCGTTTTGCGATATGGAACCGCCGCCACCTCCTGTTCTTCATTGGGAGGCCAGATCTGGAGTCCGTTTGGGGCTCCGGAGAGGGGAATCTTCGGTCTTCATCATCATTAACCCTCCTCCATCACCGATTCCATGATGCTCTCCACTGGGAGTAATTCCTTCGTGGGCTCGCTGGTAGGTGAGGAGTTGGGTGAGATTCATCCTGTAATTGAGTTAGTTTTGTTAGGGCTTGATCCCTAGTATCCACTATGGTCTGAGATTGATGTTGTTATGACTTTGCTATGCTTAATGCTTGACACTTTGGGCCCAGGTGCCATGATTTCAGATCTGAACCGTTTATGTTAGCACCGTTATATCTATGTTCTAAGATCCGGTCTTGCAAGTCATAGTCACCTACTATGTGTTATGATCCGTAAACTCCATAGTGACAATATTCGGGATACTTTTCGGTGATGACCGTAGTTTGCGGAGTTCCTGTATTCACTATGTGCCAATGCTTTGTTCCGGTACTCTATTAAAAGGAGGCCTTAATATCCCTTAGTTTCCTTATGGACCCTGCTGCCACGGGAGGGTAGGACAAAAGATGTCATACAAGTTCTTACCATAAGCACATATGACTATTTACGAAATACATGCCTACATCACATTTATGAACTAGAGCTAGTTTTGTATCGCCCTAGGTTGTGACTGTTACATGATGAATATCATCCAAAAAATTGCCGATCCAATGCCTACAAATTTCCTACATATTGATCTTGCTAAGTTACTACTGCTACTGTTACTATTGCTACTGCTACAAAATCACTACTATCACTGTTACCGTTACTATTGCTGCTACCGCTACTATCAAAACTATCATACTATTGTGCTACTAATCACTTTGCTGCGGATAATTAATCTCCTGGTGTGGCTGAATTGACAACTCAGTTGCTAATACTTACAAATATTCTTTGGCTCCCCTTGTGTCGAATCTATAAATTTGGGTTGAATACTGTACCCTCGAAAACTATTGCGATCCCCTATACTTGTGGGTTATCAAGATTTTTTTTGGCCCCGTTGCCGGGGAGCATAACTATATTTGTTGAGTCACTTGGGATTAGAGCATCTCCAGCCGTGCCCCCAACAGCCCCCCAAGGCCTTTTTTAGCGCCGGCGCCAAAAAATCGGCCCAGTCGCGCCCCCACGATCCTGTTTTTCGCCGGATTGGGCCGAAATTGGCGCCGGCGCACCCAACCCGAACCCGGTGCGCTGGGGGGCGCCCGGGGGCGCCGACGCGAATGTTTTGGCGCAAAAGAGTGGTGGGACCGGCGCTTCAGCGAGACGAAGGCTGGTCGTCCTCATCGTCTCGGTTTTCCTACGGGGAATCAATGCCAAGGCTGCCGCCGGTCAGCCTGCCATTGATTCACGGGCGGTGCATTGCGTCGACGCCTCCCCGCCTTCCTCCACGCGTTCACACGCGGCCGCCCCGAGCCGCTATAAAAGGCGCGCGTGGCCGCGCCAGTGAGGAACACGCAGTCCTCCCCCTCCTCGCCGCCGCACTTCCCCCCTCTTTCCCCCTCCTCGCCGCCGCACTTCCCCCCGGCAACCATGAGCGCGAGGTACCCAGCGACGCGGCGGCGGCCAACGGTTTCGGCCGCCGCTCGCTGCATGAGTGGGAGGCGTACCTCCTCCACGAGGCCAACTACCCCGCGCCGCCCGACGTACGCGCTCCATCGTGGTGGAGGCTCAGCGCCGGCGGGGTCCCTGTCCCCCCTCTACCCGTCCCCAAGATGCCCGCCTATTTCCACGCCGAGATCGAGCGTGCGTGTGGCAGCCGAGGAGGATGATGGGTTGGTGATCCTCCTCTTCCTCCTCCTCATCCCGATCCTCCTCTCACTCCTCCGGCGCGCCCGCGTTGGCCAGCGTCAAGCCAGAGCCGACCGAGACGCCGCTCGGTAGGCGCACCCACGGCGCTGGCCTCGTCATTAACGACGATGGCCATGGCTCCTCCTCCTCGGCCCCTCCTCGCCTCATCAAGCCGAAGAGGGAGCCAAGGCTGGCGACGGTGAAGCCGGAGCCGGGGCTCGCCGCCTTGAAGCCGGATCCTCCTCTCGCCGAGGAGGTCGACGAAGAAGAGGCCGCCTTAGAGTGGGCGCGCAAGGACTACGCGCGCATTGAGCTGGACCACCAACGCCGTGCCCTGGAGGAGATCGCCGAACGCCGCCGCCGTGAAGCAGCGCGCCAGAGTGAGGGGTCGAGAAGCGGCGCCGGCCGTGTCAAGGAGGAGAAGCAGGAGGACGACGCCGGGGACAACTACGCCCTGCTCAGCGCCTACTTCGACCCGTAGTTTAGGGTTTTTTTTCACCCCCTTTTCGTGTAAAAACGCCTAAATTTATCAGAAATATGCCGTGTTTGTTCAAATTTGGTCGTGTTTGCTGAATTTTGGCCGTGTTTGTTAATTTTTGGCCGAACTGTGGGGGCGTCGGCTGGGAACGTGCTCGCCCCCACGCCTAAAATAGCGCCGACTCGCCCCCAAGTGGCGGTTTTCGGCGCGTCTTGGGGGCGCAACTGCTGGAGATGCTCTTATTATCTATTTATCACTATGAAGAATCTGAAGGATGATAGAACTAAGATTTTCCCCTCAACTATGAGGGGAGGTAAGGAATTGCCATCACACTCTGCACTTGATTCTCCTTCAGTTATAAGTAAGCTTGCTACACCACACTCCGCTATTAATCCTGATATGTCGCAAGTTATTGATGATGCTACTTCTGCTATGAATGATGCTAGTACCTTGCTTGATAAGACTGTGCCATTGGGTGAACTACTTGATCAACAACTTGCTAGACTTAATGATATTGAGAATGCTGAAACTGAAAATTTTGAAACACCTATTAGATCTAGCCATCCTAGATATGATTTTCCTAAAGTACTGGAAGGTTATGTTATGGATGAGGAGACAACTAGAGACTTCCTTGCTTGCAATGATAGAGATGATCTCAAGAAATTATTATGCAAACTGAAAGAAAAGTCTTTGAATGCTAGAATGAAATGTGATCCTAAGTTTGCTAATTCACCTATCTGTGTTACTAATAAGGATTATGAATTCTCCATCGACCCAAAGTTGACTACTTTGGTAGAATTTGATCCTTTCCATGGCTCTGAAACTGAAACCGTAGGGGCACATCTTACTAAACTAAATGATATAGCCACCTTTTTTGCTCATGATGAGAAAACTCGCTTTTATTATATCCTCAAATTATTTCCGTTTTCATTAACGGGTGATGCTAAAGCTTGGTTCAATACTCTTACTCCTGGTTGTGTGCGCAGTCCCCAAGACATGATTTACTACATCTCTGAAAAATATTTCCGTGCTCATAAGAAACAAGCTGCCTTGGAGGAAATATTTAATTTTACGCAAATTTAAGAAGAGAGTCTCCCACAAGCTTGGGGGAGGCTTCTCCAATTGCTTAATGCTTTGCCTGATCATCCACTCAAGAAAAATGAAATACTTGATATCTTCTTTAACAGACTAACCAATGCTTCTAGGGATTTCCTAGATAGCCATGCTGGTTGTGTTTTCAGGGAAAGAATTGTTAATTAGGCCGAGGAATTATTGAATAATATATTGAAGAATTATGATGATTGGACACTTCCTTAACCACCACCCAAACCCACTCTAAAGAAGAGGGGTATCTTATATCCTAGTCCCGAATATATGCAAGAGGCAAAGAAAAGTATTAAGGAAAAAGGCATTAAAGCAGAGGATGTCAAGAATTTACCACATATTGAAGAGATACATGGACTTGACATACCAACACCCAAGGTGGTGGAGGTAAATTCTTTAATGAAATTTGATGAAAGTGATATCCCTTACAATAAACATCCTAGTCAATGTCTTTATGAGTTTGATAATTACATTAGAAAACAAGATCACTTCAATGCCAATGTCATGAAACCATTGAAATACAACTCTGATATGATTGCTTGCTTGAGTGACTTGTTATTTAGAATATCTAATGATGTTAGGGGAGTGGGAGTACACGCTTCCATGGTTCAAACTCAGTTAGAACAAGTTGCTAAATCCCAGAAAGAATTACTTGATGAAATGAATTATAATATAACTGATTTTGCTGTTAGAGTAGCAACTAGAGGAGGTAAAATGACTCAGGAACCACTTTATCCTAAGGGACACCCTAAGAGAATTGAACAGGATTCACAAATACTTAGCACTAGTGCACATAGTCCTCCCAGAAAGAAAAAGAAAAATGATAGGACTTTGCACACCTCTAGTGAACCTGAGAAACCTCCTGAAAATAGTAATGATGTCTCTATCTCTGATGCTGAAACTCAATCTGGTAATGAACATTCACCTAGTGATAACGAAAAGGATAATGACGATGTTCATAAAGACACTCAACCAGACAATGATAAACAACCAGATAATGATGTTGAGATAGAACCTGCTGTTAATCTTGATAACCCACAACCCAAAAATAAAAGATATGATAAAAGAGACTTTGTTCCTAGAAAACATGGAAAGGGAACAGAACATGTGTACAAAAACCCATGCCCTTTCCACCTAAATATACTAAGAAGAAAGATGATGAAGAATTTGAACGCTTTGCTGAAATGCTTAGGCGAGTCTTTTGGCGTACCCGCTTGACAGATATCTTAAAAATGACCCCTTATGCAAAGTACGTGAAAGACATAATCACTAATAAAAGGAAAATACCAGAAGCTGAAATCTCCACCATGCTTGCTAATTATTCTTTTACAGATGGAGTTCCTAAGAAACTTGGAGATCCTGGAATACCAACTATACCTTGCTCCATAAAAATAAATTATGTGAAAACTGCTTTGTGTGATTTGGGAGCTGGTGTTAGTGTTATGCCTTTCTCTTTATATAAAATCCTTGATTTGAACAAGCTCACACCTATTGAGATATGTTTACAAATGGCTGATAAATCAACTGCTATACGTACTGGTATTTGTCAAGATGTGCCCGTTGTTGTTGCTAATGTCACTATTTTAACTGAGTTTCTTATACTTGAGATGCCCGAGGACGACAATATGTCGATTATTCTTGGTAGACCCTTTTTAAATACTATAGGGGAAATTATTGATTGCAATAAAAGCAAGGTCACTTTTCATATCAATGGTAACGAGCACACGGTGCACTTTTCGAAGAAATAATTCCAAGTGAATGGTATTAATGTTACTCCCTCTGTTCACTTTTTAAAGTCCTTGAAGAGATTTCAGACAATGTGTAAAACAGTTCATTTTCTTATGTCTGAAATGACTTATAAAAGTGAACAGAGGGAGTATTAAAAATTCTCCAACACTTGCTATTGGGAGATTCTAGATCCCTCTACCTACTGCCAAAAAGAAATATGAAATACTTATTGTTGGGGCTGTGCATATCCCCGTTGAGGCAACTTAGTGTTTTACGAAAATTCTTCGGTCTCATGCTAATTGGAAGTGGTTGTTAATAAGATTTGATCAACCTTATTAATTAATCAGTTTTGAGAGGTATGAAGTTCAGAAATCTAGTGAGCACAACTCTGTGTCCCTACCTTTTATAACCTGTTTTGTTAGTTTAATAAAAATAAAATGCCATGCTTTGCCTGTTTACTGTTTTTCCGTACAATAAAAAATAGCTCAAAAATAAAAGTGCTCAGAATGCCCTGAAATTTTAACATGATTTTTTCCTGATTATTTAGAATTTTTAGTGCAAATAACATCAGAGGGGTGTGCACTAGGTGGGCACAACCCACCTGGGCGCGCCCTGATGGGTTGTGGTACCCACGTGCCCCCCTCACTTATCTCTTTACTCCACTTCATCCCCTACCTCCAGAAAAAATCACCATTGCTCTCTCCCTTGTCTTCTTGCTCTCAAACCAGCAGATTTCGATCTCTTTGCTCGAAGCTCCGTTTCCGAAACTGTTTTGGGGGACTGCTACTTGGTATGTGACTCCCCCATTGCTCCAATTAGTTTTTGCTTTAGTGGTTTATATCTTGAATAATTAGCTACTCTTGGTGCTTCTTGCATGTTGAATTCCTAGAGTTCTAAGTAGTTTGAATGCTCAAAATGGCCTCTATGCATGTCTATGCGTAGTTGCTATTATTCTTCTGAAGTTTTGTTGACAAATTTTTGTGGACCAAAAATTTCAGAAATTGTACGCGAATAAAATGTACTTATTTGGAAGGAGTTCTTCGAGGAGAAGGTCCTCGGAAGAATCATCCAATAGTGGCTCGATACGTCGGTCTTACGTTGAACCAAACCCAAGTTCAATCCGAGAAGTCGCTACTAAATCTTGCTTATGGCCGTGCAATGAGTTCATGGTGAATGCAGTTATTAAAGAAGAATTTGAGCAATATGTTCACAATGACGAGCTCGGTCCCTACATCGAAGATAAGTGCGACCAACACCTCATCCTCACCGAGACATTTACCAAAGAGTATAAATTTCATTCTTGTGATCCAGAGTCTCATTTAAACTGTTTGATAACCCATTCACCTTGCCTGTAGAGAAATTTTCTAATATATGCAAAATCCCATTTTGGGGTTCACTAGATGAACCACGAGGTCTGAGTATGAGTTATTTCGGACTAGTCTTTGTTATGGAGAGGATATAGGTGTGACACAAGGTAGAATAAACAGCATTCACTTTCCATCAATTCAGTACTTTGCACTTTTTAATGCCAAATATATCGTAGGAAAACAGGACTCCAGCATGCTGTGTGCTCCTGACTTGAGCCTCATACACATTGTCCTCACTGGTATCCAATGTTATAACCTTGGTGCGATTGTTGCACGCAGATTGTAGCATAACGTTGGTATCAGTTATTTTTATGGTGGGATTTATGCCTCACGTTTAGCAAGGGAGCCGCGTATTTCATGTTGGCCTAATGATCCTATTTTACCCACTAAATATTTAGACTTTGAGGCCATGAAGCGCCATAAGTTCCTTAAGGGAAAATTAATAATTATACTTATAACTTGAGGTTTAATAAAGAACATATTGTGCACACCTTCTTGCCTACGCCTGCTCTCTTTGTTTTTCACAGCAAGGGAAGATATTATGTTTTTGAGACCGAGGCTCATGCACACAATGCAGATGTTGTGGCTGCTCGATGGGCTGAAGTGCTTGCACCAAGAGCCTCCGTGAGCTACCACACTGACTACTATGCAGGCCGCTGATGGTTATTACCAAGGTAGGCCAAAAGCCTAAGCTTGGGGGAGTACGTGTTTCCACCGACATTATATTCATGTTCACACATTTCATTCCAGTTGTTGGTGTTCACACTTTTTCATTGTATTATCCATGCTAAACTTACTTTTCTCTTGCTTGTGTGTTTGAAAAATCTTGAGAAAACCCAAAAATATTTCCTGTTTCTTTTCGGTCTTTCTTTCTGGTTTAATTAGCCGTAGTACTAACATAAAACCCAAAATATTTCCCTATTCTTATTTTGTTTGTTGGGAGCTTTCCCGTGTAAATAATTTTCCTCGTTTTTTGTTTTCTTTCTTTATTTTGCCTTCTTTGGGATAGACCAAAATCTCCAAAAATATTTCTGTGTGTTTCTCTAAATTTCTTTTCTAGTTTTTGAGTTATACCAAAGAGAAGACCACGATGAAAATGTTGAGTGGATCTCATATGCATTATCATTTATCTAACAAAGACCTGAAATTGCCTTGTCTTCTCATTTATGAATAAAATGTTTGCAGATTTCAGCTTAAGTCCATGGCACTCTTGCACTATTATTATTTTCATATCATTCAGTCGTGCAAGTGAAAGGCAATAATGACGATATTTGATGAACATGCAGTGGCAGAGACAAACATGTATGAACTCAACTTGTTTTTGTTTTTGTAAATATATTTAACCTAGTATCCACGATTCATCCTATTATGATCAAACATGTTTGAAGTGACTGCGGCGTTTTGGGAACCAGGGTACCCAGACTTGCCTGCTTGCGGCCCATGACGTGGCTCCCATGTCGGCCTGGTACGACCCATCTTCAGGCACTCAAGACTCTCGTCGGGGGCCAAGCCTCGCGAGGAGAACGACACTAAGACTTCCGAAGGGAGCAGTCCCACTAGGCTGGCTCCCAAGGGGCAGAGAACTCTATGCATGCCTCACCTCGTGAGGCTCAGATGACGTAATCCATGACGACCAAGGCCAGGCAGGTGCCAACGGGCGCAGGACGATCAATTTCCTCTTTGGTGCTAAAGAGGCAAGCGCAGCCGCGGAGTCCCGAGGAATCAAGCAAAGGTTTCCATTTCCATGCAACAAGACTAGGATCACCAGGACGGCATGACGGAGGTCATCTTCGAGCCCTCCGTGGTGTCAGGATCAGAAACTTTGTAGGCGAAGACCACCTTTAGTTAGGATAAGATGTACTAGTTGTCTCCCTTCAAATTTGGCCGTTGTGGGATCCCTTCCCGCCTATATTTTGGGGGAAAGAGGACCAAGGCCACTATAAATATAGGATAGCCAGCACCATAAGGGGGGATCGGATCCAAGATCCAACAGATCATTGAGACCTCCCTCTAGACACACACCACCAAGAACACACCTCGCGAGGTGGTTCGCCCACTGTACTAGTTCTTCCTCTGCCATCTTGAGGCAATCCACCACATTGCAGGAGTAGGGCCACTCACCGCTAGGTGGCCTGAACCTGGGTAAATTGCCTTGTGTCGTGTTCTCTCTTGTTCCTTGAGCCTGTTCCTAGAATCGGCGAGTAGACTGATAGGGGGATTTGAGTTCTTCGCACTCCATGGCGTTCAGGACGTGAGGATGAAGGAAGAGCTCGCTATTCATGAAGACCTGTGCTCAGCCCTGGAGATGCTCAACATGGTAGTAAAGTGTGCACGGGTGGAAGAGGGTCACCTCTCGCTCGTCGGGCTCCCTGAGGCTGACCTAGAAGACAAGAAGGCCAAGACCAAGGAAGCCAAGCGCAAGGGGCCTGTTGTGCTCGCAGCTGAGCCAAAGATGAAGCGTTGGTGCGACTACCCCGAATCCTCCAAGGGAAGCCACCCATTCTGCGTCTTCCACAACGTGCACAACCACAACACCAATGACTGCCAGGAGCTCAGAGCCAGCCGTGACGGGCGCCTTGGTCGTCGCCCCGAGCGTGTCGACCGGGGCTACGGCTGCGGAGGTGGACAAGGCGGAGGACGTTGGGTGAACCGAGACTCTCGGCAAGGATGGCGCGACCAGCCTCGCGAGGATCACTTGCAGGGCCAACCTTGAGGGCCCGTGGAGGGATCAGCCTCGTGAGGGTCCATGGAGGGACCAGCCTCGCGAGGACCGCCCGCAGGGCAACGCCGGTCTTCCTCCACTACCTCCACCACCAAGAAGGAATGAAGACCGCGACCAAGACGATGGGGCTGGGGGCTTCCATGAGCCTCGTGCCGTCGCTTGCATCCTGGGTGGCGCTCAAGCCCCAGCATCTCACCGCGTCTTCAAGCAGTTTGCTCGCGAGGTGAATGCAGTTCTCCCCAAGCTCGAGATAACGCGCCCGCTCAAGTGGTCCAAGTACGCTGTCACCTTCGACTCGGCCGACCAACTCAAGTGCGCGGCCGCGGCCGGCGCCCTTCCGCTACTCTGCTCACCCACCGTCAGCAAAGTGCTCATCACCAAGACCCTCATTGATGGCGGAGATGGACTCAATGTCCTCTCTGTCAAGACTTTCAATACGCTCCAAGTGCCGTACGATCAGCTCCAGCCGACCAAGCCATTCTGAGGTGTGACCGACGGTTCCACTACCCCGATAGGCCAGGTCTGCCTGCCTATCTCCTTCGGCGACCGTAAGAACTACCACACCGAGCTCATCAACTTCGACGTCGCCCACATCTGTCTCCCATACAATGCCATCCTCGGCTACCCAGCGCTGGCCAAGTTCATGGCGGCAACCCACCACGGCTACAACGTCCTCAAGATGCCAGGATGGGGTGGCATCATCACAGTCGCCTGCAACAAGAAAGATGCGGTGTGCTCCCTCGAGCGCGCCTACCAAGCTACAACGATTGAAAACTCAGATGCCGATGGTTTTGCTTACCCATCTGAAGCTGCCGCAAAGAAGAAGAAGCTGCTACTCACCCTGGAGCCTCAAGAGGGCAGAGCACCTAGCTGCCATGCCTCAGGACCCGCGCCCGCTAACAGGGCACCTTCATCCCTCGCATAGGAAGGCACGCCCGGCACCCCTCTCAGGCTGGACTCGGGAGCTCTCCTCTAGAGGGCCTCCGACCTGGCCAACGTCACGAGGGAGGCGCTCGGGCACCATGTGGATGCGTGCTTCAACGCACGTTTCCATGAAGAGAGCACAATGTGTGAGGCGCCAAGTGCTCAGGAGTTTGTCACCAAGGCGATCAAGGATCTTCAGGAAGCAAGGGCGATGCGAGGCGGCATCGTCCCGCGTCACCAAGCGCCGCCCCCTCTATCGACGAGGGCAGGGGGCTGTCAGTCTACGTCAACATCCCAAGGCTCAACAGAGCCGCGTCTCAGGAGCTCTTTTGGCCATCCCAAGTGGGCCGGTGCGAGGGTCCTCCTCACATCTACGTTCGCATGCCTTTCGGCCTGCCAAACAGTGCTGCCCTGCACCAGCGTCGCATGCGGGGCATCCTTGCAGTTCGCGAGGCCATGTACCAGGAGATCCTGGCGGTGGAAGCTCTGGTCCTTCGTGAGCCTCCCGTACCAAAGGAGCTTCGTGAGGTCCAGGGACCGGACGACTCATGAGGAGCGACTTCAGCGGCAGGCATCTTCAGCTACCTCGACACTTCTCCCGCAATGGTGCTAGGTGACATTTTTTGTTTCGCTCAATTGGGGGTGCCCCATGGGCTGCATCATCCCCAAGCCGTGTGGGTCCGTCCCTATGGTGCTTATCGTCTTTTCGTCTCATTTCAGTTGGGGGCGCCCCTAGGGCAGCATCATCCCCTAGCCATGTGGGTCTGTCCCTATGGCATGTATCATTTGTGCATCTATTAAGAACTTGCCTTATTCATGTCATGAGTTATCCCAAGATTACTGCCTGCTCACCTGGTGTTCCAACACCCACCGTGGCTCCCGCGCAACACCGACCTGCCGGTTGCTCGTTGCAAAGAATCGCTGGCACGGTGCCTGTGCTCGGGTCCGTTCTTGCAGCGCTGAAAAACCTGAGAGACTGAGCTCTGATTCGCGACCAGCCCTGCGCACATCACCTCACCAGGTCCTTGGTACCTACGCGTGCAAATGGAAAGATCAACAACATCGAGGCAAGCGCTTCCATGTACTATGACCACTTTCTCAGATTGATTCGCGCGGACCTTTGGAGTCAGGCAAAGGTGGCCTGGCCGGCCACTCCCCTTGACGCACACCTCTTGCACAATTAAGGGGGGGGGGGGCTCCTGAGCATCACGCCTCAGGAGCTCCTACTGGTTCACGAGCCCTCACCCCTGGCCTTGACCACGGCACTGCTGAGGGAGTCATGGATTAAGGGGTCCTCAGGTGGCCGGATCGTTTATTATGGGCCGGACTGATGGGCCATGAAGATTATCGATGAAGACTATCTCCCGTATCCGGATAGGGCTTCCCGTGTGTAAAATGGCAAGTTTAGAGTCCGGGTGTAATACTTTTCTTCCTCTGCAAGGTGATCATGTACAAGCCCTAGGTCCCTCCGGTGCATATATAAACCGGAGGATTTAGTCCGTAGGGACGACAACAGAATCATGACAATCATATAGGCTAGACTTTTAGGGTTTAGCCATTACGATCTCGAGGTAGATCAACTCTTGTAATCCATATTCATCAAGATCAATCAAGCAGGAAGTAGGGTATTACGTCGATAGAGAGGGCCTGAACCTTGGTAAAACTTCATGTCCCCAGTCTCCTGTTACCATCGATCCTCAGACACATAGTTCAGGACCCCCTACTCGAGATCTACCGATTTTGACATCGACATTGGTGCTTTCATTGAGAGTTCCACTGTGTCGTCGGCGGAAGGATCAATGGCTTGCTTCGTCACCAACGACGACGCCACCATCGAGGGAGTTTTTCTCCTCGGCCAGCTCTTCGTGTTTGGCGGCTTCGTGCTTTGGGCCAACGCTGAAGGGCACCTCGAGCAGGTTGACAGCTATGCCCCTGGTCATCAGATCAGGTTTGGAAGCTTAAACTACATTGCTGACGTCCGCGGAGATTTGATATTCAACGGATTCGCACCCATGGCAGCTACTCCCTGCCACCACGATGAACATGACCTAGATCGGTCATCATACCCCGTACAGGGGGTGACACTTGCAACAGCTCTGGCCTTAGATCCGGAGCAGACCACTTCATCCGAGGACGGGAAGATCAACCCCGCCATGGAGATCACAGACTCAACGGCGCCTGAGCCGCACACAGGCCCAGCCTTGAGCGGGGCTCCCCTTACCAAAACTCCGGACTCATTTCCGTCTACAAGTTCCGAACTTTCAGGATCTACGTCTTTCGGACTCTATCGAGCGGCTGTTGCCGAACTCAGCCCTGCAGATATCCGAACACATGCCCGGCACTCGCCTTTAGACGAAGCGCTGGACTTACTGAAATCTCTCTCCCTAGCGGAGGATTCCCAGCCGAATTATGCCCATTTCAAACTGGGGGCTGAGGACAGGGAATTTCGCTTCCCACCCACCACCCACTTGGTAGCCATGGTCGAGGACCTAACCGATCTACTAGATTATGCTTCCGAAGACATCGACGGGATGGACCACGATGCCGAAGCCGATCTAAGTACAAACCCGCCCACAACTGGACGATGGACGACTACTTATACATATGATGTATACATGGTGGACACACCCAATGAAAAGGAGGGCGATGACGATATCAATCCGGAGCAGGACAAGCCCGTCGATGAATCTCCCAAACGCCAGTGTCAGAAGCGTCGATCTTGTCCCCGTAAGGGGAAAGAGAGCAACACTGTCACTGAAGACAATGACGATCCGGAACAAGCCGATGACACCGTGGAGCCGGCGATCGAGCAGGACGAACGGGAGGATGGGGAACATAGTCCAAACGAACCGCTGACCGATCACAGCGACGCGGATGACAGTAGCTATCAACCTGTCTCCAAAGAGGACATTAGTGTGGGAGACAAAGAATACATCATCCCAGAAGAACCACTCGAACATAAGCGTTTCCAACAACAACTCATTGCCATGGCAAGGAGCCTAAAGAAGCATCAACAGCGGCTTAGAGCCGAACATGATATGCTCAACCACAGATGGAACAATGTGCTAGACGCTGAAGAACGGTATGCCTCTAAAGGCCAAACAAAGAGCTATCTTAAGCGCAAACTGCTACCCCAATTCGACGACGAGGCCCCAGCGCCAATTCTGCCGAAGTATGATCAGGCCGATCAACCTGACCGACCACCCCATGGACGGGACAAAGCGGCCAGCAATGCCGTACACAAGCCCGCACCTCCTCACCAGAAAGCCAAGGATACAACGGCTCATGCCCATAAGTACGACCTACGCCAGGACCTGAATAAGAAGGCTGGCCAGACTAGATCAATCTATGGACCAAGGGAATGTACACACACACACGGGGCGGTGGCTATCAAGCCAAACAGACCGATCACATTCCAGTTCGGAGTCAACAACGAACACCAATACCGTCCGAACCACGCCACGAAATTGCAAAATAAAGGGGTGCCTCACACCCTCTGTGCTTCACCGATGAGGTGATGGATCATGAATTTCCAGAAGGGTTTAAACCCATAAACATCGAGGCGTACGATGGAACAACAGATCCAGCTGTATGGATAGAATACTTTATTCTTCGCATACACATGGCTCGGGGGGATGATCTCCACGCCATTAAATACTTACCCCTCAAGCTGAAAGGGCTAGCTCAGCACTGGCTAAATAGCCTCCCAGAGAACTCTATAGGAAGCTGGGAAGAACTCGAGGATGCTTTTTCGGGCCAACTTTAAGGGGACTTATGTCTCGCCCCTGGATGCTTACGATTTAAGTCATACAATCCAGCAACCAGGGGAGTTAGCCCGTAAGCTTTGGAATCGGTTCTTAACTAAAAAGAACCAGATTGTAGACTGTCCGGACGCCGAAGCCTTAGCGGCATTCAAACACAGTGTCTGGAACGAATGGCTGGCTAAACACCTCATCCAGGAGAAGCCGAGAACAATGGCAGCCCTAAACACACTCATGACCCACTTTTGCGCGGGCGAGTACAGCTGGCTGGCTCATAGCAGCATCAGTACCAACGAACCTGGCACATCTGAAGCCAGGGACGACAATGGAAAGCCATGGCACAATAACAATAAGCACCGAAACAACACTGGAAACACAGAGGATACAATGGTAAATGTTGAATTCAGTGGCTCCAGACCCGGTCAATGGAAGAAGCCATTTAAAGGCAACATGGATAGTCCATCCAGCTTGGACAAGATACTAGACATGTCCTGCCAAATCCACGGCACCCCTGACAAACCTGCAAATCACACCAACCATAGTTGCTGGGTCATCAAGCAGGCCGGCAAGCTAAACGCCGAACACAAGGGAAAAGGACCCCAGAGCGAAGACGAAGATGAACCTCGCCAGCTGAACACATGCGGGTAGAAAAAAATTGCACCAGAGGTAAAAAATGTGAACATGGTCTACGTCACGCCAAGAGGGAGCGCAAGCACGCATTCCGGGACATATACGCTGTCGAGCCTATCGCCCCCAAGTTCAACACATGGTCGGCTTGCCCGTTCACTTTTGATCGTAGGGATCACCCAACAAGTATCCATCACGGAGGTTCGGCGACCTTAGTGCCCGACCCCATAATAGAAGGATACCATCTTACTCGACTCCTTATGGACAACGGCAACAGTCTCAATCTGATATACCAGGACACTGTCCGGAAGATGGGGATCGACACGTCAAGAATTAAGCCTAGCAGCAATACCTTTAAAGGAGTGATTCCAGGCGTAGAAGCCCACTGCACGGGTTCATTAACATTGGAAGTCGTATTCGGTTCCCCCGATAACTTCCGAAGCAAAGAGTTAATCTTCTACATCGATCCATTCCGAAGTGGCTATCACGCACACCTCGGAAGAACGACCTTCGCCCGCTTTAACGCAGTCCCGCATTATGCCTACCTAAAGCTCAAAATGCCGGGACCACATGGCGTCATCACGGTCAATGGAAACATGGAGCGCTCCCTCCGCACAGAGGAAGACACTGTGGCCCTAGCGGCCGAGGTTCAAAGCGGTTTATTCAGGACGAACAGTTCATCAGTCGTCAAGACCACATACACGGCTAAACGTGCCCGGTCCACACTGGAATGCGGCACCTCAGAAGAACCTGAGCTCGATTAGCAGTTGTGCCCTGTCGACTGCCCCATAAGGTAGCAGCATACATACCTCACGTGCATAATTATGCTCTTAAAATACCTTGGGTGGCGCTAGGGGCATACAACATATAAATAGTCCATAGTTCGGCTTGACCCTATTCGGACTCTAAAATATATCTTCTTCAGGTTCGCTTAAAAACCTACATTGTTTGCGGCCGTACATGGTACTCTTTTCCAGAATCCTGCTCTTTTCCTTCTTTTTTATTTTTACAGGTGACCATTATAATTCTCCTTCTGAAGGACACATTACCAAGGAGAAAAAGTGCACATGTGCAGCAGGGCCACTTGTTGAAATTTCCTTTTCATATATTCGGGCTTTGTGTAAACCTTTTTCCCTTTTCTCTCTCTTTTATTTGTTGGCATGTCAAATGCGCGAGGCTGTTATCGGCGTTATCTGTAACGTCATGGCTCGCCGTATTAAACGGGATATAAAAGAAGCAGTTTTGACCCAATCCATTTGGACCGTTGTCTATTTTTACCACCTGTATTCTCCACCCCAAAGTCAGATCGCCGCATATGCCCTAATACATGGACTTAATACCAGGGCTATACTCAGCCTGGCACGCCTACAGAAAGTCCAAACACCTATAGGGAACTGTTCGACGTCTCGGATATTGCGTTATATGCATCGGCTCTGAATCATGTCTTTGGTCAATAGTTGAGTTGCCCGGCTCCTGTGCTTGCTACCTTATGTTCCGCATAGTTCGGCTAAGGTAGTAAAGGGAGAACTACTGCAATTGTACTTCTGGTTCATCCGGTCAAGTACCTCAGTATAGAAAGCCGAAAACTGGCTGTCATGATGATGCGAGAGCTGGTCAAGCGATTTGGTAACCTAGTGTTATACTACGATCAATAGTGATCCACTCCGTGTTATACGAGGGGCTGGTGCTCACCCAGCCGCGTAAAAAAGGCACTATAATTCAAAAAGCCTGGTACGCACCAGGGGCTAGTACTTAGCCCCACTAGTCAAGCTCCTATGGCTAAGTGAAATCGATAAAGCCGCATAGTCTGATTGCGTGGTTCGTTACGCAGACACCTCCTATACGGACCAAAACATTGGATAAAGAGTGTTCCTGCATGTTACCAAACACCCCTGTAATATTTACATGGGGGCTGAAGCCGACGCCTGGAAACTTTCATATATAAATAAGCAGCCGCACAAGAGGAAGAAGTCGCTCACAAATATAGAAGCGCAAAATTTATATACATCGGCACATTGGCTTAGTCCTCACAACCAGAATACAAATCACTCAAAGATTATATCCTTTGAGCATTGGCCCTCTACAAGACGGGCTTCTTCTAGGACATCGCCAAAGTACCTTTCCGACCAGCGGTGATCCTTGCCTTCTGGAGGGCCAGCAATGGCTATTTCTGCGGCCTTCATCTTCGCCCAATGCACCTTCATGCGTGATACGTCCAAAACGTATCTATAATTTCTGCTTGCTCCATGCTTCTTTTGTGTGATATTGCTATGATATTGATGCACTTCCATACACTTTTGATCATATTTGGACTAACCTATTAACTCAGTGCACCACAGTGCCAGTTCCTGTTTTCTGCTGTTTTTTCTATTTCAGGTTTCCCCCATATTAAAAGTGCTCCAAAAATTCCAGGAAAAATATAGGAAAAATCAGCGTACAGGAAGCTTCGCAAAGAACCAAAGATGGGCCAGAGGGGAGCCAGGGGAGGCCCAGGCGGCCACCTGGCACGGTCCTACCCCTAGCCGCGCTAGGGGGGCGCCTGGGGCCCCTGCTCCGCCTCTGGCTGCCCCCCTTCGCCTATATATCCCTCTCGTCCCGAAACCCTCGAGGACAGAACCCTTTTTCGCGATCTCGCCTCTGTTCCGCCGCCGCAGCGCTTCCATGATCGGGAGCATCAGGAGAACTCTTCCCGGCACCCTGCCGGAGGGGAGAACCACCACCGGGAGCTTCTCCACCACCATGGACACTTCCCGGATGAGTCGTGAGTAGTCCACCTTGGACCATGGGTCCATGATCAGTAGCTATGTGATGTTCTCCTCCCCTGTTTGCTCTTCATGGTTTAGACCTCGTGAGCTGCCCTACATGATCGAGGCACATATGTAATCTTTCTGCTGTTGCTTTGCTGAGTTTGCTGGGATCTGATGGATTATGAGACTATGTTCAGATTGTGTTTGAGTAATATATTTGATTCACCTCTTTTATATCTTTGTTCTTGAGTAATTCTTGCATGTTCTCCGTTGCTGTTTATTGCTTTGGCCAAGTAGTAGGTAGTAACTCCAAGAGGGAGCGTTATGCTTGATTGTGGGTTCATGCCCCCTGATGACTAGCTTGAGTGACAGAAACATGAGTCTAGGGGATGTGCTGTTGCCACAAGGCAGAAAACAACGGTGCTTGTACTTGCGGGTGCAAGGATTGTTTACTTTACGCAAAGTTCTTTTAATGCAGTTGTGTGTTGCTTTGAGTTTACACTTTGGGTGGGATTCGCAACTTAATACCAGCGAGATGTTCTGGATAGATATCTCAAGGTGGATGATTAGTAGTAGATGCAGATGGATTTCGGTCTACTTGCCTTTGCGTACCGCCCATGCTTTTGAGCCTCTACCTTTCTTTGCAGCATAGTTAGCATTGGTTTGCGCACATAATCCTGTCAATTGCCCAGCTGTAATTTGTTTACCTCGCTTTGCTGTTTTATCGTCTTTTGGGAGAGAGACATCACTAGTGAACATCATGGGACCCCGGTCCATATTACCACCGCTGATCACACCTTCTATTTACTTCCTGTTTTTATTTCCTAGTTGCAGTCTTAGCTATCATTATTATCTCTTGTGTTTGATCCTTTGTAAACAACAAGGCCGGAGGGATTGACAACCTCTCTGTACTCGTTGGGAGCAAAGTTATCTGTATCTGTGCGCAGGTCCCATCAACCGCTAAGTTTCTAGCGCCGTTGACACCTACTTGTCGACCCTCAGAGTCTCACAGGATTCGATCCTTGGTATCTTTGCCAAGGGAAATTTGTCGCTACGCTACATCTCAACCTTCCACTTGGGGTAACCAACGAGGGGCGAGAAGCCATCAAGCAAGTTTTTGGCGCCGTTGCCGGGGACTCCACTCTTCAAGATAGGGGAGTTGCACACTATCTTTTATCTTTTCTTTTTAGTCTTGTTAGTTTACCTTTCAGTTTTTGCTTTAGTGTCTCTTACCAAAAATCACAAAAAAGTTATCTTGCTTGCTGCTGCTATGGGTTCCACCGAGAACACCAAGTTGTGTGACTTCACTAGTCATAACAACAATGACTTTATCTGCACGCCTATTGCTACACCTGCCACTTCAGCACCTTCTTATGAGATTAAACCTGCTTTACTGAACCTAGTTATGAAAGATCAATTCTCCGGTGCTGGAGATGATGCTGCTTTGCACTTAAATAATTTTGTTGAGCTCTGTGATATGCAAAAGTACAAAGAAGTAGATGGTGATATTGTTAAGCTTAAGCTTTTTCCTTTCTCCTTGAGAGGAGGAGCTAAAATCTGGTTTCAATCCTTGCCTAGGAATAGTATAGATTCTCTGGACAAGTGCAAGGATGCCTTTATTGGGAAGTACTATCCCCATGCTAAAATTATCCAACTAAGGAGTAACATAATGAATTTTAAATAATTGGATAATGAACACGTTGCCCAAGCTTGGGAACGCATGAAATCTCTTGTCAAGAACTGCCCTACTCATGGTTTGACTACTTGGATGGTTATCCAAACTTTTTATGCAGGCTTGAACTTTACCTCGCGGAACTTGTTAGATTCGGCCACGGGAGGAACCTTTATGTCAACTATACTTGGTGCTACCACGAAGCTTCTCGACGAGATGATGACCAATTATTCCTAATGGCACACCGAACGCGCTCCAACAGGTAGGAAGGTAAACTCTGTCGAGGAGATTTCCTCCCTAAATGAAAAAGTTGACTTGATCATGTCTCTACTTTCCAAGCAATCTTCTATTGATCCTCATGATGTTCCTTTAAATTCTTTGATTGCTCAAGATCAAGTAGATGTGAACTTTATCTCTAGAAACAATTTCAATAACAATGCTTATAGGAGTAATTTTGGTAGCAACCCTAGACCGTTCCCCTCTAATTCCTATGGGAACAACAATACTTATCCTAGCACCAAGAACTCCACCCCTAGAGATAGAGACATGCCTAGTTATGAGAAACTTCTAGAAATAGAGAAGGCCACTAAGAACTACATGTGCACCCAATATGAACAAAACAAGACCTTCTCGAGGCAGTTAGATGAGCATACTGCTATCTTGCAAGACATTGGTAGACAACTGGAGAGCCTAAATATTGAGATTTCTAACCTCCAAACTAGGCTCACCATCACTGAGACCCAAGTTTCCAATATGTCCCACACACAAGCCACTTTGATAAACCAAATGGCAGCTAAACCTGAAGTGGTTGCACCCCTGAAGGAGGAAGAAGATAGAATTAAGAGCCTTCCTACCCACCACACTGTTGCTACTATCCAAGTTGTTGAGGATATCCAAACTCTTAGCACCCAATGCACTCCTAGTCCCATTGGACCTATTAATGGTGATGCTATGACCTCAACCGTAGAAGAAGAAACTCCTATGACCATAGAAGCTACCAAACAAATGAACCTAAAGGACACCACTACCACTTTACTTGATAGTAGTGACCTTGATTTTGATAATTGCACCCTTTCTGAAGTTATTGGTTTTCTTCACAAGATGTCTAGAGATCCCCACACTAGCACACTTAATCTTGCCTTCACGGAGCATATCACTAATGCTCTTATCAAAGCTAGGGAGGAGAAGCTTAGGGTAGAAGCCTCCATACCTAGAAAGCTAGAAGATAGTTGGGATCCTATGATTAAAATTAAGTTGAATAACTTCTCTTGCTATGCTTTATGTGATGTTGGAGCTAGTACCTCCGTTATGCCCAAAAGAATGTATGATATGTTTGAATTGAAACCTTTTGATCCTTGTTCTTTTGGTGTTCGTCTTGTTGATTCTTCCGTAAAGAAACCTTTGGGGAAGATCGACGATGTTCTTATCATTGTCAATGACAATTATGTTCTCGTTGATTTCACTATTATGGATATTGAATGTGAACCTTCATGTCCAATTATTTTGGGACGTCCTTTTCTTCGCACCGTTGGTGCTATCATTGACATGAAAGAGGGGAATATAAAATTCCAATTCCCTCTCAAGAAAGGGATGGAACACTTCCCTAGAAAGAAGATTAAGTTGCCTTTTGAGTCCGTTACACGGGCTAGCTATTCTCTTACTCTTGATAAAACTTGATCTTCTCTTTTTGCATCATGCCTAGCTTAAAGGCATAAAAGAAAGCGCTTTTGGGAGGCAGCCCACAACAAATTAGGTTTTATTTTGCTTTTGTTGTGTCTTGATGTTTGTTACTACAGTAGCATCATCATTGTATCTTTTCTTTTCAGCTTTGTGCCAAGTTTAGCCTCCGATTGCAAGAAAGTTCAAAAGTTGTGACGTGCTGTCCAGAAAACAGATTCTGTCCTTGGACAGAAAAATTCGAATAAAATAACCAGATCATCTTTTTGATCTGAATTTTTTTGACAGCGTGATCTATACAATTGGCTTTCGAGCGTCTGTTCTGAGTTTTTTGATTTGAGTTGCAGAAGTGCCCCGAAAAAATTATTTACTACCTGCTGGTCTGTTTTTCACAGATTCTGTCCTGTTTTGCCTTTTCTTCGTTTTGCAAACCTTGAGCTTGCTTTTTCTTTGCAAAAACCTTTTGGCAATCTTGAGAAACAGTAGCTCTTCAAGATTATCTTTATTTCCAGTAGGGAAAAATTATTTTATTGTGGGTACTAACCTCGCTAATCAGATTATGATGAGTTATGTATGAAGGGAGTTTTCAAGTGTGCGAGGGAAGATGATAAAAGAAGATTCATGAGGGTCAAACGCTCAAGCTTGGGGATGCCCCCGTGCACCCCCAAGAAATATTCAAGAAGACTCAAGCGTCTAAGCTTGGGGATGCCCCCATGCATCCCCTTCTCCATCAACAATTATCAGTTCGTCTTTCGTTCCACTATAATTTTATCACTTCATGCGTTATGTGCTATGCTTGGAGCGTCTTGCTCTTAGTTTCTTTTTTTAGTTTTCTTTAGCTTTGCTTGCTGTTCATAACAAGTTAGAACCCAGCTTTCTTTGTGTGGGAGAGAAACACGCTCCACTTCAACCTAGAACACAACATAGGATTTTCATGCTTATCTTTGCTGTGTATGTTCTTTGTCTTTCCATAGCTGCTGTCATGTTTAGCTCTTAGTTTTCATGCTTTTCTTTTTAAAGAGCTTTTGTTTAGTTGGTTGCTGAACTCTCTTGAGTTTTCATGTTTATCTTGTTAAGAGAGTTTGCCTGTTGCACTGAGTTGTGTGTCTTAACTTAAAGTAGGTAATTGAGGTTGCTATTTAATTTTAGTAGTAACTTGCAATAGTTTTGAGGTATTGCCATGAGTAATATCTGAACTTTTGGTGTCAAGAGCTTTAGCCTATTAGTGATAGATGTCGTATTTTGGACAATCCGTGTTTATTTTCGAAAACCTACAAAATAGTTGAGAACTTTAGCTACTAGATGGATCACTAATCTTTGGAGGGATCGAATATTAGAGTACACTCACGTACCATGAGTCGAGGATGCACAAGGATAACCAAACCCCCATACACTCCTCCTCGGGGTACTTGTCTCTTTGTGAACCTCCTAATTAGATTGAGAGTTACCGATAATAAGTGCATGAGTTCTTCGGACTAATGTGAGTATTCGAAAGTTGACACTTCCACCTAGCCATATTTTTCTAGCCTCTTCAGTACCGTGCATTGCCCTTTCTCACCTCGAGAGTTGGCGCATACTTCGCCGGTGCATCCAAATCCTTGGCATGATACGCTCTGTCATCATAAGCCTCATTATATCCTTCCTCAAAACAGCCACCATACCTACCTATCAAGGCATTTCCATAGCCTTTCCGAGATACATTGCCATGCAACATCCATCTTCTCATGACTTGATCTTCATGTCATACATGCTTTCTGCTTGATCGATGAGCCGCATGCTAGTTGGGCCTTACCCTAATCATTGCTACATGATGCGCTAGTATCATTGCATATCCTGCTACACCGGCAGAGGCATACATTTGCATACATCATGATAGTTTCATTTTCTTTATGTTGAGTACTTTTGTAAAGTGTGAAAGATCTTCTATACTTCTTGTAATACATAGAGTGTTGCCCCTAAAGTGAGGAAAAGATCCCAAAGAGGACAAAATCAAAAGATCCCAAAGAGGACAAATGAGAGTTAAATAGAAAGAGCCATTGAGGCCACAAAAAAAAATAAAAAAAAGAGAAAAAAGAGAAAAATAAATAAAAAGAGAGAAGGGGGCACACTACTATTCTTTTTGAGAGATCCACACTCGTACTCCATCTTATACCTTGTACTCCATAGAGATTATCATTCATGCATATAGCTATGTGGGGACCTTCACACTATAGAACTTGGCTTGTATATTCCAATGATGAGCCTCCTCAAAAGAGCTCTAGGTCTTCTTGAGTGAGCAAGTTGGATGCACCCCCACTAGTTCCATTGGAGAGCTTACCTTAGCTCATATGTGCATCCGTTGCATGGCAATCCTTACTCCTCACATCATATCTATCATTTGGCTTTCTCTCGCCTATGATTGTCCTCATTGATGTGAGTCTTTCACACCTTTTTTGTCTTCCCCTTCATCATTTTTCTCTCTTTGCCATCCTAAGTGTCAACTTTCTTGCTTACGCTCATCCATTGCATGAGTGCTCAAAATATCGAAAGGGAGTGGATCGTTTTGACTTGTACCTGGCTAGTGGTCTGGGGATGAGTCAAGATAAGATTCCAAAGAAGACCAAGTGTGAAACTTTAGTAGATTAAGTTCTCAACAATACAAAAAACTATGTTTTACTCTCTCGTATATCCCTATCCCCTTTCTTGCACGCGAACACCATTTGGAGACATTCGAGTCACGGACAGCGAGAGCTCTTGCACCTTTATGTTCTTATGTTGCTTGTTACAATGCTAATATAGACTCTTGCTTGTTATGACTTGAATTGAATTACATGCCTTGATTGCTTTACTTAAAAGTTATTATATGGTTGATAGCATGTCACCACAGAAATTATGCTTGTTATCATTTACCTACTCGAGGACGAGCATGAATTAAGCTTGGGGATGTTGATACGTCCAAAACGTATCTATAATTTCTGCTTGCTCCGTGCTTCTTTTGTGTGATATTGCTATGATATTGATGCACTTCCATACACTTTTGATCATATTTGGACTAACCTATTAACTCAGTGCACCACAGTGCAAGTTCCTGTTTTCTGCTGTTTTTCTATTTCAGGTTCCCCCCATATTAAAAGTGCTCCAAAAATTCCAGGAAAAATATAGGAAAAATCAGCATACAGGAAGCTTCGCGAAGAACCAAAGATGGGCCAGAGGGGAGCCAGGGGAGGCCCAGGCGGCCACCTGGCGCGGCCCCACCCTTGGCCGCGCCAGGGGGGCGCCTGGGGCCCCTACTCCGCCTCTGGCTGCCCCCCTTCGCCTATATATCCCTCTCGTCCCGAAACCCTCGAGGACAGAACCCTTTTTCGCGATCTCGCCTTTGTTCCGCCGCCGCAGCGCTTCCATGATCGGGAGCATCAGGAGAACTCTTCCCGGCACCCTGCCGGAGGGGAGAACCACCACCGGGAGCTTCTCCACCACCATGGACGCTTCCCGAATGAGTCGTGAGTAGTCCACCTTGGACCATGGGTCCATGATCAGTAGCTATGTGATGTTCTCCTCCCCTGTTTGCTCTTCATGGTTTAGACCTCGTGAGCTGCCCTACATGATCGAGGCACATATGTAATCTTTCTGCTGTTGCTTTGCTGAGTTTGCTGGGATCTGATGGATTATGAGACTATGTTCAGATTGTGTTTGAGTAATATATTTGATTCACCTCTTTTATATCTTTGTTCTTGAGTAATTCTTGCATGTTCTCCGTTGCTGTTTATTGCTTTGGCCAAGTAGTAGGTAGTAACTCCAAGAGGGAGCGTTATGCTTGATTGTGGGTTCATGCCCCCTAATGACTAGCTTGAGTGACAGAAACATGAGTCTAGGGGATGTGCTGTTGCCACAAGGGAGAAAACAACGGTGCTTGTACTTGCGGGTGCAAGGATTGTTTACTTTACGCAAAGTTCTTTTAATGCAGTTGTCTGTTGCTTGAGTTTACACTTTGGGTGGGATTCGCAACTTAATACCAGCGAGATGTTCTGGATAGATATCTCAAGGTGGATGATTAGTAGTAGATGCAGATGGATTTCGGTCTACTTGCCTTGGCGTACCGCCCATGCTTTTGAGCCTCTACCTTTCTTTGCAGCATAGTTAGCATTGGTTTGCGCACATAATCCTGTCAATTGCCCAGCTGTAATTTGTTTACCTCGCTTTGCTGTTTTATCGTCTTTTGGGAGAGAGACATCACTAGTGAACATCATGGGACCCCGGTCCATATTACCACCGCTGATCACACCTTCTATTTACTTCCTGTTTTTATTTCCTAGTTGCAGTCTTAGCTATCATTATTATCTATTGTGTTTGATCCTTTGTAAACAACAAGGCCGGAGGGATTGACAACCTCTCTGTACTCGTTGGGAGCAAAGTTATATGTATCTGTGTGCAGGTCCCGTCAACCGCTAAGTTTCTGGCGCCGTTGACACCTACTTGTCGACCCTCGGAGTCTCACGGGATTCGATCCTTGGTATCTTTGCCAAGGGAAATTTGCCGCTACGCTACATCTCAACCTTCCACTTGGGGTAACCAACGAGGGGCGAGAAGCCATCAATGCGGGCAAAGGCCATCCGAGCACCCTCTATACATGCCGAGCACTTAATAGCATCGACCCGCGAACTCGCTTCGACGAGCCTCTTCACCAATCCAAAGTAACTACTCATGATCGGATCAGCGGGCCATAGCCTGACTATCAAGTCCTTCATGGCCGAACTCGCCATGTTGTGCAGCTCGACAACCTGCTTCATTTGGTCATTGAGGGGCACCGGATGGTTGGGCGCAAGGAACTGCGACCAAAACAACTTCTCCGTGCTGTTCCCCTCCTGAGCTCGGAAGTATTGGCGGCGGAGGCGATGCTCCTCGGGAGATCCGAAAACACGCCTGGAGAACTCCACAATTGTGTCAGCCCAAGATACCTCTGACCTCCGAAGATGCCCTACAAGAGAAAAACCTTACCAGCTGCTATTTGATGCGCTTGTTTTATCTCCTCCTGAGCACTGCGTGATTCAGTCCGCGCCTCCTTGGCATCATTAACTGCCACAGTGAGTTCGGAAGCTTGGTCTGAATTCGCCTTCTCCAATGTGTCGCATTTGCGAATTGCATCTTGAAGCTCGGCCTCGACTTCGATCACCCGAACCTCATACTGTTGAAGCTGGGCCTTCTCGGCCTCAAGGTCGGCAGCCGCTTTATATGCGGCTGCCTTGCTCGCTCTGGCCTCTTCCTTGGCTGTGGCAAGTTCGCCCTTTAGAGCCTCGACCGCAGTTGCGTTAGCTGTTTCACAAAAACATATAACACATATTAGCTCATGTTCAGACATATAGTGTGTTAAAATTTAGATTTCCTAAACCCACATACCTTGCGTTTCATCAAAACGCTTGTTGACGCAGTCGAGATCTTCATTGGTTATTTAAGCCTCTGATTTAAATCGAAAACTTATGCGGCTTGGGCAGTCACAGTTACTAAGGAAGCCTGTTCAAAGCACAAAATACAGTCAGCTCTATCATATACTATAACATGGATGCTTCGTCTAATTATGTTCAGAATCAAACAAAGCATCAGGGGCTACTATCTATATATATACCTAAAATAAAACAAAAGTTCTCTTTAAAGAACGTTACATCGCATACCTCAAATCCTGTTAGTAGGTTGTTGAAGGCTTCATTCAGTCCGCCTTCGACAGACTGAATTCTCTTCATGACCGCACTCATCAAAGTGCGGTGTTCTTCTACAATGGAAGCACTTTGCAGTGCTCCCTCCAGAGTGTTTGGCGCCTCCGGATTGATGGTAGGCGACGCAGGAGCAGTTTCTCCCTCCCCCATTAAGGGGGATGGTCCCTTGATTCCAGAGCCACACTGGACTCCGGAACAGTGTTGGACGGGGCCCCGAATTGTTTGCCCCCACATCTTCGTCTAATTGCTTGCCCCCACATCTTCCGGCCCCCCTGGTCGACCGCGATCGAGGGATTGACCTCGGGTGCCCTTTCGTCCGCCCCACTCTCACCTGCTGGAACAGGGGGATCTTGTAGAGTGGATACCTCGGTATCCTCCATAGTGGGCGATGAGCCCCGCGGAGGCGTATCGCTGTCCGTCTCTCCGGACGCTAGAGAATCCCTCGAGGATAGCGAAGCCACAGGGATGTCGTGCGGAGGGCTACATAAAGGTAGAACAAATATTAGATGCTGAAAAGGAAAATGTCCGAATATAAGCAGTTTAAATACTTACGATTCGGCCGACGGCTTGATCCTGGACTGAACCCAATAGCTGTGTTCGGACGATGAGCTAACAGGAAGAGTCAACTTCTTCCTAGGCATGGCCTTGCCCGCGTCAGCAGGGGTAGCCCTTTTTCTCCCCTTGGCCAGGACGGGGGAGTCTTCTTCTTCTTCCTCCTCCTCTTCTTCTTTGGGAGAGAGTTGGGAGCCCGTTTCCTCGGACCTTGTGTCCGCAGGGCTAGCAGGGCGGGGGTCGCTCCTGACCTCCTTGCCTGTCTTCATGGCCTTCTTCTCCGGCGCATTGTACGGCGCCGGAATCAACATCGCCGTCACCCGAGGCGTCTCTGGGTCTTCTGGTAGGGGAGCCGGACACTTGATCTGCTCCGCCTAGTCCTGGATAGAACGTAAAAACTCTAACTCCTGTTATAATTAAAGCAGGGAAGGAATATTCGGCAGAAATCTCAATTACCTCTAACGCGGGGAGCACAGTACCGAAGCCCCTGTCCTCAGTCTCCACCGGCCACCCCTTATGGGCCTTGAAAAGGTGCTTCCAGATGTCTTCGTGCGTAGTGCCGAAGAGGTGCTTTAAGGGACGAGATCCTTCAAGATTGAACTCTCACAGATAGGAGTCCCGGCATTGGCAGGGAAGGACGAGGCGGGCGAGCATTACCCGGACCATGTTTGTGAGCTGGGTGCCCTTGGAGATCATGCCGGTGATACGGCTTTGGAGCGCCAGTACCTCTGCATGAGACCCCCAATTCGGACCCTTGTCGGTCCAGGAGGTTAGCCTCTCCGGAGGTCCAGATCTGAATGCAGGAGCTGCCGACCACTTGGTGTCGCGAGGCTCGGTGATATAAAACCACACCTGTTGCAAAATCTTTTTCGTCTCCACGAACGCCCCCTTTGGCCAAGTGGCATTTGGGAGTTTGCTTATCATAGCCCCCCACCCCGCAGTCATCATGCTACCCGTCGACCACCTTCGGCTTCAAATTGAAGGTTTTGAGCCAGAGGCCGAAGTGTGGGGGGACTTGGAGGAATGCTTCACATACCACTATGAAAGCGGATATGTGAAGAATTGAATTCGGGGATAGATCATGGAAATCTAACCCGTAGAAAAACAGAAGACCCCGTACAAAGGGGTGGAGAGGAAATCCCAGCCCCCGAATGAAGTGTGAGAGGAATACAACCCTCTCACCCGCCTTAGGGACGGGGATCACTTGGTCCTTCTCACGGACTAGACGCGCCACGTCATCGGCGAGATTGCCCGCACTCCAGAGGCTCTTCATGGTCCCCTCGGTGATCTAATATGCCTCCCACTTGCCTTTCGAGCCGGAACCAGCCATTGCTAGAGACGGCGATGGTGGTGGAGGAGTTGAGGACTGAGGGTGCAGGAGATGCGAGCGCTGGGGGCTGAGGAGATTGGAGGGCTAGGACTTGAGGAGAGCGTGGGGATAAAGGGTAAAGATTGGGGTCCTTTTATAATCGGTGAATACTAAACGCCCCCACACCAGCCGTAAACCTCGCCGGTTCCCAACGAGGTCGTGCGTAAGGCGCGGTTAAGATGCTCACGTCACATTGATAAGGATCCCGTATTAAGCGGGCACAATCTCTGCTTTGACAAGATGTGCCAATCAGGCTATACCTCAAAACGCGAAACCAGGGCCAAGAAAATGGTTCGATATATGTTAAGGGAACAGACGTGATGCTTCGTTGAAAGATTGTCAATAAAGACACAATACCCGTTTTTATACCTCGCCTGCAAGGCTAAGGGTTGTACTAACCATGCAGAGCCGGACACAATACCTTTTGTAGGAAATATTTCTTCAATATGTTTGGGAGGAGGAACCCGCCTTGCAATGCCGAAGATAGTGCATCAACTGAACTCATTGTCAGCGAAGACTGGTTCAGGGGCTACTGAGGGAGTCCTGGATTAAGGGGTCCTCAGGTGGCCGGATTGTTTATTATGGGCCGGACTGATTGGCCGTGAAGATTATCGATGAAGACTATCTCCCGTATCTAGATAGGATTCCCCGTGTGTAAAATGGCAAGTTTAGAGTCCGGGTGTAATACTTTTCTTCCTGTGCAAGGTGATCATGTACAAACCCTAGGCCCCTCCGGTGCATATATAAACCGGAGGGTTTAGTCTGTAGGGACGACAATAGAATCATAGCAATCATATAGGCTAGACCTTTAGGGTTTAGCCATTACAATCTCGAGGTAGATCAACTCTTGCAATCCATATTCATCAAGATCAATCAAGCAAGAAGTAGGGTATTAACTCGATCGAGAAGGCCTAAACCTAGGTAAAACATCCTTTCCCCAGTCTCCTGTTACCATCGATCCACAGACACATAGTTCGGGACCCCTACCCAAGATCTTCTGGTTTTGACACCGACAACCGTGACCTGGCATACCAGCGGCGGCCGAGCTTCGCTTGAGGATCGGGACCCGAGGACGTAGGGCACTTTCCTGAGCTAAGGGGGGAGAGATCGGCACGAGCCTCACCTGGAGGCACTATCGCAAGGGCACAGCCAGGCACCCGCAAGGAACTAATCGCAAGATCATACACCCCCGTAGGATAAACTAAACTGTGTAACCTGTCGTTCCGATCTCTACTATCTCGCTCGGGCAATGTCATTTTCCTTTTCGTCCCCTAGGAAGTTTCCTGCGCGCTAAAGGGGACCCCCTGAGCATCGTGCCTCAAGGGCTCTTACCAGACCTCGGGCCGCTCACTTCCTGGCCTTGACCACGACATAGCGACCCGGCATACCAGCAGTTGTTGAAGCCTTCCTGGGGACTGGGTCCTGTCAGCGTAGAGCACCAAGCTACCGCGAGAACGAAAAAGAATACAATGACCTAGCGATACATACAGCCCCAATGCTAAGCATGGAGTGGTGACATTAAGACAAAATTATTACAACTTCTTACATACCCCCACGCGGCTTAACGTGATTCCGCGCAGGGAAATAAAGAAGGAAGCTAGGAGAACCTGGTCGAGAACATCACTTCCGACGCCGAGCAGACGTCGGCGCCCTGCTCCGGGCGCGACGAGAGCTTGGTGGCTCGTAGCTGTCGTCATCGCTGGTCTTCGGAGAATCGCTGGGCTCCATGGACTCGCTGTCGCTGCCGGAGGAGCTGTTGGACTCTTCAACAAGATGGCAGGGCAAGGAAAAGGAAGGAGGACGAGAAGCAAGGGATGGAAATGAACAGAGGGTTCCACCCCTCCTCATTTATTGCAAGAAGGAGGCGAACCGCCGGCCTCCATGATCGCAGGTTATGATGATTTTTCCTTGCAGTAGTTGCTTGCCTGTTCCGTGTGCTGTTATTTCAGTCGTGCAATATGTTTTTGTTAGGTGCCATGCATGCTTGTGTTCTCATGAAATAAATTGACATGTTAGCTGGATGTTGTTACTGATAATATCATGCCTCTGTCTAGTTTAATGTTAGAAATATCAATGTTATGATGATTCTGTTGCACTAGTGGTATTATGAGTACTTGGTATTGCCATGTTTCGCATGCTATCATTGCTCACTTGAAAAGCTTGATGTTTGGTTACTGCATCTGTATGTTGCAAGTTAGTTGTTGTATTTATGTTAAATGCTCACATGATAATTGATGATGGAGAAGTTAATAATATGACTTAATAACAAACCTCCTCCGTCATCGATGTGATTGAGTCATAGTGCTACCAAATCGAGATTTCTCTAGTGCAACCACATTTACCTTTATGGGAGGCCCTAGCCGGGTCTATTGTCATGCCTCTCGTCGGTGCCTCCAACAAGGGAAGGTTATGGGCGCGCGCTACCCTGATCAGGTAGGCGGACATGAACCTTGTGAGCCCGAGTTGTTTTGCACGCTTCGCTCCCGTTTGGGACCGTTTTTGTTTTGCCACGATGGTGGCCGTTGGTGTCTTTGGTAGGCACGGGGCCACCCAGGACTGGACCCCAAGGGGGTGTTGGTCGGAGTGGCTGGGAGAGTGTCATGGCGGTAGATCGGTTTTGTCGGAACGCCGTTGGTCCACACGTATGGGAGTGCGAGGCCATGGGTTCCGTGGTGTGGGTAAAGTGTGCTACCTCTACAGAGTGTGTGTGTTAAATCTATCGGCAGCCGTGTCCTTGGTCATGGGCACAAGTTCGTAATAGGTCACACTATCAGGTCTTGGTCGAAATGGACGATAAACCTGAAATAGCTAAGTGGATAAATAAGGTGCAATAAAAGAATGTGATGACTTGGGCTATGAGATAGTCGTGAGTAATCACGGTGATGTGTTGATATGATCACGAGACGAGGTCTGGGTGAGTGTTGAACCAAGTGTGGTTCCGTGTGTGATCCTCGAGTGGTCATCGCTTGGTTGCGAGACAACCTGTGGGTAAGAGAGTCCGAGAGACTCGGTGCACAAGTTCGGTTACATTGCATGAGTAGTATGTTGTTATTTGCATTGAAAGAACCATGGTAGAACAGGAGATGGTTGCATAAAGGTAACATATGTCTGCATTGGTTATGACTGGTAGTTTATGTTCAGCATAGTTTCATGATGCCATGCCATGTTTTGACTGAACTTATGCCATGTTTTGATATGCCATGCTAGGATCGATATGTGATGCTATGTTTTGGTGTTGCCGTGTTAGAAGTAAGTTGATATGCCATGTTATTGCCATGCTAGTAGATGCCATAATGTTGTTCATGCTTATTTTGATCCATGTCTCTAGTTAGTATCATGCCATGCATAGCAATTGTGTAGAATTAGATTGTTACATATGCTTGGTTCTTGCTTTGTCATCTGTTCGTTTGGATGCTATGTATTTGGTCGTATTGCAAGTACATTCTGTACTGACCTGATGTGTCATGCCGGTTTTGTAGGTCGTGCCCAACTTGTTCACTTGCCCCGTCGTGCTAGGCCGTAATCTTGCTAATCCTGTGAGTTGTGGAGCCCAGCCAGAGTCGTTATGCTACCAAACCCAGACTTCCGCCGCCATGTAAATAGACTTCTGCTGCCATTTAAATAGCCGTAGGGCTATGCCAGATAATTGTATTCATCAATGCTGTAATCTTATACACATGTATTTCATGAATATTATTGTACCTGGAATGTTGTATCATGGACCTGTCGTGCGTCAGGTGTTATCCTAGGCTGACATGTGAAGGCCCCCTGCTCCATGCGGATCGGGGGTGACACACTTCCTAACCTTCTGCTTGACGGGCCGTGCATGAGGACAAACATCAAGATGGTGCTCAATCACCTCCCTGGGAACGCCGAGGATGTCGGATGCTTTCCACGCAAACACATCGACATTCGCCCGCACGAAGGCGATGAGCGCGCTTTCCAATTTGCTGTCGAGGGTTGTGCTTATATTAAGTGCCCCTCCTGTGTCGTCCTCCTTGACTGGCACCTTCTTGGTTTCTGGTGGTCCTTCCTTGGATTTCTTGCTCTTGTCGGTGGAGATCTCTGGCACGTCCTCGATGGGAACGCAACACTCTGAGGAGGCGCGCTTGGCGGAGTGGGTGCAAGAGGTCTTGATGGGGGGAAGAAGACCGGCAAGACCTCTTGCACCGACAAGTACTTTCCCGCTGAGCTCCTAGGAGCCGCCGGCAAGGAGGTTGTCGGGGACGACGACAAGCTTGCCAGGGGCAACAGGATCCGGCAGGGCCTTAGTCCCTTGCTGTAGAGACAACTGCCCCCATGGTAGAAGACATGCCTTTAGTCCTCGCTGTCGAGCCTCAGGCTCCAGCATGGGCACAACACATCGTCAAGTTCCTCCAAACAGGGGATGGACTGGAGGACGGACTGGAGCTGTTGGTAGAGATACATGGAGGCATATGTGGCTCTCACAAAGGATCAAGGGCCCTTGCCGGCAAGGCATTCCGACAAGGTTTATTTTGGCCCACTACTCTCCAGGATGCAGCTGCGCTAGTAAACAAATGTGAAGCGTGCCAGTTCCATTCAAAGAAACTTCATCAGCCAGCTCAAGCTCTTCAAACGATCCCTCTTTCCTGGCCATTTTCGGTCTGGGGGCTCAACATATCGGGGCCTTTTCCCCGTGCTGTCGGGGGCTTTGTGTACTTGTATGTTGCGATCAACAAGTTCACAAAGTGGTAGGAAGTGGAACCAGTGAGAAAGGTCACAACACAGTCGACCGTCAAGTTCTTCAAGGGACTACTTTGCCATTTTGGTGTGACAAATAGAGTCATCACCGACAACGACACTCAGTTCACAAGCCGCACCTTCATGCAATATATCAAAGACCTTGGCAACAAAATCTGTTTTGCTTCTATTGCTCATCTGAGAAGCAATGGCCAGGCAGAAAGGGCAAATGTTGAAGTGCCACGGGGCCTCAAAACAAGGACTTTCGACAGACTGCACAAGTGCGGAAGACGCTGTATTGATGAGTTGCGGGTAGTTCTTTGGTCAATCAGGATGACACCAAATCGAGCCCCCAGCCAGACGCCTTTCTCCCTGTATACGAGGCGGAAGCAGTTCTCCCCACAAAACTCATATAGGGGTCGCCTCAAGTGCTTGCTTATGATGAGCTTGAGCAAGAGCATTATGCTAGGATGATGCGACGCTCCTTGAGGAAGATTGTATTCAGGCTGCTGTACAAGCCGTGCGCTACCAGCAAGCCTTGCGCCGCTACCATAGCCGCAAGGTTCATGCCTGAAGCCTTGAGGAAGGCGACCTTGTTCTTCGGCGCGTTTAGTCGGCCAAGAATTCCAACAAGTTGACGCCAAAGTGGGAAGGCCCTTATCGAGTGATACGAGTCACCAGGCCAGCCAGATTAAGATGTCGTGGAAACGACACCTACGGGATCTCGTGGATCCCTTCTACGGTTTGGCAGGGAAGAGGAGTGCGCAAAGAGCAGATCTAACGATCGACATGAGGGATTATTACCAAGGTTCAAGCCACTGAGAAGCGTAATACCCTAGTCCTGCTTGAGTGTTTATTCCGTGTTCTTGAGCTTTGACTAGCTGCTATACATGCAAACTGGACTGGAAAGTCCAAAAGTCCCTCGCTGTATCGCCTTGGGCCTCCTTTTATACTAAGGGGCGTCCAAAGTGGCGTACAAGCACACATGAGGTGTAAAGCTGCTACAGTGTATGTGCTTATCACTGACATCTTAGGGCAAACACATTCAATGCGCTGGTTACGTGCCCCTAGCTTTATCGGGGATGGAAACAGAGCCTGTCCTATCCATCGCCGCCTCACCCCATCTTGACACGCACCCAGGATGACGAGGCATGCAATGCCAAGTGAATGTCTAGCCGCTACGCTGGAGTGGTGGAGGGATCTTCATGAAGATCTGCATGCTGCCACGCAGGTGCTTGTCAAGCTGGCTGGTCGCTGTGCTGGAGCGATGGCAGGGCGGCGGAACCTTGTCGTGCGCGAGCCTTGTCGCGGCTTTGCAAGCGTCCCTGACAAGAGTCTTGCCGGGGCCTCACAAGCATCCCCGACGAGAGTCTTGCTGGGAACCTTGCTTCTTGGTCTTCACAAAGATCTGCATGCCACCACACAGATGCCCCTGGATCTTGGTCTTGACATTGTCGATGGCGTCAGAGCTCTCAACCTCAAGGGTGATGGTCTTGCTGATGCTTCGCAAATCATCCCGGCAAGGGTCTTGCCGGGGCCTCGTGAGCCACCCCGGCAAGGGCCTTGCCGAGGGATCAATTGTGTTTTCTGTTATCTGATTACTGGATCAGATGCTATCTTGGTTGTCTTTGTGTTTGCTCCAGCTGTCCCTAGCCGGCGTTGCTGCGGCTGTGGCTGCAACTACCCGTGCACAAGTACGGGGGTACTAAAGGACCCGATCTTTAGTGCACGGACACCATGGAGAATTCAAACCGATGCAACTAACGCAATGGCAAGGGCACATGGAGTGCCCAAGTCCCTCACTCTCAAATCCCACCAAAGCAACAAAATCTATGGAGGAATATAAGAGGAAGAACATGTAGGAGGTGAATGGGATTTTTAAATTTTCTTAGGAAATCTCGAAACTCTCATAACCCAGCGGCGGAACGAATGAAAAACAAACTACAGTGAACTAAAATTGAGTACCTAAAGCAAACTAAGTTCTACATTGATACAAATCACACGAATGAAAATGCATCAAAGGTAAACATGGGTGACAGGGATAACTGATGATGCTCAATGGCGACAAGGTATTTATTCAAACAGTTCGTCCTTCTACACAAGGACTACGTCTGGTTGGAGGGGCTATGACTTAAGACAGAAGAGAAACTCTCTTCACCATATTCTCCTCGATAATCGATTCGTCGACCGATGCCGATTACTCGTGGTAGATACTTGAAGGCGATCTCCGAACCTTTAAAGACTTCTTCTTCGAGAACCACAATCACTCTTGGTCTCTGAAGAAATTGACACCTAACCGTCTAGAGAGTTTGCAGCTCTCAAGAGTGATAGGAGAAGCGTACTAGACTTAGATTCCAGTGATGCTGAACCACTATGTAATTCTTCGGATCTAGGTTTTTTTTTCTCTCGGTGGATTTTAAACTCAAATCTCTAAGAGAGTGGGTTGCTCAACAATCCTCTCAGAATCAAACGGAGCAGCCACCAGACAAAGCCGGCGTGGGGTGGCTATTTATAGCCGCAACCTTCCCAGATGGGAAATGACCATTTTGGACACGCGGTCCAGCCAATGGACAACTGAAACGTTCAGAAATGTCAGATTTGGAGCAATGGTAACATTACTTGAGGAACATGTAATGCTAACTCCTCGGTCTGAGACAATTCTCTTGCACCGAAGAAGGTCACAGTCTCTTGGTAGCAAGTATTTGCTCGGAACACAAAGAGATTTCTCTCACAACTTTCACATGATTTGGGTTTACCATCAGAGAATCAAAGTTTCGAACACTACACATGTAACACCCAGGATGCGGCTATAGCTCCTACGTGTCAGGGCACGTCTTAAAGTCATAACCGCATTCTGGAATGGTCGCAAGAGTGGTATCTTAACACAATCCCATGTACTGAACATGTAGATAGAGATAAATAGTTGGCTTACACTCGGCACGCCACACAATTATCAAATATTCATACAATCATCCAGAGTGAACACAAAGTCCAGTTACAGACGAAATCTATGCCCGATCGATCCTAGTAGGAACCACTACTGACCGTCGGGGTACGTCACGTACATACGCCCATGCTCTTCATCGAACTCCCACTGGAGCTCTTGCCCATCTCCTCCATCAAACTCAGCTGTACCTGCACCTGTTTTTGTAGTAAACCGTGAGTCACGAGGACTCATCAATCTTGTTCCCGGGTATCAAAACTACGAAAGCTTTTAGGTGTGGAGAAGGTATAAAGTGGGTTGCAATAAGCACTAAGCATCATATGAGTGGCTAACTTACGAATTTCTAAAGTAAGATGAGAATCTACGCATACGGTCGCAACTAGTAATGATCAAGAAGTGATCCTATCTACTTACGTTCATACATAACCCCTTCGTGTTCATTTTCTGAACTCCTTCGGAAAGAGACCATCACGGCTACTCACACAGGTAGTGTATATTATTTGAGTTTTGTGTCAAGTTATCTACAATCGGATATTAACAAACTCTAATCCTCCACATAACCGCGAGCACGGCTTTTGAAAGATTAAACCCCGCAGGGGTATCCCAACTTAGCCCATCACAAGCTCTCACAATCAGCGGAGGTAAATCTCCATTCCGGAACAACCCGATCAATATCAGAATCCCGGTTCACAAGATATTTCGACAATGGTAAAACAAATCCAGCAAGACCTTCCGACGTGCCGTCACCCTGATAGGAGCCATGCGTAACTCATCTCAGGCCACGATCGATAAGCGACGCGTACAGGTGCCAAATACCCCAAGTTTCCAAGGGGCGGCCCCGCACAGTTCTCTGGGTTGGACCAACACTCATGAGGAGCACTGGTCCGGGGAGGGGGTTGATTAAGAATCCTTGGGTTAATTACTCCCTATGCCGTTTTTTGTTAGCAGGCAAATGGTAAAACCAAAGTTGGGCCTTGCTGGAAGAGTTTTGTGCAAAGCAAATTATCGAGGGGGGCCCCTAAACCTCGACCGTCTTCGGAAAGCAAAATCAAGGAACATAACACGGGTTTATCGGATCTTCAGGCGGCATGAGTGGAACAAAACACCAAGAAAAAGCCAAGCCTTCCACCCATTACCAAGTATATATGTGCATTAATTAAATAAGAGATATTGTGTTATCCCAAATAATCCATGTTCCAACATGGAACAACCTGCAACTAACAACACTATAAGAGGGGCTGAGCAAAAGCGTAACTTAGCCAAACAACGATTTGCTAAAAAGGTGGTTAGAGGTTTTCATGGCAATGTGGGAGGCTGGCAAACAAGTAGTAGGTAGCGCGACAAAGCGATAGAGCGAGACAACTAGCAAAGCAAGGATAGAGGTGATATCAAGGAATAATCATCTTGCCTGAGATCCCGCAAGGAAGAAGAACGAGTCCATGAAGAAGACAAATGGACGTAGTCGAACGAATCCTCACAACTCCGGAACGAAACCGAAGCTAACGAGATAAGCAAACTGCAAAGAAGCAAACAACATGGTAAACACATAATCATGGCATATGAGGCACAAACAAGTATGATGCATGTTCGGTTTAAATAGGCGTGGCATGGAAAAGTGCAACAAACAAAACTACAAATTAAGTGGAGCTCAATATGCAACGAGTTGCATATTGACGAAACACCACATTCAATTATTTAGTTCGCTCTCATTTATGTAGACAACAATATTAATTTTAATTAACATGGAAAGAGGTGAAGCATGAGTAAACTACACTTTTAGGCATTTTAAATGAGGTCGGAACAACAAAGAACAATTCTGGAAAATCCCCACATGTCATTTAGCAATTTTCAATGCAAATAACAATTTTAAACATTTTAAATGCTGTTATCATGAAGCGCATGACATATACATTTTTCATGCAATTTTTAGATAATGTTGACATGAGCATGATAAGGAGCATTTGTCACCGTGGTGGAAAGAAAGGGTGCCACGACAACGAATCCGAAAATGATGCCACGACAACATATCGGTTGCGGTAACTCGTTGAGAGACTGGTGCAAAAGAAAGTGTGGATGTGCGGAACATGCAAAAGATGGTGGGGTGATCCTGGTAACCGGGTGTCCCACATGTCGGTGGCATGGCAAAAGAGGGGCAATGACAACGACAATCGCATATGATGCAAACACGTGGTTCAACTCATACATCACACATGCATTCGCTCATGGGCGTCGTCTCAGCGGTATACCTTTGAAGCATGCGTTTTCAAAGTGGATCAAGTTCGTTGAGGGAAGTAGTCATTCATGGACGTCGCGGAAGTAGTGGTGCATGTTTCGTGGATGTACACATTTCATAGATGTTTAGGGTCACGGCGAGGAACTTGACATCCATGAGGTCGATGTTAGGGGTACACACGTCGTCGTGGAAGTAGTGGTACACACGAAGGTAGTCGAACTTGACGCTCCTGTTGCATGGGTCTTCAGTGACGGTAGTGGTTCCTACTAGGGTCGATCGAGAATAGCATGGGTGGTTATCTTTTTTTTTAATTTTGTCCGTAGCCGGACCTTGTGTTCATTGTGGATGATTGTATGAATATTTGATAATTGTGTGATGTGGCGAGTGTGAGCCAACTATTTATCTCTATCTACCTGTTCAGTACATGGGATTGTGTTAAGATACCACTCTTGCGACCATTCCAGAATGCGGTTACGACTCTAAGCCGTGCCCCGACACGTAGAAGCTATAGCCGCATCTTGGGTGTTACAAGTTGGTATCAGAGCCGACCCTCGAGGTTACACGATCTTTGCGGATAGGTGCGCGGTCGTGTTGTTCATGACGTTTGTGACCCGTCGTGGCACATGGCATGACACATGTGCCAGACTGGAAGCACAGATGTATGTGCCAAGAGGAAACACTCATGTAGCCTGACGAGGACGTTGATTCCTCTAAGTGGGGGTGTATGTGATAGCCTGGCTTAATAGGGATGATAGACTACTCATATCAATAAGGAATTCCTTCTTTTTCGGGAGCCCATTCGGACAGAACTCCAAAGTTAAGCGTGCTCAGCTTGGAGTAGTTTTAGGATGTATGACCGACCGGGAAGTTGCTCCCGAGTGCGCACGAGTGAGGACAAAGTGAGCAGAAAAGACCAGTATTGATCTGTGGGGCCAGTCTAGATCCCGCCAGGAGTAATGACCACCGGCGGGTGTGTCCGGGGCGTTACAACACCCCTCTTAATAGTACGGTGGTCGTATGAATCAATGGAAGAAGAATAATAACGAAACAAATGCTACTTGTTTACTTCGTCTTCATTCTCCTTGGACGCAGTCATTTTTCTTCCGACAGACAACAAAACAACTGCTTCACTTCAGCAATTTTTAGGGGTCACTATTGTCACACCATCTTCGATGATAACCTTCGTTGCAATGCAGGGATATTATCTTTGTCATTTGCATCAAACTCCTCGATACATCAGGGACTTGTAACTCTGTGTGCACTAGCAAACACATAAGTCCCACACTGTTTATGTCAACAAACTCCAAACATAAGGGGCCTACCATTGCACCAACAATCTCCCCCTTTTTGGAGTGTTCTTGAAAAAAGAGATAATCATCAAAGTGAAGATAGATAAGTGAAATGTAAATCAACAAGAGTGAATTTTCGTTTCTTAGCTCGATGATGAAATATACTCCCCCTATATGTATGCAGGGTCGGAAATATGATATGAAATTGTCTGCAATTCATTGAAGTATGTGGATGATTTTTCAATCAATCAAGGTAATGATTTGCACCGATGATATATAATCCATCGAGAATTTAGTGCAATCATTCATAACTTATGATAATAATTTCACCTGCAAAACAAATTCTTCGAGAAAAATAGTGCAGCAGGCAGGGTTATTAATATTACATCACAGATTAGAAGATTTACATCAGAGCACAAATATTCTTTAAGGCATATAGCACAACAGTCTCATAAAACTAGACCAAGGAAAGACAGAGGGCAAATCTATTAAAACTCGATGTAATTCCCCCCTTTTGTCAACTAGTTTCAAAAAGATGATGAAGAACATGATTGCAAAAGAGGTGAACTTAATTCACTCTGAGGCATCTCCAAAGGAAGTAGCTAAAGAGGTTTTTGATTTAGAAGTAGCTAGAATATCTTTATCGTCAGCAGTAGCAGATGTTCCTTCGAGACTTGCTTGAGGCTAAAAGGATGAGAGCACAGTGGGATCAACTTGTTGATTCTTGTGAGACATCACATTTTTTTCAGCAGGTTTCTCAGTTGGTGAGGTAGCTTATGATTCGTCGATCAACTTGCGTAGATGAAACCGAAGTAAATCAGCTATTGGCTCACAAGCTGGCTAAGGTGGAGTGACACGATCTTTAAAGTCTTCGACAGAGAAATCTTGATCAATATACTCATAGAGTTCTTTAAGAGCTGAGTTGCTAAGTTGTTTCTTGGAGAAAAACTTTCAAAGCAATTTCCATAGGCGCTTCTTATTTTCAGCCATGATCATGTGCACAACTTACGTACGGTTGTTGATGGCATTTATTTTGGCAGCCATATGTTCTTTCTCTCGGCGATCCTCAACCAGATGCTACAACAACAGCTGTTGAGTACGCAAACTCACTTCAAGGTGTGAAGGAGGTTGTGTATTTGGTTGGCGATCATGCTGAGGTAGCCATGGCCCATCGAATGTATTGTGATAATCAGGAGGGCTTGACACTGGTGCTATGCCCAAAGAAAAATCTTCCATGACTCGCAATGTATCACATACCGGAGGAATGAAGCTTTTGTGACTGATTTCCGCCAAATATTCGATGTGCATTGCACAATCAACCACTTTCTGTATCCAAGGCGCAATGACTTTGATGGTTTTAGGATGCTGAGCAGAGTCCATCAGTATGCACAGAAACATGTCTTAGAGATCAAAGATATATCCTTAGGAGATGGCATGGATGGTGTTTCGAAGAACATTAGATATATCATTTTCAGTGTTCATCCCATCCAGAGGACACATTGATGAGGACATCACTAATAAGGTTACACCCACAGCCCCAACTGACACATATACACGACCAATTACTAGAGCTCGCGCACGCCAATTAAATTACCAGGTACTTTCGTTTCTTGGTAATGATTCTAATGTTCATGAGAATATGCTGCTGCCTAAATTGGATACATTTGTCTTGCTTACAAATGAAGGGCCTAGCTTGGACAAGAAGGATGAACATTGGAGCAAGATCAAGCATGGAGATGATGGCATGCGCAAGGGGAACAAGAACTGAGTTACAAGTGATGATTTCAGGACTTTGAAGCCACCATAATGAGTGTGTGAAGCCTTGGACGAAATATACAAGATGCCACTTCATAAATTTCGTCCACATGCTATTAGAGGTGCTGCGTCACCTTATTATTGGGCCAGGCCCATGTAATTTCTAAATACTTGAGTATAGGCTGTTTTGAGAGTCCGTATGTGTGGGGAAACAAGAGTTAGGGTTGGTTTCGGACCCCTCCTCCAAGGGCCACGAAATTCCCCCCTCTTCCCCCATATATACAGCCCTTAGGCGTCGTTTAGACTTTGGGTTTTGTTTAGATTAAAGTTCGCCATAGCTACAACTTCGCGTACTTTGTTTGTGTTCAACGACCAGACAAAGACGTCACAGAACCCCACCTTGATCAATAAAGCTTTCCTCTTATATTCGCAATATCCAGATTGCAATCTTAGTTTCTTGCTTGGTCTTCGTTTGCTTGCAGGAAATAGACCCTAGTGGTCAGGTTGATCGTGCTCCGGCGTGGTCAATAACCTCTCGGAGTTGGTTTAGCGATTGCTAAGGCACGACGTCCTCGCACGTTCGTAGTCGGATCGTCAAAGTCTACTCCACCGAAAACGATAGCCACCATCTCATCGAAAGACGGGACACCTTTGCCTCTATCAAGTGGTATCAGATTTCCAGGTTGCTCGGTGAGATTTTACAGTTTTTCGTAGATTAGATCGAGTCTGTTCTTCATACCTACAGTCCACGAAAAAGCCAAAAAAATTTTAGGGTTAGTTCATCATATCCGAACCAGTCTGAGCCATTGCATAATCTTTTTCGTGTTTGCTTAGTTGAATTTGCGGTTGCATCGTCGTGTCGAGTTGCTGGTCTTAGCGTCTAGTTCTTTAGAGTTTCGAGTTTTGTTCACAGTTTGTCACGCCGTCGCCGCACCATATTCATTGCTGCTGCCCTACCACCGCCGCTGCCATATCCCACCACCGCGACCACATACCACCACCGCTGCCATATCCTACAACCGCTGCCATATCCTACCACCATATATCCACCACCAATCCGAGTTCTTTTCATATTAGGTTTGTTCTCGAGATCCATCTAGGTTTCGGATTCGTGTTTCCTTGACTGCGTAGGTCTCGAAAAAAAAGAGTTTGGAGACCCCCGGGCAGTTTTTAGGCCAAAATTTCGACAGGTGAAAATATTTTTTCACTATCCTATTTTTAGGCTTTTCTGAGTCTTTTGAGACCCGTGCTATCATACTGTTTTTTTACCGCACTTTTTCATCGTCGCTGCCCTGCTTCCGAAAAAAAAAATTCACCAAAAAAATTTCGTGCCTATCATCTTAGTTTGACTTGGGAAGAGTTTTGAGACACTCGCCATTATAGTGATTTTCGGCAAAAAAAAGAGCAAAAAAAGAGCGCAAAAAAAGAGGCGAAATAAATAAATTCAAAGTGTGCTTTCCCCTTGATTACGTGCATCGCCGTGATTTTGTTAGTGTTCTAGGCTCGCGTCTCTAGTACGGTCTAGCTTAGGACCAACACAGTACTGTCGTTGAGCGTTTATTCAACTTTGCATCTCTGAATTGATTATTGCTGACCCTTTTTGCTACTATATTATAAGCCGTCCCAGCTCCACATACATCTACGTCGTGCGTTTGACTCTCCCTGATAATCGCTTTATACAAGCTTTGAGAGTTTTTACTACCACGGTTGCCGATCACCACCTGCTGCTGGGTAAGAACTGGTAAGAATTTGAGATTTGCTTGACGGATTCGTGACGCCCCACCACCACCATTTTCTAGTAGTCTGTAGGATCATATTTTTGTGTGTTTCTATTGCTGCTAACCATGCTAGGATCACAAGTCGACGAGACTGACTGGGAGAACATGACGAACAAGGAGTTGCATGATAAATTTCAGCAAATGATGGGTCAACAGGTAGAAGATGTGATGACCAGTTTTGACAACGCACTAGCGAGGATGGATGGCATTGAGAAGTCAACTGACACCAAGTTGGATGCCAAATTCGCTGAAGTGCTTGCACGTCTACCTCCACCTACTGCACCATTCCAACCACAACAACAACCACCTTCACGTCGCGAAACCGCCCTCCGCAAAGCGTGCCGTGTCGCTCTTCAGCCTGGCCAACCTGTTGGTGCTGCTGTTGATACTTCTGTGGCTCCTACTGCTGTTGAGGAGGAGGACGATTATGCGGGGGATTACGAGGATGAGGTTGATCAAAATCAGAACTACGTGCAACAACCAGCACCACAACCACCAGGTCGTCCACATGCAAATAATCGCAATGGTAGGGCTGCACCATACCCTCAGGTACGAGATCATGACCATCTCCCTAAACTGAAATTGAATATTCCACCATTTGAGGGTAGATATGTTCCTGATATATATCTTACTTGGTTGTTAGAAACCGAACAACGTTTTACATGTTTGAAATATCCCGAGGAGAGACGTGTTGCTGCTGCTCTTTGTGCTTTCACTAGTTTTGCTTGTGTGTGGTGGTCTGAATATTGTAGATTACATCCGGATAATATTCCAACTACTTGGGCTGCTTTGAAAACTGCTATGCGTACTCGCTGGGTTCCACCATATTATCAACGCGAATTACTTCAGAAATTGCAGCATTTAAGACAAGAAAAAATTTCTGTAGAGGAATATTATCAAGAATTACAAACTGGCCTGATTAGATGTGGTATTGTTGAAGATAATGGGGCTATGCTTGCACGTTTTATGGGTGGCTTAAATAGAGAGATTCAGACAATTCTAGAGTATAAGGAGTATAATAATATCACTCGTTTATTACATCTTGCTTCCAAAGCTGAACGTGAAGTGCAGGATCGACAGGCCTTGGCATGAACTAATTTCTCTGCAGGTCGACCTTCATCATGGACACCGCGTACATCATCTACTTTGACACGTCTGGCTACACCACCACCTACTTCATCCATCACTTCTAGCCGTGATAAGAGCAAACAGGCACCACCACCATCAACCAGGAGTACACCTTCCGGTCCTGCGCAGAGCTTTTCTTCAGTCATGGCATCCAATGGGCCAACACATGATGTTATATGTCGTCGTTGCACTGGTCGTGGTCACTATGCGAGCAAATGCCCATCGCAGCGTGTCATGATTGCTACTGATGATGGTAGTTATGAGTCCGCCAGTGACTATGATGAGGAGATTTTGGCTCTTATTACACATGAAGAACACGGTGGAGATGATTCTGAAAATGAGACGCAATACATGGCTTCTGAAGATGCTGACAGGTATGAATGTTTAGTTGCTCAACGTGTTTTGAGTGTGCAGGTCACACAAGCGGAGCAAAATCAGAGGCATAATTTGTTCCATACAAAGGGAGTTGCGAAGGAACGTTCTGTTCGCATCATCATAGATGGAGGGAGCTGCAACAACTTTGCTAGCATGGAGATGGTGGAGAAGTTATCTCTCACCACAAGACCACATCCACATCCTTACTACATCCAATGATTCAACAACAACGGCAAGGTTAAGGTAACACGTATTGTTCGTGTGCATTTTAGTATCTCCACATATGCTGATTATGTTGATTGTGATGTGGTACCCATGCAAGCATGTTCCTTATTACTTGGTAGACCATGGCAATTTGATAAAAATTCTGTACACCATGGTAGAAACAATCAATTTACTCTTGTTCATAAGGATAAACGTATTACTTTGCTTCCTATGTCTCCTGATTCCACTTTGAAAGATGATATTAATAGAGCTAAATGAGCAAAACAGGAGCAAAATAAGAGTGAAAATCAGATTGTGGCAAAAGAATTTGAGCAACAAATGAAGCCTAATAACACACCATCATCTCATGTTGCATCTGAAATTAAATTAAAAAGTGGATGTTTACTTGCCACCAAATCTGATATTGATGATCTAGATTTAAGCAAATCTGTTTGGTATGCTTTTGTGTGACAAGATGCATTATTTTCATTCGTGGACGTGCATTCCTCTTTGCCTCCTGCTGTCACTAAATTTTTTTGCAGGAGTTTGCGGACGTCTTTCCTCAAGACGTGCCACCGGGATTACCACCTATTCGATGGATTGAGCATCAGATTGACTTAATTCCCGGTGCATCGCTACCCAACCGCGCACCGTACCATACCAATCCAGAGGATACAAAGGAGATTATGCGTCAAGTACAGGAGCTACTCGAGAATGGTTATATACGCGAATCCCTTAGTCCTTGTGTTGTTCCTATTATTCTAGTGCCGAAAAAGGATGGTGCATCGTGTATGTGTGTTGATTGTAGAGGCATTAATAATATTACTATTCATTATCGTCATCCTATTCCTAGGCTAGATGATATGCTTGATGAATTGAGTGGCTCTACAATATTCTCCAAAGTTGATTTGCCTAGTGGATACCATAAAATTCGTATAAAATTGGGAGATGAATGGAAAACATCATTTAAAACTAAGTTTGGATTATATGAGTGGTTAGTCATGCCTTTTGGGTTAACTAATGCACCTAGTACTTTCATGAGATTAATGAATGAAGTTTTACGTGCTTTCATTGGACAATTTGTGGTAGTATACTTTGATGATATATTGATTTATAGCAGATCTTTGGAGGAACATTTGGAACATTTACGTGCTGTTTTAATTGCTCTACGTGATGCATGTTTGTTGGTAACCTTGGAAAGTGCACCTTTTGCACCGACCGAGTATCTTTTCTTGGCTATGTTGTTACTCCACAGGGAATTGAGGTTGATAAAGCCAAGATTGAAGCTATTGAGAGTTGGCCGCAGCCCAAAACGGTCACACACGTGAGGAGTTTCCTTGGCCTCGCAGGATTCTATCAGCGTTTTGTGAGAGATATCAGCACCATTGCTGCACCTCTCAATGAGCTTACAAAGAAGGATGTGCCTTTTGTTTGGGGTACTGCACAGGAAGAAGCATTCACGGTATTGAAAGATAAGTTGACACATGCTCCTTTACTCCAACTTCCGGATTTTAATAAGACTTTTGAGCTTGAATGTGATGCTAGTGGAATTGGGTTAGGAGGTGTGTTATTACAAGATGGTAAACCTGTTGCATACTTTTCTGAAAAATTGAGTGGGCCTAGTCTGAATTATTCTACTTATGATAAGGAATTATATGCTCTAGTTCAGACTTTGGAAACATGGCAACAATATTTATGGCCCAAAGAATTTGTTATACATTCTGATCATGAATCTTTGAAGCACATTAAAAGTCAAGCGAAACTGGACCGTAGACATGCTAAATGGGTTGAATTAATAGATACTTCCCCTTATGTTATTAAACACAAGAAGGGAAAAGAAAATGTTATTGCTGATGCATTGTCTCGTCGTTATACTATGCTTTCACAACTTGACTTTAAAATATTTGGTTTGGAGACTATCAAAGATCAATATGTGCATGATGCTGAATTTAAAGATGTATTGCAGAATTGTAAAGAAGGGAGAACATGGAACAAGTTCGTCGTTAATGATGGATTTGTGTTTCATGCTAACAAGCTAGGTTTATATATGCCTTTGCCTGTCCCTAGTGTTCCTTGGGAAGATATATCTATGGAATTTGTTTTGGGTTTACCTCAAACAAAGAAGAGGAGGGATAGCATATTTGTTGTCGTGGATAGGTTCTCGAAGATGGCACACTTTATACCATGTCATAAAAGCGATGATGCGGCTAATGTTGCTGATTTGTTCTTTCGTGAAATTATTCGCTTGCATGGTGTGCCAAATACTATTGTTTTGGATCGTGATACTAAATTTCTTAGCCGCTTTTGGAGATGTTTATGGGCTAAGTTGGGGACTAAACTGCTTTTTAGTACTACTTGTCACCCCAAACTGATGGACAAACTGAAGTAGTCAATAGAACTTTGTCTACTATGCTTAGGGCTGTTTTGAAGCATAACAAGAAAATGTGGGAGGAATGCTTGCCTCATATTGAATTTTCTTATAATCGTTCGTTGCTGTCACACCCTGCATTTTGTAACATGTCATTTGCATCAATAAAGCATGAAAATTGGGACCAACAAATTTTTTTGGCATCAATTGGCTTTTATTTGGAATTAAGTTTTTCTCTCTGTGATTTTCAAGTGCTCTTTAAAGTCAACTACTCCCTCTTGTATATTTCATCTCCTTACCCCAAACTTCTGCCCAATGATCATACCAAGTGTATATATATAAGTATAGTATTTTCTTGCAAAAATAATTTGGCTAAAAAGTATTTTCAAAAATTAGTTTTCCAAAAACCCCTGAATTGATGTTGGCACTGCAAGTGCTTGATTTAGGGTGAGAAAAATGTTTCAAAGAGTATATTTGAAACCTAGTAGATATAGGACTCCCATAAACCACAAAAATATAATTTTAAAAGTTATTTTCCTATTTTATTTAAAAGCTTTTTCTTAAGGCCAGAAATGGTCTTTAATAGGGAAAAATTATTTAACTATTTCAAAACTATTTGCCAAAATTCAGGGAGACTCCTAGGACATATATTGTCCATATATAAGAGTTTCAACACTTGGTCATGTTCAAAATATTGGACAAATCCCTCAGAAACCCTTTCTGGATATTTCAAGCTTTTGAAATATTTACAAAGGAAATATTCTCTAAAAATTCCAGGGAAATTCTATCATGTAATATATGACATATTTGATGATCTTGCCAAGCCCCATGCCTTGGGAAGCAAGAAAACATCATCAAAACCCCTCAAAACCATTCTGTCCATTTTTGAAGTTTGAGCAACTTTACATTGCCAAACTTGTCCAAATGCTCTCAAACTTGGTACACATGCTAGAATGGTCTAATAATGCATCTAGACCAAATGACACAAGCTTTGGAGAGGGGTAACTTGATCAGAGTACCCCAAAACCACTTCTGTTCAAATTCAAATTTGAACAACTTTACATTACCAACTTTTTACTTGGGGCTTCAAACTTTGTGGGCATGATCATAACCCCAAATGATGACACTACACCAAGTGGTGCATCAAGGAGGGATGATTAGCTTGGCTCAAACATGGTGAAACCATTTCTGTTGATTTCTAGGGTTCACCAAAGTTACATTGGCAAGTTTCTTCAAATGAGCCCAAACTTGGTGAAACACCCTATTTCCATATGCCATTTAATCCTGTTAAGTATCATGGCTAGTGGAGATCATTTGATTGCTCAAAACCACATCAAACACCTTCTGGTGATTTTCCAAAGTTACCACTTTCACCCCTTTTCTTAGTGTCCTTGAGCCCAACTTTTTACCACAGCTCCCTCAGGCTCCCATGCACCTCCAACAACTCTTCCCTGGCCTCAGCTCCATGATTGAGTAAGGGTAAAACCCCAATGTGCATTATGAACAGGAGTTTTCACCATTCTATCTCAACCCCCTCTTCTTCTAGAAGCTTTCCTGAGAATCCAACAACTCTCCTGCGTTGTTTACTCCCCCTAGAGCCAATGGACACGGTGGCCACGCCAAGAGCGCGTGAGACACGGCCATGCCGGCCATTTGGGCGCTCTGGAGCACACTACAGTGCACTCCCGCACTGTAGCCTTCTCCAATCAGCAGCCCCCGACCACCTCAAGCTTCCCCCTCGCGCCAGTCGATGTGCGTCGACGTCTGCAACGCGCCCCGGCCCTGTCCCTCTCCTCCTTATCCCTCCTGTGGCTGCCCTCGCACTCGTGCCGGCCGCCCGCAAGCTCCAATCTCTGGCTTCACACGCGCAAGCCCTCTGGATGCTTCCCCGCTCCTCCTCTTTCCTCCGATAGGCGTAGAACTCGTCCACGATCAACCCCGACTCGTTCGTGTGAGCCTGCACGGCCTCTGGCCTCGCCCATGACCTCGCCGGCGCACGAGTCCATGGTGGACTGGAGCCTGACTATATAAGCACGCCCCGAGCCTCTTCCCTAGCATACATCCCACCTCCACACCCCCTAGAACACGCCAGCACCACCCAATCCTCTCCAGACGGGCCCGAGCTCGAGATCGAGCTCGAGCTCCGCCGCCTCGGGTCGCCGTCGATCCGGAGGTACAGGCCCTCCCCGCAGCTCCTCTCGCTCGATCTAGCACCACAAGCCCCCACTGACCCTTTTCCCCCTCTTTCCCTCTCTGCAGCTGCCAGAAACGACCGGAGCAACCTCCACCCGACGCCTCTCCGCCGTCCCTCCTCGTCGCCGGCGAACCAGGCCACTCCGGCGACCAACTCCACCTCCATCAGATCAGCGACTCCACACTGACTCCGTCCCTGCCCTTAGCTCGCCTTGCCGTGCCTCGAATCGCCACCGCTGAGCTTGCCGGCCCTCTGCCGGAGGGTTAGGGATGACAGGCGGGCCCCGCCTGTCAGCCTCTCCTCTCTCTCGCCTCTCTTTCCTCTCACTGACGCCGGGCCCCACCCGTCAGGTTTGAAACCGGGCGCGTGCGCAGGCGCTCGTGCGCTAGGCTGGTTCCCCTTTGGTCCCGCTGCACTGTGGCCGTTCTGGCCCAGTTGCACAGCAACCCTTTTTCTTTTTTCTTTTCTGTTAGATTTTAAATAATTCCACATGATTAAATATTAATCCAAATTAATTAATTCCAGTTCCTAAAAACTTGTAAAATTCCAACCTATTTAATGATATCACTTTCACCCATATCCATAAACCTTTTCTGTTCTGTTCAAATTTAAATCTATATTTGAGCACTATAACCTCTGTTTAAAAATTCATATACCCCATTCTGTCACTCCAAATCTCAAACTAAGAATTTTTGCCATCTTAGTTTTCCCTCTAGTATTTTATAAAAATACGTTGACATTTTTCTGAGCACTTTGATTTTTCTGTTTTTATTATTGTCTTATTTTCCCGTTGTTTATTGCAACGATTAGATACCGCGTTTGACGAGGTTGCTGAAAAAGAAGGAGGGGAAGGATTTGCAGACCTTGAAGACCAAGCCAATCCAGGCAAGCATCCCTTTGACCATGATACCCCTTGTGTTCCTAGGAACCCTTTTATTTCCGAATGCATGATGATAAGAGTGACGGTGGTGAACTAGTTGAAAGCCACCACATGAAGCATACTCTACTCATGACCTTTATCCATGTGCTTAGATGCAATGACAAATGATTAGTTGTGATGCTTAGTGATGCATATGTGCCATGAATCCTTCGTGGTTGCATTCTTTTCGAAAACCCCATCGGGTGCCCCTAATGCCCGAGGGTGATGTTGAGTTAGGTCATCACTTGAGGAAGAAGTGGTGTGCCAAGAAAGATCTCGTGTGTGGGTAAAATGATGGATTAGATTTATGTGTGACTACCGTCCCGACCAAACATGTGCAACCACTCTACCCCTTATGGGACGGGGCATTATTGATTACTTAGGCTGATACTAGCATGGTGCCCACATCACTAGTGATGGGGGAGACTTGAGGTCACTCCCGGGACGGGGTCGTGCTTGGATAGGCGACCATGACTGTTTTCATAGGGCACCGGACACACCGTTGGTCCCTTCGTGTATGCGTGACATTGTAAAAAGGGCAAGTCCCATAATTTACCGTTTGTACACGAGGGCTGTGCACCAACGAGTGGACCCTATATTAGTGTCGTCTAGGGAAAGGTAATGACCGGGTGCTTCCCCCGAGTACTTGAGGTACTGCGGGATCGTGGGTGACACGAAACCTTCCCGGATCTTGTGGGTAAAGTGCGCAACCTCTGCAGAGTGTAGAACTATTCGAATAGCCGTGTCCACGGTCATGGACAGTTGGGAGGTGCTACTTAAACTATGTCCAGAATTTTACAATCCCGATGAAAGTATGTGTGTGTATTGAGCCAAGGTGGTAACTTGACTCGTTGATAAAGAATTGAGCTCTATTCATGTTGATATCTGTAACCTGTCTTCGAGGTTACCCAAGTTCATTGATGCATGTTCATGATGGTAGAATAACTTAGCTAGCTTGCAACTAGGTTGCTTATTGTTACACTCTTGCATTGTTACCTTGAACCAAATCCTGGGTTGCTTGCGAGTACATTCAAAGTACTCATTGGCTTGCCACTGGTTATTTAATTGGCCAGGCATGGAGGAGCAGGAATATGAAGAAGAATTCTATGGAGACGAACATGTGAACTAGGACGCTTTCCCAGTCATAATGCCTGTAGGGTTAAGGCAGATGGCATGGGTTCTATTTATCTATGAAGACTTCCGCTATTCGAGTTTATTTGCTATTCAGCCGTTGAGGCTTTATCTATGTAAGACTTGGCCATAATGGTCATAATTTGTGTAAGACAATATGTATGGATGTAAGACTCTTGTTATTCAGCTTCCGTGAGTTTAGTGAGCATTGATCTCTGGGATCACTGTACACATGCATTCGGTGATCTCGACTCCTAAGTCGGGGTCCCCACAGAGCTGGTATCAGAGCCATCCTGACTGTAGGAAGCCTTAGTTAGCATGGGCGTTAGTTAGATGAGCCCCTTTTTAAAACCTTCTGAACCTCTCTTCTTTTCTAAACCTTACCAAACCTGAGATATCATCAACTTATTAACCTCTCCTATTCAACCTTTGTAGATGGCCGCTGTACCTGAAGAGCACCTGACCACTGGGTTCCCCTTGCTTCTCGAGGATAGCCTCCAGGAGTGCCAGTTCCACTGAGCACCCATCCTCACCTACCATGAGCAATGGGTTAATGATACTGAGGTGGAGTACCATGTGGAAGTGATCGTGAAGGCAAACGATCCTCCCACAAGTTGGTTCTTTGAGGGACCCTAGATGGCAACACTACCCCTCGCTGTTGAGGCTGCTGCACTCAAGGCACTAACCCGTCTCCGCGAACTTCTACCGGAGATGGCATCCAAGATGACAACCCGCTTCTTGCCTTACCGGAAGGAAGGTGAAGATGAAAGCAGCGCGCAAGCCCCTCCACTGAAGGAAGGACTCCCACTTCGATTCCAGACCTACTTCAGCCTATGTGTCGACAGCTTGGCACAAGATTTGGCCTCGGAATCGATGAAGCTCCGAGAAGAACTTCTTCATCGAGCACAAGAGAAGACGGATAGGATCAAGAAGGAAGGTGCGCCTCCCGGACGGTCCGCTATCGCGTATCAAGGCGGAAGGCACTTAGGAGATGTATCTTCCAAGGATGAATGACGGCAAGGGAATATCGCAAGCTTTTCCCTGCACCACCGACAAAACACCGCCATATCCAACTCCTCCACTCCCCCACACCCTCAAGTGATAAGGGGGCCCAGACAGATGAAGACAAGGAGGAAGACCCAGAAGAGCCAGAATACGCGACCGAGCATTCCGCCGCTTAGGCATTATTCGCAACTCGGATATGCCAGTTCGTGACCGCTACGGTAGGATAGGTCGTGTAACCCCTATGCGAAGTCGAGTCCTTGTATGGTTCATATGAAGCCATCTAGTATTTGCTTTTGTTGTGTTTAGATGTACGTCGTATCTTCCCTTCGGGAATATGTAAACGACTGCATCACCCATTTGGATTTTAATGAATGTGTTTGGCCCTTTCGGCCCTTGCATGAAATGATTAGTGTCACTCCCACCCCCTTACTGGGCACCCATCTTTATTGTTTTCCCTGTTCCAAATCATGAGACCTTTTACCGCTCCAACATGATGCCTGTTGTAACTCGTACTGGTACCTCTACCCAGCAGCCTGAAGCCGGAGCATCCACCCAATCAGAGGCCGACCAAGACCAAACCCACGACCAAGCTCCACCACCACCTCCTCCGGACATGGACATGGCTCAGCTTCTCCAAGCTTTCCGAGAGGGACGCCAAGCCAACACTGCAACCCTTCAGATGATTGCTCAAGCTGTCACCAACAACCGCCAGCCGGCGGGGAATGGCAATGGACGTTCCACGTTAGCAGAGTTCAAGAAGCATGCACTGCCAACTTTCATCGAGACTGCTGAACCCCTAGATGCAGACGACTAGGTCCGCACCATTAAGGACTTGCTGGAACTAGTCGAATGCACCGAAGACCGTGAGAAGGTGGCTTATGCCGCCCACTGCCTCAGGGGGACTGCTAGAGCTTGGTGGGATGGATTCAAGGTCATGCATGCTGGGCAAGACATCACTTGGGACAACTTCAAGGCAGAATTCCGGAAGGCCCATATTACTTCCGGAATTATGGCTATCAAAAAGTGGGAGTTTCGAGCCCTGAAGCAAGGAAGTGGCACTGTCAAGGAGTACATGCAGAAGTTCAGTGTTCTGTCAAGGTATGCCCCTGAAGATGTCAGCACTGATGCTGCAAAAAGGGAGCGCTTCATGGAAGATCTCAATCAGACTCTGCAGTACTCGCTTGTCGTGTGCGACTGCCCAACCTTCCCTGACCCAGTGAACAAAGCACTCATGCTTGAAGACAAGCGGTGTGCTCTGGAAGACACTCACAAGCGCAAGATGGTCAGCAAGGGAAGTTCCAGCAACCAGAAGCCTCGCCCGTGGTAGCCAGCCTCGGTCAAGCCAACCTACCAGCAGCCAAGAGCTCCTGCACCTCGCACCAACTATCAGCCTCCGCAGTATGCCAACCCAAGGCCATCATTCAACCCCAATAACAGTGGTGGCAACAAGATCAATAATCCAAACCAAGTTACTTGCTTTGGATGTGGTCAGTCAGGACACATCTCAAGGGTATGCCCCAACAAGAAGCCTGATGCCCCGCGCCCCAATGCGCAGAACCCAGGACAAGGCCACAGGATGCCACCAAGGAACCAAGCTCCTCGCAACCCGCCTAACCATGGGAAGGGGCGTGTGAATCACGTCACTGCTGAAGAAGCCCAGGAAGACCCAGACGTCATGCTGGGTACGTTCCTTGTCAACTCAGCACCTGCAACTGTCTTGTTTGATTCTAGAGCCACGCATTCATTTGTCACTCAAAGATTTGCATTAAAAAGTGGCATGACCCCTACACCCCTGAATAACCCCATGGTGGTACAAACCCCCGGAGCAGAGATGAGAGCCAAGATAGGCTGTAAGGGAGTCAGTATTATCATTAACGGTGTAGACTTCCTAGCAGACCTTATCATCTTAAGATCGCAAGGCTTGTTAGACTGTGCCAACCGAGCTGTCACTGTGACCAATGACCAAGGAGTCGAAGTTAAGTTTGCTTCCAACTCCTCTTCTGCTCAAACCGCTCAAGTCAACTGTCTGTCTGAAGTTGGACTGGAGCAAGTACCGGTAGGATGCGAGTATCCCGATGTCTTTCCGGATGAGCTACCGGGAATGCTCCTTGACCGTGACATTGAGTTCATCATCGAGCTCGTGCTCGGGGCAGGACCCATCTATAAGAAGCCTAATAGAATGGGGATGGAAGAATTAGCCGAGTTGAAGAAGCAACTGGAAGAGCAGCTGAGGAAGGGATTTATCCGCCCAAGTGCCTCCCCTTGGGGATCACCTATTCTGTTTGTGGCAAAAAGGGACGGTACCATTCGCTTATGAATTGACTACCGTTCCCTCAATGAGGTTACAATCAAGAACAAGTATCCACTTCCCAAGATTGAAGATCTGTTTGATCAACTCAGCGGAGCCAAGGTGTTCTCCAAGATCGACCTCAGATCTGGGTACTACCAGCTGAAGATCAGACCCCAAGATATTCCGAAGACGGCATTTGTAACAAGATATGGCCTATATGAGTGCACGGTCATGTCCTTTGGGTTAACCAATGCCCCAGCTTACTTCATGTATCTCATGGATAAAGTCTTCATGGAATATTTGGACAAGTTTGTTGTTGTCTTCATCGATGACATTCTTGTCTTCTCGAAGACGGAGGAAGAGCACGAGCAACATTTGAGGATGGTCCTAGACAAGCTTTGAGAGCACCAACTATACGCCAAATTCAGCAAGTGTGAGTTTTGGCTGCATAAAGTTGGATTCTTAGGTCATGTCTTGACCGAAGAAGGATTGTCAGTTGATCCCGCGAAGATCGAAGCTGTGACCCAATGGCAATCTCCAACGACCGTCAAGGAAGTCAGAAGCTTCCTCGGACTTGCGGGCTATTACCGCAAATTCGTGGATGGATTCTATAGCATTGCCCGGCCAATGACTCAGCTCCTGAAGAAGGACAAGAAGTTCGAATGGACGCCAAAATGCGAAGAAAGCTTCCAAGAGCTCAAGAAGAGATTGACCACCGCCCCAGTTCTCGCAACACCTGATATTCACAAGGAGTTCATGATATATTGTGATGCCTCTCGAACCGGATTGGGAAGCATTCTGATGCAAGAAGGACGAGTCATAGCTTACCTCTCAAGGCAGCTACGACCTCATGAAGAGAACTACGCTACTCACGATCTTGAGTTAGCAGCAGTGGTTCATGCCTTGAAGACATGGCGACATTACCTCCTAGGGAAACGGTGTGAGATATACACAGACCACAAAAGTCTGAAGTACATTTTCACCCAGAAGGAATTGAACATGAGGCAACGAAGATGGTTGGAACTAATCAAAATTATGACCTCAGTGTTCAATATCACCCCGGGAAGGCTAACGTGGTAGCCGATGCCTTAAGAAGAAAGGCTTGCTCCCTGAACGCCATAATTCAAAGAAGGCAGCCAGCCCTGTTTGAAGAGCTGGAACAATTCAGTTTGGAATTGGTCACCCCTGGATTTCTGGACCATCTAGAAGTCAAACCAACCCTGATGGACGAAGTCAAGAAGGAACAAGGTGGGCACGCAAGCATTGAAGGCATCAAGAAGAAGATGAAGCTAGGCAAGGCCCCAGGATTCTTCGAAGACGAGCACGGGATTGCTTGGTACAAAGGCCGCATCTGCGTACCAAACAAGATGGAGCTGAAGAACCTGATCCTGCAAGAAGCCCACGACACTCCGTATTCCATCCACCCCGGAGGAACCAAGATGTATCAAGACTTGAAGGAAAGATTCTAGTGGCACGGGATGAAAAGAGAGATTGCAACCTATGTTGCAAAGTGTGATGTGTGCCAAAGGGTCAAGGCTGAATATCAGCGACCCGCTGGATTGCTCCAACCACTCAAAGTTCCTGAGTGGAAGTGGGATAAAGTCGGAATGGACTTCATCACTGGATTACCAAGGTTGAATAAAGGACATGACTCCATCTGGGTCATAGTCGACCATTTGACCAAGGTAGCCCATTTCATTCCTGTCAAGACTACTTATGATGGCAACCAGCTGGCAACTCTCTACATCGACAGAATCGTAAGCCTTCATGGTGTTCCCAAGGAGATTGTTTCAGATCGAGGAACCCAGTTTACCTCAAGGTTCTGGAAGAAGTTCCAAGAAGCCTTGGGAACCAAGTTGTCTTTCAGCTCGGCTTTCCACCCGCAGACCGGAGGTCAGACAAAGCGAGTAAATCAAATTCTCGAAGACATGCTCCGAGCCTATGTCTTGGCATATGGAGCCAAGTGGGAAGATTGCCTCCCTTTTGCCAAGTTCTCCTATAACAACAGTTATCAATCGAGCCTTCAGATGGCACCATTTGAGGTGTTGTACGGACGCAAGTGTCGCACACCCCTCAACTGGTCAGAGACTGGAGAAGGGCTAGTCTTTGGACTGGATATTCTCCGCAAAGCAGAAGAGCAAGTCCAACTAGTCAGAGAACGTTTGAAGGCAGCCAAGTCAAGGCAGAAGAGCTATGCTGACACTCATCGCCGAGATATGAGTTTCCGTGTCGGAGACCGTGTGTATCTTCGAGTAACTCCTCTGAAGGAAACCAAGCGTTTCCACGTTAAGGGGAAGCTCGCACCATGGTTCATTGGACCCTTTGAGATCACTGCACGACGAGGAGAAGTGGCTTACCAGTTGGAACTACCACCTGAGCTATCCGATGTGCACAACGTATTCCACGTGTCACAACTCCGGAAGTGTCTCCAAGTTCCGAACAATCCTGATCTCCACAAGGATGTTGATCACCAAGCCATTGATCTTCAGCCTGATTTGACCTACCGCGAGAAGCCCATTCGCATTCTGGATGAAGCAGAGCGACGGATGCGAAGCCGCACCATCAAGTATTTCAAGGTCCAGTGGAGCAACCACACGGAAGCAGAAGCAACCTGGGAACGTGAAGACTATCTTAGATCTGAGTATCCCGATCTCTTTTAAGACCTAGTTTAGGAATCTCGGGGACGAGATTCTTGTAAGGGGGGTAGGTCTGTCACACCCTGCATTTTGTAACATGTCATTTGCATCAATAAAGCATGAAAATTTGGAATAGCAATTTTTTTGGCATCATTTGGCTTTTATTTGGAATTAAGTTTCTCTCTCAGTGATTTTCAAGTGCTCTTTAAAGTCAACTACTCCCTCTTGTATATTTTATCTCCTTACCCCAAACTTCTGCCCAATGATCATACCAAGTGTATATATATAAGCATAGTATTTTCTTACAAAAATAATTTGGCCAAAAAGTATTTTCAAAAATTAGTTTTCCAAAAACCCCTAAATTGAGGTTTGCACTGCAAGTGCTTGATTTAAGGTGAGAAAAATGTTTCAAAGAGTATATTTGAAACCTAGTAGATATAGGACTCCCATAAACAACAAAAATATAATTTTAAAAGTAATTTTCCTATTTTATTTAAAAGCTTTTTCTTAAGGCCAGAAAGGTCTTTAATAGGGAAAAATTATTTAACTATTTCAAAACTATTTGCCAAAATTCAGGGAGACTCCTAGGACATATATTGTCCATATATAAGAGTTTCAACACTTGGTCATGTTCAAAATATTGGACAAATCCCTCAGAAACCCTTTCTAGATATTTCAAGCTTTTGAAATATTTACAAAGGAAACATTCTCTAAAAATTCCAGGGAAATTCTATCATGTCATATATGACATATTTGATGATCTTGCCAAGCCCCATGCCTTGGGAAGCAAGAAAACATCATCAAAACCCCTCAAAACCATTCTGTCCATTTTTGTAGTTTGAGCAGCTTTACATTGCCAAACTTGTCCAAATGCTCTCAAACTTGGTACACATGCTAGAATGGTCTAATAATGCATCTAGACCAAATGGCACAAGCTTTGGAGAGGGGTAACTTGATCAGAGTACCCCAAAACCACTTCTGTTCAAATTCAAATTTGAACAACTTTACATTACCAACTTTTTACTTGGGGCTTCAAACTTTGTGGGCATGATCATAACCCCAAATGATGACACTACACCAAGTGGTGCATCAAGGAGGGATGATTAGCTTGACTCAAACATGGTGAAACCATTTCTGTTGATTTCTAGGGTTCACCAAAGTTACATTGGTAAGTTTCTTCAAATGAGCCCAAACTTGGTGAAACACCCTATTTCCATATGCCATTTAATCCTGTTAAGTATCATGGCTAGTGGAGATCATTTGATTGCTCAAAACCACATCAAACACCTTCTGGTGATTTTCCAAAGTTACCAGTTTCACCCCTTTTCTTAGTCTCCTTGAGCCCAACTTTTTACCACAGCTCACTCAGGCTACCATGCACCTCCAGCAACTCTTCCCTGGCCTCAGCTCCATGATTGAGTAAGGGTAAAACCCCAATGTGCATTCTGAACATGAGTTTTCACCATTCTATCTCAACCCCCTCTTCTTCTAGAAGCTTTCCTGAGCATCCAATGACTCTCCTGCGTTGTTTACTCCCCCTAGAGCCAATGGACACGGTGGCCGCACCCAGAGCACGTGAGACACGGCCATGCCGGCCATTTGGGCGCTCTGGAGCACGCTACAGTGCGCTCCCGCACTGTAGCCTCCTCCAATCAGCAGCCCCCGACCACCTCGAGCTTCCCCATCGCGCCAGTCGATGTGCCTCGACGTCGCAACGCGCCCCGGCCCTGTCCCCCTCCTCCTTCTCCCTCCTGTGGCTGCCCTCGCATGCGCGCCGGCCGCCCGCAAGCTCCAATATCTGGCTTCACATGAGCAAGCCCTCTGGATGCTTCCCCGCTCCTCCTCTTTCCTCCCGTAGGCGTAGAACTCGTCCACGATCAACCCCGACTCGTTCGCGTGAGCCTGCACGGCCTCTGGCCTCGCCCATGACCTCGCCGGCGCATGAGTCCACGGTGGACTGGAGCCCGGCTATATAAGCACGCCCCGAGCCTCTTCCTTGGCATCCATCCCACCTCCACACCCCCTAGAACACGCCAGCACCACCCAATCCTCTCCAGACGGGCCCGAGCTCGAGATCGAGCTCGAGATCTGCGGCTCGGGTCACCGTCGATCCGGAGGTACAGGCCCTCCCCGCAGCTCCTCTTGCTCGATCTAGCACCACAGGCCCCCACTGATCCTTTCCCCCCTCTTTTCCCTCTCTGGAGCTGCCGGAAACGACCGGAGCAACCTCCACCCGACGCCTCTCCGCCGCCCCTCCTCGTCGCCGGCGAACCAGGCCACTCCGGCGACCAACTCCACCTCCATCAGATCGGCGACTCCACGCTGACTCCGTCCCTCCCCTTAGCTCGCCCTGCCGTGCCCCGAATCGCCGCCGGTGAGCTCGCCGGCCCTCTGCCGGAGGGTTAGGGATGACAGGCGGGCCCCGCCTGTCAGCCTCTCCTCTCCCTCGCCTCTCTCTCCTCTCACTAACGCCGGGCCCCGCCCGTCAGGTTTGAAACTTGGCGCGCGCGCAGGCGCCCGTCCGCTGGGCTGGTTCCCCTTTGGGCCTGCTGCACTGTGGCCGTTCTGGCCCAGTTGCACAACAACCCTTTTTCTTTTTTCATTTCTGTTAGATTTTAAATAATTCCACATGATTAAATATTAATCCAAATTAATTAATTCATGTTCCTAAAAACTTGTAAAATTCCAACCTATTTAATGATATCACTTTCACCCATATCCATAAACCTTTTCTGTTCAGTTCAAATTTAAATCTATATTTGAGCACTATAACCTTTGTTCAAAAATTCATATACCCCATTCTGTCACTCCAAATCTCAAACTAAGAATTTTTGCCATCTTAGTTTTCCCTCTAGTATTTTATAAAAATAAGTTGACATTTTTCTGAGCACTTAGGTTTTTCTGTTTTTATTATTGTCTTATTTTCCCGTTGTTTATTGCGATGATTAGATACCGCGTTTGACGAGGTTGCTGAAGAAGAAGGAGGGGAAGAATTTGAAGACCTTGAAGACCAAGCCAATCCAGGCAAGTATCCCTTTGACCATGATACCCCTTGTGTTCCTAGGAACCCTTTTATTTCCGAATGCATGATGATAAGAGTGACGGTGGTGAACTAGTTGAAAGCCACCACATGACGCATACTCTACTCATGACCTTTATCCATGTGCTTAAATGCAATGACAAATGATTAGTTGTGATGCTCAGTGATGCATATGTGCCATGAATCCTTCGTGGTTGCATTCTTTTCGAAAACCCCATCGGGTGCCCCTAATGCCCGAGGGTGATGTTGAGTTAGGTCATCACTTGAGGAAGAAGTGGTGTGCCAAGAAAGATCTCGTGTGTGGGTAAAATGATGGATTAGATTTATGTGTGACTACCGTCCCGACCAAACATGTGCAACCACTCTACCCCTTATGGGACGGGGCATTATTGATTACTTAGGCTGATACTAGCATGGTGCCCACATCACTAGTGACAGGGGAAACTTGAGGTCACTCCCGGGACGGGGTCGTGCTAGGATAGGTGACCATGACTGTTTTCACAGGGCACCGGACACACCGTTGGTCCCTTCGTGTATGCGTGACATTGTAAAAAGGGCAAGTCCCATAATTTACCGTTTGTACACGAGGGATGTGCACCAACGAGTGGACCCTATGTAAGTGCCGTCTAGGGAAAGGTAATGAACGGGTGCTTCCCCCGAGTACTTGAGGTACTGCAGGATCGTGGGTGACACGAAAGCTTCCCGGATCTTGTGGGTAAAGTGCGCAACCTCTGCAGAGTGTAGAACTATTCGAATAGCCGTGTCCACGGTCATGGATAGTTGGGAGGTGCTACTTAAACTATGTCCAGAATTTTACAATCCAGATGAAAGTATGTGTGTGTATTGAGCCAAGGTGGTAACTTGACTCGTTGATAAAGAATTGAGCTCTATTCATGTTGATATCTGTAACCTGTCTTCGAGGTTACCCAAGTTCATTGATGCATGTTCATGATGGTAGAATAACTTAGCTAGCTTGCAGCTAGGTTGCTTATTGTTATACTCTTGCATTGTTACCTTGAACCAATCATGGGTTGCTTGCGAGTACATTCAAAGTACTCATTGGCTTGCCACTGGTTATTTAATTGACAGACATGGAGGAGCAGGAATATGAAGAAGAATTCTATGGATATGAACATGCGAACTAGGACGCTTTCCCAGTCAGAATGCCTGTAGGGTTAAGGCAGATGGGATGGGTTCTACTTATCTACGAAGACTTCCGCTATTCGAGTTTATTTGCTATTCAGCCCTTGAGGCTTTATCTAAGTAAGACTTGGCCATAATGGTCATAATTTGTGTAAGACAGTATGTATGGATGTAAGACTCTTGTTATTCAGCTTCTGTGTGTTCCGTGAGCATTGATCTCTGGGATCACTGTACACGTGCATTCGGTGATCTCGACTCCTAAGTCGGGGTCCCCACAGTTGCATTCTACTACTAAGATGTGCCCTTTTGAAATTGTCTATGGTTTCCTACCTCGTGCACCTATTGATTTGTTGCCTCTTCCATCTTCGGAGAAGGTTAAGTTTGATGCTAAACAACATGCTGAATTGATCCTAAAAATGCATGACTTAACTAAGGAAAATATTGAGCGCATGAATGCTAAATATAAACTTGTTGGAGATAAGGGTAGAAAACGTGTTGTCTTTGCACCTGGAGATCTTGTTTGGTTACATTTGCGTCACGATAGGTTTCCTAATTTGCACAAGTCAAAGCTAATGCCACGTGCAGATGGTCCTTTCAAGGTGTTAGAAAATAAATAAATGATAATGCGTATAAACTTGAGTTGCCTGTAGATTTTGGGGTTAGTCCCACATTTAACATTGCAGATTTGAAGGCTTACTTGGGTGAGGAAGATGAGCTTCCGTCGTGGACAACTTCAATTCAAGAAGGAGAGGATGATGAGGACATCACTAACAAGGTTACACCCACAACCCCAACTGACACATATACATGACCAATTACTAGAGCTCGCGCACGCCAATTAAATTACCAGGTACTTTCGTTTCTTGGTAATGATTCTAATGTTCATGAGAATATGATGCTGCCTAAATTGGATACATTTGTCTTGCTTACAAATGAAGGGTCTAGCTTGGACAAGAAGGATAAACATTGGAGCAAGATCAAGCATGGAGATGATGGCATGCGCAAGGGGAACAAGAACGGAGTTACAAGTGATGATTTCAGGACTTTGAAGCCACCATAATGAGTGTGTGAAGCCTTGGACGAAATATACAAGATGCCACTTCATAAATTTCGTCCAGAGGCTATTAGAGGTGCTGCGTCACCTTATTATTGGGCCAGGTCCATGTAATTTCTAAATACTTGAGTATAGGCTATTTTTAGAGTCCGTATGTGTGGGGAAACAAGAGTTAGGGTTGGTTTCGGACCCCTCCTCCAAGGGCCACGAAATTCCCCCCTCTTCCCCCATATATACAGCCCTTAGGGCGTCGTTTAGACTTTGGGTTTTGTTTAGATTAAAGTTCGCCATAGCTGCAACTTCGCGTACTTCGTTTGTGTTCAACGACCAGACAAAGATGTCACAGAACCCCACCTTGATCAATAAAGCTTTCCTCTTATATTCGCAATATCTAGATTGCAATCTTAGTTTCTTGCTTGTTCTTCGTTTGCTTGCAGGAAATAGACCCTAGTGGTCAGGTTGATCGTGCTCCGGCGTGGTCAATAACCTCTCGGAGTTGGTTTAGCGATTGCTAAGGCGCGACGTCCTCACACGTTCGTAGCCGGATCGTCAAAGTCTACTCCACCGAAAACGATAGCCACCATCTCATCGAAAGACGGGACACCTTTGCCTCTATCACATATGGTATAGGTAAGTATGTGGTATAGAGTCTGATTGTCAAAGGTCAAATACTCAGGCAAGTGAGTACCATTGTAGTCACAAATTTTCTCTTGGTCCATGGTGCAACGGAAATCTTCATCGGTAATGGCATCAATATTGTGAACTCAAATTTCAATCTTGCCATGATCGAACCGAGGGAAATGAAAATGAGAGACAATGTCCATTACAGATCATTTTATGTGTTTCCCTTCGGTCATCCATTCCATGATCCATTTGTTACTGTCAGATGCATCACCAGAGATGTACAGTGTGGCAGAGAATTGAAGTATAATCTCTCTGTTCCACGGATGCTGAAATGCAAAGACATGCGTGCGGCCAAAATCTTCGATATCTTGCAATACTTGATTAAAGCAGCAAATATTCTTCATAGCAGTGATATCCGAGAATTCATGAGGAAATATCTTGCGGTAGCCTTGTAGGATTCGATAATAATATATAGCCTTTTATTGAGTCCAGAACTGAGGTGATTCAGAAGTGCGACGCTTGTTGTATGGACTCTCTTGAAAGAAAAGAGAATGATTGTTCCGATTGAAAAGTGGCCCTCTGACGCCAACGCCTTTAGTGGCAGTTTCTCTCGAGGATATGTATATTTGAGCTCATCTTCAACGAAAATCACTTCATCACCATAAATTACAGAGTGTGAATGATGAGCAGAAACTGACTTTACTATGAAGGACCAACATCTCAAGTTCTCAAAGTGTTGAGCGAAATTTGCAATGGAGAGGGAGCAGACACTTTATCAGGTACTGGTTTATCAGGCATTGGGGACTGATGGCAATGTTCTGCGGTAGATGGTTGAGGTGCAAAGGGAGGAACCAAGTCATTTGGTTCAACATGAGCTAGATAATCTTGGTGCTCAAACTGAGGAATTTCACCTTCTTCTGATACATTTTGCCGAGAAGGATTTGCTTCATTAACATTAGAGGCCACAAGCACTAGTCCAGTTAGCCTTGGCAAAGTAGGAGCGAGAGAATTTCAGGCCCTAGAGAGTTTTCCTTCTGTGGCACATCTTCTGAAGACTTTTCTTTCGTAGGAGGAGGAGGAGCATTCTTCTTTTTCTTTGGCTTCGGCTGATCAATATGCCCTTTGAGATCATTGTAGCAAGTTGCTTGAGCTTGATGATCGAGGCAGATCTTGTGAACAATTTGATTCAGGTCAGAATGAAATCCTAATCTTCTATTCCGAAGGATAGTCAAAGCTTTATTGACATCCATATATGATTCTTCAAGTTGTTTGATGACAAACTTGAATTTTGTAGCCTTCATACGGTTGTCAAGCTCATGAAGCTGGGCAATGAGGCTATTGATCTCAACAGAATCATCTCTCATGTCTCAAACCAGATCAGTGGCTTGAGCTATCATTTCAGAGGGAATGGGCAAAGATGCCACTTCTCCATCAAACAGGTTCTCCACAAATCTGTCAAGCTGCTCCATGATGAACACTTGATTGAAGTAATGAGGTGCATCAGAGTGGTCATCTGGTTGTGCAACAGGAGCAGTTTGTACTATATTTTGCCCCGCCGGAGGCATAAAAGCCAATGGTTGTGTCAACTTCGAAGCAAATTGAGCAGCCTTTTCTTTCACAACAGCATCTCGAGGAGCATTTTGCTCGGCAGAAGGAGTTGTGATTTGCTTCACCTTCGGCTTTGGAATTTGCTCTCCTGGCTTAGCTGTGCTTACTGGAGCTTCAACAACCAAGTCTTGCATATCAATCGCCTTAGGGTGAGGGGTTGTATTCACATGATCTTCCATAGTGATAGTGGTACGAGGCATTTTTATCTTCAAATAAATCTTTTTCGGAGGTGCTGTTGGAATTGCACTCCCTTGTAGATCAGGCGGTATGGTGGAAGTAGTGATGTTCACTTGCTCGGAAAGAGTTACATCAACTTCTTCTCTTGTGAGTGGAGGATCATCTTGATCGGAGGAATCACTTTCAACATTTCTCTCAGCTGGTTTAGTTGGCCTTCTCTTCGGCGTGCTCTTTTTCTTCAAAGCAGGATAACTAGGATCATGTTTGTGCTCTGAACGTCGTTCAGATTTTCCTTCAGCCTTTTGTTTGTCAACATCGGACTTGATAAGGCGACGGTTTCCTCTTCGCGAGCTTGTTCTTTCTCTACCTTCTTTGCTCTCTTTTTAGCATTCTTCAGGCGCTCTGCCTTTTCATCAGGATAGGAGTCAGGTGTCATAAGAGATGACTTATGAACATTTAATGGTGGTGGTGGTGGTCTTACTTGGGGATCCCAAGCTCGGACAAGACCAATTTCACGGCAGTCACCCCACGGAGCATAGAAGGCAAAGTTCTTCACATACTGAGGATGAATAATTTCATAGTCAAACCACTTTCGTACCTAGTGACGTCGAATCTTTTGTAGACGCTGACTTTTCTCTATAGTTCTTTCTCCTGGAACAATGTTGTAGTTGTCATGAGAGATATACCAAGTTGAATTTGTGAATGGCTACCTGCCACCTCTCTTTTTCTTCGGTGCATCTACTTCTTGCTTGTTTTCATGTGGTTCGAATCTCTTTCTTTTGCTGGTTGATGGATCTACCATTGGGCCCTTGGCATTTGGAGCCTTTGATTCACCAACTGCGCCCATGATTACCTCATCTTCATCGGACATGCTCATTGGTCGAGCAAAATCCTCAATGGAATGCATACACCTGTGAATGAGAATAGATACGAGGGAAAGGCGGACAGGGTCACAAATGCTCACAGCGAATATTTTTCCGAATGAAAAGCATTTTGAAGAAGAATCAGATGCATACTTTGTGAAATGTGTCAAATGAAGGAACCGTATAGAACGAGCTAGTAGGTCCGAAGAATATACTAGACAGCGTGCCAGACATTCCATTTGAGCGAAACATAAAACAATGCCTAAATATGAAGAGATTCGGATGCGAGGGACAACTACAAACCACATCCACACTAGTGAAGGTAAAAACCTAAATCTAATATATGCGGTAAAATCAGAGGAAAATAACCGCGGACGAACTAGAATCATGAAGTACGGAGGCCCGAGTTTGAACCACACGTACCCTAGCTTGGTGACGTGCAACAGCTACGGCAACACGGGCAAGAAGATGTCCCGCGGCGGCGAGGAAAGATTCCGGTGACCACTTTCCGGCACTGAAACGACGAAGAGGCCGTCGACATCGAGCTCAAGGTGGAGCGCTGCAGTGAGGATTTCGGCAGAGTGGAGCTGAGGAGAAAGAGAAGTGAACTGGAAGAAGTAAGGGGTGTGTGATTTTTATATGCAAAAGGAATTAATCGCACACAGTGAATTTTGACCGAGCGACCTCTATTCATAGACTATTGCGATTCAATGGACAATATGGTGTGGCAGAAGATGTATTACACATGGCAACCATCATAAAAGATCGTGGTCCTGACTTGGGCAGGAAACCCCAAATTTTGGATAGCTTTTTCCAAAATAGATTAATGTTCAGACCGAATCTTAATCATGGTCAACGACACTAGATAAAGTTTCGTTCCAGATAAAATTGAGTATTTGTAACGGAACAACAGAGACTAGAAGAGATAATTAAGAGGGAAAATAGGGTCCTAGTCATTTCACTCGGACGGATAAACACAAATGCCGAACAAATAACTATGAGAGAAATGCATTCGGACAAACACAAAAACTTTCAATTGAGAATAAATCCAAAGAAAGAAAATTGTGGTGGCATAACCCACTGTATAAGAACTGTATGACCCCGAGCATTGCACAATTATCGTGGCACGTGGTTAGTCTAGCTCTTCGTTAATGTATTCACTCTCAGAAAGAAAATTTCACTTTGTCAAAATTTTCAAACTCTTCGAGTGTTATGCACCCATTCCTTCAAAGATGTGGAAGTGTTAGTATGGATGTTGAGTCCAACTTACTACACATTTGCGAAGTCTAGGATATTTAGCACACACCGTAATGCACAAAATCTTTTCTCATCAAGAGGCTTGGTGAAAATATCAGCAAGATTGTCTTCGGTCTTGACATGATTGATGACAATATCCTCTCGAGCAACATGATCGCGAATGAAATGGTATCTGATGGCAATATGCTTCGTGCGAGAATGTTGCACAAGATTATGTGCAATTTTCATAACACTCTCACTGTCATAGTATAGAGGAATATGCTTGGCCTTAATGCCATAATCCTTCAGTGTTTGCTTTATCCACAATAACTAAGTGCAACAAGTGCTAGCAACAATATATTTGGCCTCAGCCGTGGAAAGAGATATACAATTCTGCTTCCTTCATGACCAACATACCAATGGTCTACCGAGGAAATGATATGTCCCCGAAGTGGATTTCCTTTCAACCAAGTCACCATCCCAGTCTGAGTCTGAATATCCAACGAGATCAAACTGTGCTCCCTTAGGATACCACAAACCTAAGGTGGTGGTGTGAGCCAAATATCTCAGAATGCTCTTGACCGCTTGGTGATGCGATTCTTTTGGTGCAGCTTGATAGCGGGAACACATGCAAACACTCAACATAATGTTAGGTCTCGATGCACATAGATAAAGAAGAGAATCAATCATAGAATGATAATCCTTCTGATCGTAGTCCTTACCATACACATCTGCATCCAGGTTACCATTCGTGAGCATAGGGGTTTTATAGCCCTTTATTTTGGAATCTTGCATTTTGAACTTCTTCAGTCATTCTCTCAGACATTTCTCCTGAGATATAAAATTCCATTTGCCTGTTGATGAATTTGCAATCCGAGAAAGAACTTGAGTTCACCCATCATAGACATTTGATATTTATTGGACATCATTTTCCCGAACTCTAAGCTGCAAGCATTGTTAGTACAGATGAAAATAATATCATCCACATTGATTTGACATACGAATTGATCAGTACTATCGGCACGAGTGAAAAGTGTGGGATCAGTGGATCCTCGCTTGAACCCTTTATCGAGCAAAAACTTCTTCAAGGTGTCATACCAAGCTCGAGGGGCTTGCTTCATCCCATATAGAGCCTTTTTTCACTTTGTTAGGAAACTCAGGCTGTTCAAAGCCAGGTGGCTATCTAACATAAACTTCCTCATCAATTTCACCATTGAGGAAAGCACTTTTCACATCCATTTGTTAAAGAAAGATATCATTGTAATTTGCATAGGTGAGAAGAATGTGAATTGCCTCAAGGCGTGTAACAGGAGCATATGTTTCACCGAAATGAATACCTTCTACTTGTGTGTACCCTTGAGCAACAAAACGTGCTTTGTTTCTCACAACAATGCCATTTCCATCTTGCTTATTGCAGAAAATCCATTTTGTGCCAATGATATTGTGCTTCTTAGGATTCGGTTTATCAACCAATTCCCACACATCATTTAGTTCGAATTGCAACAACTCCTCTTGCATGGCATTCATCCAATCAGGATCATTCATGGCTTCTTCATACTTGGTAGGTTCTGCCAATGAAACAAAGGACAAACTTCCACGGTAGTTAGCCAAACGAGTGCGTGAACGAGTTGTGGGTCGATAACCTGGATTCCTAATTTCATCGAGAATTAATGAAGGATCAACTCGATTTGCCACTCGAAGATGAGCATTTTCTTCGTGATGATCATTGGCATTTTTCGTCAACATTTATCTCGTCATTTCCATCGGGATTGCCATTTTGATCGGCATTTAGATTTTGATTGCCATTTCCATTTGGAGGAGCATTTGCTTCGGCGGTGGCCTGACGAGTTCTGCTTAGAGTCATAGGAGCATCATCATTAGTGGACTCAGGTGCGTTTCTTTCAACAAGCTTGACACTCCCAATAGCCATTTGCCGAATAACATCCGATATCAGTGGTTCATCTATCACATTTGGCAGGTGCTCCTTTTGGGAGCCATTAGATTCATCAAACCGCATATTTACCATTTCCATAACTATGATGTGACGAGAGTTATAGACACGATATGTATGCGAGTTTGAGCCATAACCGAGAAGAAAACCTTCATGCGCCTTACGTGCAAACTTGGAAGAATGATTCATATCAAGAATGTAACAAGGTGCGCCAAAAACACATAGATAAGAAATATTCGGTTTCTTGCTAGTAATAAGCTCATATGAAGTTTCCTTAAGGAACTTGTGAAGATAACCATGATTGATAACATGACAAGCAGTGTTAATAGCATCAACCCAGAAGCTAATGGGGGATTTGTACTCACTGAGCATGGTTCTCGCCATTTCAATGAGGGTTCTATTCTTTCGTTCAACAACTCCATTCTGTTAAGGATTGTATGCGGCAGAGAACTCATGAGTAATACCATGATCATCAAGAAATTCACCAATATGAGTATTTTTGAACTCAGTTCCATTTCACTTCTGACATGCTTAATTCACACATCATATACATTCTAGGCCTTCTTAGCGAAACTTTTGAAGATATCATGGGTGCATGTTTTGTCTACGAGAAAGAATACCCAAGTGTATCAAGAGAAATCATCAACAATGACCAAACCATAATTACTACCACAGAAGCTTGCATAACTTTGAGGACCGAATAGATCCATATGAAGAATTTCCAGAGGTCTTGTTGTGGTCATAACTGTCTTGGATGAGTGATGCTTCTTGGCTAATTTACCGGCCTCAGATGCATCCCAAAGATGATTCTTGTCGAACTTTAGCATGCCTAGATTACATAGCTTACCAACTGACATAAGATTGAATCCAAGAGACTAAACAAGTAAAACATCGTCAATATACTTGTCGTTGGATATGGCAATTTTACCTAGCCCAATTACCTTTCCTTTATTGTTGTCGCCAAAAGTGATATACTTCAAGAGAGAAGCAGTTAAGTTGGGGTCAACAAACAATGACTTGTCTCCGGTCATATGGCTAGTGCATTCACTATACATTATCCAGTCTGTACACCCAGAGACATAGTCCTGCAGAAGAATTAGGCTTTCTTAACCACCCACATTTTTGCAGGTAGCTTCAAAACAGTAGAGCAAGCAGGATATGATTTCTTTCGATAAGCATAATTGTTGCTTGATGTGGTACATGCATAATTGAAAGAATAAGTATTGAAATTCCTTCTAGAAGCATCAGCATAATGATTGAATGAGGTATGCATGTACTCATTCTATCAAACTTTTTCTGCCTATATGGTCAGTCGAGTAGTAATAGGCAAGGCATCAACAATTTTCTTAGGCACCCAAATAGCCTTCTTTGGGGGAGGCCATTCCTGCTATTTGGCCCAACATAGCGAGCAACAGTCTCACCATATTGAGTTTTAAACAACTTATAGTTGTCCAGAGAATCATCATCAAGATATTCAGGGATGGGAGAGTAAGATCCCAAGAGTAATGCTGGATCGAGCGTTTTGCTCTTTGCAGGAACCCACACAGTTTGAGAATATTGACGAGGTTCGCAGTAGGTGCCATTTTCGTTCAGTTTCCTTTCGAAACCTATGCCTTCTTTCCTGGGATTTTTGTGAAGAATTGATTTCTTCAAAACATCATAAAGGGTTTGAAGCCCTTTGAGAGATTTGACCATTCCTGTTTGAAGAAGATTCTTCAACCTAGCATTTTCATCAGAAACAAAACCATTTTCCTTGACCGAGGGGTTAGTATTGATAGACGATTCATCATTTGATTCAGCATTGGTTCGTTCAAAGCATTTTAAGCACGGTGGCTCAAACACTTCATGTTTCTCTTTAAGTTATGGGATGAGAAGAGAATTTTGTCTGATCAAATCCTCACGAGCATCTCTCAGCGCCTCAATTTCCTATTTCCTTTACAAGTAATCATAGGTCAATCTTTCTTGGTCGGCCGAGAGAAAATCATGATGATTTGACAGTTCTTCCATTCGTGACTTAAGAGTAGAATACTCTTCGGTCAACGATCGATTTTTGTCCATCTCCTCAACCAACAACCCTTCAGACTTCCTGATGGTTTTCTCAGTTTTCTCAAGAGATTTTTTTTGTATATTTGCAATTTTGATCAATTTAGCATGGTCATCCTCATCAAAAGAATATTGATCACCCGAGAGAACCTTGTGATGTTTAGAGGATACCTTTTCCTTTGAATATTTGGCCATGAAGTAGTAGGAAGGAGATACATCGTCGGTTGACTACTTGTCGAAGAAGTTCGATGCGGGAGTGGAAGCATAGGCTATGCCAGCCATGCCATAATAGGAATCCTCATCGGATTCATCATCTTCTTCGGAGACATACGATTTTTCTTCATCAGAATCCATCTCCTTGCCGATGTACACCTTGGCCTTGCGAGAGTTATTCTTGCAGTTGGAGGAGGACTTGGAAGGATTCCTTGAGGAAGATCTTGATGAAGATTTTGATGTGGAGATGCCTTTCTTATTAAAGAACTTCTTCGTTTTCTTCTTGTCATTGGAGTCATAGTTCTTGCTCTTGCTTTTGCCTCGATTGTTGCCAGAATCATATCTTCCACTTGCACAGATTTTAGCTTCATAGAGAGGATAGACCGAAATGAAGTGTCCGGGCTTTTTGCACTTGAAACAGGTGCATTTTAAAGTGGGGTTTGACGAAGATTTTGACCCGCCAGAATTGCTTGAACCTTTCTTCTTGAACTAACACTTCATGTGAAGTCGCTAGAATATTTTTGTGATTAACGCAAGATCTTTGTTGAGCTTTCTTGGATCATTGGAATCTTCTTCGACATTTCCATCCGAAGAAGAATCAGCTGCAGCCTTGAGGGCATGAGTTTTGCGCTGACTTGAGCCATAGAGATCTCTCTTCTCCTCTTCTTGTTCCTTGTGGGTGTTCAGTCTTTCCAAGATATGAACGGAGTCGAGGGTTTTGAAATCAGCACGTTCACGAATGATTAAGACAAGAGTGTCGAATGAACTGTCAAGAGATCGAAGTAGTTTCTTCGCAACTTCATGGTCAGTGATATCTTTGGCGCCGAGACCTTGAAGCTCACTTGCTATGTCACTTAGATGATCAAAGGTTTGCTGACAACTTCCATTTCCAATGTGCACGAAGCGATTGAATTTCGCCCGAAGATTATCAATTCAAGTTTCTTTCTGAGTTGATACTCCTTCATTGATATTCTCAAGCACGTTCCACAAATCCTTCGCAGTTTCACATTGGCCATACCAAAGAAATTGAGCTTGAGAGAGGTGGCCACAAATTTCATCTTTGGCTTGAGCATCCATCTGAATGTGTTTATTCTCTTCGTCAGTGGGAGCATGAGGTGCAACAGTGAATCCCACTTGTACCATATTCCACATGTCATCATCTATCGCTCGGGGACGGATCTTCATGTTCTCCGTCCAGAAGGGATAGTCTGTCCCATTGAAGATGGGGATCTTGAGATGCGACTAGTAGCTCACTGAAGACATACTTAAACTCCAAAGTCGTTAGACTAAAATGAGCAGAGTCAAGGAGTACCTTTCTCTGATACTAATTGTAGGGACAAAGTATGTCTATCAGAGGAGGGGGGTGAATGGGAGTTTTAAATTTTCTTTGGAAATCTCAAAACTCTCACAACCCAGGAGCGGAACGAATGAAAAACAAACTACAACAAACTAAAACTAAGTACCAAAAGGAAACTAAGTTATGCATTGATACAAATCACACGAATGAAAATGCATCGAAGGTAAACATGGGTGACAGGGATAAACGATGATGCTTGATGGCCACAAGGTATTTGTTCTACCACTTTGTCCTTCTACACAAGGACTACATCTGGTTGGAGGGGCTATGACTGAACACTGAAGATAAACTCTCTTCACCCTATTCTCCCTGACAGTCGATTCATCAACCAATGTCAATTACTCATGGTAGATACTTGAACGCGATCTGTGAACCTTTATAGACTTCTTCTTCGAGAACCACAATCACTCTTGGTCTCTGAAGAAATTGACACCTAACCATCTAGAGAGTTTGCAGCTCTCAAGAGTAATAGGCGGAGCATACTAGACTTAGATTCCATTGGTGTTGAACCACTATCTAATTATTCAGCTCTAGGTTTTTTTATCGGTGGATTTTAAACTCAAATCGCTCAGTGAGCGGATTGCTCAACAATCTTCTCAGAATCAAACGAAGCACCCACCGGACAAAGCTACACGGGGTGGTTATTTATAGCCGCAACCTTCCCAGATGGGAAATAACCATTTTGGACATGCTCTCCAGCCAATGGCCAACCGACACATTCACAACGGTCGGATTTGGAGCAACGGTAACATTACTTGATACGAAACAAATCTCTTGCAGTGAAGAAGATCACAGCCTCTTGCTGCCAAGTATTTGCTCAGAACACAAAGAGATTTCTCTCACAACTCTCATAGGATTTGGGTTTAACATCAGAGAATCAAAGTTTTGAACGCTACAAATTTCGGAGTTGGGGATCTGTGGTCCCAAGAAGGTTCGAACACAGGGGCGTCCTAGAAGGACTCGTGCTCTCTCTCAGCCAATCAACGCTTTGCCATGGCCATGGTTCGCTGTGCACGAGCTAGAGCGCAATGGTGGGGATGGACATGATGGTTTTACCCAGGTTCGGGCCACCTTGTAGTGTAATACCCTAATCCTGCTTTGGTGGTTGGATTGCCTCGCGAGGAGGTTGAGGATGAACTACTACAAGTGTGATGCCTCGGGTGGGCTCAGGATCCGATCCCTTTCTACGTTGGGGTCCAACCTATATTTATACTGTCCATGGTCCTCTTCCCCCGAAGCACATGGCAGGAAGGGTTTCCACAACGGCCAAATTCGAAGGGGGACAATAGTACATCTTATCCTGACTAAAGGTAGTCTCCACCTGCAAAGCTTCTGGTTGATGATGCGCATGTGGGCTCGACGATGACCTCTGTCCTGCCGAGCTTGTGGTCTTGGTCTTGTTCCATTGAAATCGAAATCTTTGGGGGATTCCTTGGGAACCCACGTACGTCCTTGCCTCCTTAGCACCAAAGGGGAAACTGTCCTTGTCTACACCCGCTGGCGCCCACCTGGCCTTGGTCGTCATGGCTCATGTCACCGGCGGCCTCGTGATGCCTGGTGCTACATTGATATGTCTGCTCCGATAGATGTAGCCTCAGGAGGATGCCCCTTAGAAGGTCTTGGCGCCGTTCACCTCGCGAGGCAAGGGGCCCTCGCGAGGGTCCCGTGCATTGTATCTTTCCGTTGGGCCTCACCGGGCCATCGGTGGGCCATGCCTTAGGCTGCAGAAAAATGGGTATGGGTACCCCCAGTCCCAGAACACCGACAGTAGCCCCCGGGCCGACGACACACTCGGCCTGGCTTCGAGGCGAAGGCAAGGAGGGAAGGGCGAAGTGTCGGGGGCCCTAACTGCCCGCGGGCCCGGCTTTGACGCATGGCGCAAGCCGGGGCGTGGGACTCCCCCACTTCCCCATGACATCTCAGGAACCGCCCGGCTGGCAAAAAGCCCGGCATGCGCCGCAGGGACATCATTGCCCGGAGGTGAAGGGGTGTCGGTTAGCCTCCTTCGAGGCATATAAGAGCACAAGGGGGCTGAGCCCCCAACCCACTCCTATCGCCTTGCTTCTCCGCTCCCAGATTCCCTTGCTGACGTCATGGCACAAGTGAGGATGTTCACCGCCGTCGAGAAGGGCAAGGCGCCACGGGATGGACGGAGCTGCCACTGTCCAAGAGGGGGTGGAGACGTCCCCTCAAGTCTAATACAATGGCCACAGTAGCTTCTCCATGGCACGGGCGCGCCTCGCTGGGAGTCCGCGCTGGCCCCGACATCGGCATGAAGAATTCCTCCCGTGAAAGCGGTCGCGGAAGTTGTGGCGGTCGTGGCCAAGGTGGAAAGTCAACGTCGGCCGCCCGACCACCTTGATCATGGGCACATTTGGCTGACATGGCCCGCGAGTTTGTGGGTGAGCTTCCAGTAGGTGGCCCCGCCAGGTTGTAGGTGCTGCCTGACGGCTGCTGCAACCAATCTTCGTGGGTGAAAGTGGAGGTCACCTCCTCTGGCTACGTGTACCTGACCCGGGGGTGGCAGACATTCGCCCACGCCTGCCGCCTGGAGGGGAGGCATACCCTCTATTTTAAGTATGACAGGGCGACAACGCTTTTTGTCAAGGTCTTCGGGGAGGATGGTGGACGCCTGGGATGCTTCCCGGAGAGCGACAGCCGCACTTCCCCAGGCGACGACAGCCACGGCGGCAGCAACGTCCTCGGCAGTGAACTTGCCCTTGGTGACGGGCGCTGCCCCTCCATTAGTGGTGGCTCCTCCTCCGGGGAAAGCGACAACGACGATGACTATGTCGAGCCGCCGCGCAGCCACATCAAGGTGGAGGATGACTCCGACTAGGCGCCGGGGGACCAGGCCGATGCTTCAAGAGCGGTAGCTTCCCGGGTGAAGTTTCTTTTGTACCTTTCTCTTTGCATCGAAAACCATCAGGGGCCCCGTGGGGGCGTGTAAGAAACCATGGTGCCTCGCGCCTTTATCTTAATATTCTTAATTCGAGATTGAATTACTATGATGCCTCACGTTTGGACTTAACCCTATTTTTTCTTACGATCACCCTATGATCTGCATCGCCCAGACCCAGTCCCCAGGCAAGCTTCTGCCGTCGCTGGTATGCTAGGTCACGATGCTGTGTGCAAGGCCAGGAGGTGAGCAGCCCGATGTCCGGTAAGAACTCCTGAGACGCGATGCTCAAGAGGTCCCCCTTGATGCGCAAGCGGATTTCACGAGAGAAAATAGTTTTCCGTCCAAACGTGATGGTGAAAGCAAAGGTGGAACACTGTCAGGAGGGCTCGCGCATGGCGCGGAGGGTGCAACTTAGCTTTAGGAGTAGTATGAGCCGTCCGCGGCTCGAGAGAGGTTCTTACGTCCTGAGGCTCGCTCCCTCGGGCCTAGTCACCTGCACACTTGTCGCCTTACAAAGGGTTAATGTAAGTCCCACGAGGGGCACATGAAAAATCCGTACCCTCTTGCATTTAAAGCAGCGCCTATGTGGCCAGATCGTGCCCCTCTTCCTGCGTTCCCACGCGAGGTTTTCCCCACCTTCCCTTGCTTGCCAAGGTGCTCTACGTCCTCAGGACCCGGCCCTCAAGCAGAGCTCAGCCGCCGCTGGTATGTCATGTCCCGATGACCGGGACAAGGCCAGGGGGTGAGGGCCCGAGAGCTAGTAGGGGGCCCTGAGGCGCGGTGCTCAAGAGCCCCACATTTAACGTGCAAGCGGCTTGCACAAAAAGGAGTGGTTCACCTCATGAACTTTGTAGGAAAAAGGGCTTGGAGTAGCGCTATGCAGCGTGAGAAGTGATTATACTTAGCCTTTCGTGGGTAGGTCTGAGGTGACCCTCCTGAAGTGTTGGTGGTTGCCTACACGCCACGCGAGCGTCTGCCTTTTGGGATTCCTGCTCATTTCAAAAAATTGCAAAACACAAGGGGCGGAGCACGCTTGGTGATCTGCTCATGATTGTTCCGTGAGAAGACAAGGCACTAAGGACCTGGTGAGGTGAAATGCATGGGGATGGCCCACGAGCCAGAGCTCAATCACTTAGGATTAGCAGTGCTGCAGGAACGGACCCGAGCACGGATGTCGTGCCATTAGCCCCCCCTTTTTGGGACGCGTAGGAGGAGAGCTGCCAACGTGCGAGGCCCATCGTGCGAAGACCTCGAGTGCATGGTTAATAGATATGGCCTCCAACGAAAGCATGACTGGTTTATGGTACATACGCAAAACAATGCGACTGCAGGGGCTGACCCTGGCAACTTGAGGAAAACGCAGCCCGAGGGGCGCCCTCAATTGAACAAATCAAAAAGTCACCTAGCAATGCCGTTGCTGAGGCGTCGAAGAAGTCGATGAAGAGTGACACGAGGCTCGTTCCTCACGGGCCTGGTGGCCCCTGAGGTCCGGGGGGCTCGCGAGGGTCCGGGACCTCCAGAGACACCACCGCCAGGCAACGGGCCTCCTGAGATTCCAGCGCATGCTACATGTAACACTGATATGTGGCACCAACGTTAAGAAGGCTAAAGGGCATGCAAACGAAGCCGCAGGGGTGGCCCCTGCTCCAGCCGACACGCGAGCGACAGTAGAGGTCCTGAGAAGCGGATCGACTGAGGCCCGAGATGTTGACGTAGACGCGCGGCCTGTTGCCCGTGCCGGTGGCGGCGGCTACCCCGGTAGGGCGTGCGGACGGCGTCTGCCACGCATGACATGTGCCTCCTGAAGCTCTTGAATAACGCTAGTGATGAATCTCGTGCTCCTGGCGCCTCGCGCCGGCACGCATCAAAGCGCGCCTCCAGGTGGTACATGAGCGCCTCCTTCGTCGTGTTGGTCAGGTCAGAGGCTCTCCAGACTGAAGCCCTCGAGCCTGGCCTGGGAAGAGGTGCCCCTGCGACGGGCGCAGAGCCTGAGGCGCCATCGGCTGACTTCTTTGGATCAAGATGGCTCTTGGGGAGAAGTTGCTTCTTCTTCGGTAGGGTGGCCTCAGGAGGAGCAGCATCGCGCTTGCCATCAGAGTTTTCGGCCGCGGCGGCCTTGTAGGTGTGCTCAAGGGAGCAGACCGCGTCTTTCTAATCGCAGGCGATAGTGATGATGCCGCTGCATCTAGGCATCCTGAGGACATTGTAGCCATGGTGAGTGGCTGCCATGAACTTGGCGAGGGCTGGGTTACCCAGGATAGCGTTGTACGGGAGGCTGATGTGGGCGACGTCGAAGTTGATCAGCTTGGTGTGGTAGTTCTTGCGGGTGTCGAAGGTGACTGGGAGGCGCACCTGCCCTATGGGGTGGTGGAGCCATCTGTCACTCTGGAGAATGGCTTGGTGGGCATGAGCTGGTCATACGGCACCTGGAGCGTCTCGAAGGTCTCCATAGAAACCACATTGAGGCCAGCGCCGCCATCGATGAGGGTCTTGGTGACTGCCACGTTACTGATGGTGGGCGTGCACAGCATGGGGAGCGCGCCGGTGGTGGCAGCGCACCTGAGGTGGTCCATGGAGTCGAACGTGATGGCGTACTATGACCACCTGAGGGGGCGTGTAGCCTCAAGCGTCGGGAGTGCCGCGTACACCTCGTGAGAGAACTGCTTGAAGATGCGTTTGGACGTGGGTGCCTGAGCTCCGCCGAGGATGCAAGCGATGGCGCGAGGCTCCTGGTAGCCCCCAGCCCCACCGCCTTGCGGGTTGTCATTGTTCCTCCTAGGTGGTAGTGGCAGTGGAGGGAGGCCAGCATTGCCCTGAGGACGGGCCTCGTGAGGCTGGTCATGCCAAGGGCCGTCCCGAGGCTGGTCACGCTAGCCACCCTCGCGAGGCTGGTCGTGCCAGCCCTGACGAGGGTTGCAGTTGTCCCAGTGACCCTCTACACGGTCGCCTCTGCGACCAAAGCAATGGTCAATACGCTCGGGGCGGCGCCCAAAGCGCTCGTCACGAAGCACCATGAGTTCATGGTAGTCGCCTGTGTTGTGGGAGTGCATGTTGTGGAAGATGTAGAACATGCGAGCGTCCTTAGATGGCTCACCAAGGTCACGGCCTCACTTCTTCTCGGGCTCCGCCACCAACACGGTAGGGCCCTTGCGCTTTGCCTCCTTAGCTTTGGCCTTCTTGTCTTCGGGCTCGTCGCCTGGTTGCTTGATGAGGGAGAGGCGCCCCTCTTCTGTCCTGGCACACTTGTCTGCCACGTTGAACATCTCCAGTGCCGTGCACAAGTCATCATGGATGGAAAGGTCCTCACTCATCCTGACGTCCGTGACGCCCTCTGTGAAATCTGAGATGATGGCCTCATCCGAGGCCTTGGGGATCTTCAGGCGCACGTTGGTGAAGCGCTGAATGAACCTGTGGAGGGTCTCGCCTGGGAGCTGCTTCACTCACCACACGTCGTTGACAGTGAGGGCGTGGTTTCGGGTGCCTTGAAAGTTGGCGATGGAGCGTTCGCGGAGGTTGTCCCACGAAGAGATCGACCCCTCGGGGAGGTACGTGATCCACGAGCGCACGCCATCCTTGAGCGTCACGGGGAACTGGTTCACCATGACCTTGTCATCACCATTCGCCACCTCGATGCTCCACGTGTAGAGCTGGAGGAACTCCGTAGGGTCAAGGATGCCATTGTAGCGCGAGGGCAGCTATGACTTGAACTTGACGGCCCAGACCACCTGGCGTAGCTCCCAGGTGAAGGCGTGAAATCTAGCAGCGCTCACGGTTATGGCACACGCGGGGGGAGCACGGTTCTGGTGCCCCTGGGCCACAACTTCCTGGACGGCCCATCCCTGGTATTGGTGCGGAGGCGCGGGAAGCACGCGCGCGTCATGCTGCGGTTGGGGCACGATCCGGCAGCTTGCCACGTCACGAGCCGGCGCACTGCGTGGAGGGTCGCGCGACCGGGCCTTGCGTCGAGATTTGACGTCGTCGCCACAGAGGGGAGGAGGCGGAGGCGCACCATGCGCCATGTCATCCGCGCGGCATGGCGGGGGACAGAGCGAGTGGGAGGGCTTCAGGTCCTTGCCTGCGGTGTTGATGAGCTCGGTGATGCCAAGGCGTCGTAACCCTCATCGGCGGGATGGTAACGCAGCAGCTCACGCGCCATGAGTAGTGCAACTTACGCGTTCACCGGCCCGCAACAACCAGGGGAAGACGAAGCCGTGGCCGGAGTGAGAGAAGGCATGACGGTGCGGCCGTCATGCTTCACAGAGGGCGGCAGGGAAGAGGCCTGCTGCTCGTGGGTAGCAGGGTCAGTGGTGGCATTGGCCGCACCCGAAGCAGAGCGGTGAGCAGCACCGCGGCCTGTCGATGTTGTCTGGGCAAGACAGGCAGCTCGGCGCTCGACACGAACATGGCACACATCGCCCACGGCGATGGTTGGACAAGGAAGGGTTCGAAGCACACGAACTTCAGCACGCCCCTACCTTGCGCGCCAACTGTCGGAGTTGGGGATCAGCGGACCCGAGAAGGTTAGAACACAGGGGCATTCTAGAAGCACTCATGCTCTCTCTCTCTGCCAATTAATGCTTCGCCATGGCCATGGTTTTCCGTGCACGAGCTAGAGCACAATGGTGGGTATGGACACGATGGTTTTTACCTAGGTTGAGGCCACCTTGTGGTGTAATAGCCTACTCCTGCTTTGGTGGTTGGATTGCCTCACGAGGAGGTTGAGGATGAACTACTATAAGTGTGATGCCTTGGTAGGGCTCAAGATCCGATCCCTTTCTACGTGGGGGTCTAGGTTATATTTATACCGGCCATGGTCCTCTTCCCCTGAAGCACATGGTGGGAAGGATTGCCACAATGGCCAAATTCAAAGGGGGGGGGGAGCAGTACATCTTATCTTGACTAAAGGTGGTCTCCGCCTAGAAAGCTTCTGGTGGATGATGGGCAAGTGGGCTCGACGATGACCTCCATCCTGCCGAGATCGTGGTCTTGGTCTTGTTGCACCGAAATGGAAACCTTTGGGGGATTCCTCGTGAACCCACGTTCATCCTTACCTCCTTAGCACCAAAGAGGAAACTATCCTTGCATGTGCCTGCCTGGCCTTGGTCATCATGGCTCACGTCACTCGGGGCCTCGTGAGGCCAGGTGCTGCATTGATATGTCCGCTCCTCCGAAGGTAGCCTCAGGAGGATGCCCCTTAGGAGGTCTTGCGTTATTTGCCTCACGAGGCAAGGGGTCCTCATGAGGGTCTTGTGCACTGGATCTTTCCGCTGGGCCATGCTGGGCCGTCAGTGGGCCACGCCTTGGGCCATAGGCAAATGGGTCTGGGTACCCCCGGTCCCAGAACACCGACAACACCCTCTTAATAGTACTGTGGTCCTATGACTCAATGGAATAAGAAGAATAACGAAACAAATGCAACTTCTTCATTATCCTCGGAAGCAGTCATTTTTCTTCGGACAAACATCGAAATAACTACTTCACTTCATCAATTTTTAGGGGTCACTGTAGTGCCCAAGATGCGATTCTATCCCGATCACGTGATGAATTCATGATTGGGGCACAACCTCATTTCATGTGCTTAGCAAGGTGGATATCATTACAACATACCATGTACTGAATATATGAGGATACAAGATAAAGGATTACACTCGCCACAAGTTACAACATGAATACAACAATACATCAATACATATCAATCATCATAGAGAAGAGCAGCATCCGACTATGGATGAAATCAAACAAAAAGGGATAACGGCATCCACCCTGCTAATCCCAGGCTCCCGACCCGGAACCTATCCCTTGATCGAAGAACAAGAAGTAGAAGAAGAACTCCAAAAGCAAACATGCATCGCTCTCACGTCAGATCATTGGATTACCTGTACTTGGAACTGTTGTTGTAGTAATCTGTGAGCCATGAGGACTCGGCAATCCCATTACCATGGGTATCAAGACTAGCAAAGATTAATGGGTATGGAATGGATAAGTGGTGAGGTTGCAGCAAGCACTGAGCATTATATGGTTGCTAACTTACGAGTACAAGAATAAGAAGAGAAACTACGCATAATGGTCGCAGACTAGTAATGATTAATAGGTGATCCTGAACTACTTACGAGTCGATCATAACCCCACCGTGTCCTCTTCCCAAGCTTTGTTGGAAGGAGACAATCACGGTTACACACATGGTTGGTGTATTTTATTTGAAGTTTAGTGCCAATTTCTCTACAACCGAATATTATAAATGTCCAACCCGCCACATAACCGCGGCCACGGCTTTTGAAAGATTAAACCCTGCAGGGGTATCCCAACTTAGTCCATCACAAACTCTAATGATCCGCACATGAAAATCCTCCATTCCAAAACATCTCGATCAAGCTCGGAATCCCTGTTCACAAGACATTACCACAATGGTAAAACAAAACCAGCAAGACCTCCCGACGTGCTGACACCCCCATAGGAGCCGCGCGTATATTGTCTCAGGCCACGATCGGATGGACATCGTACAAGTAAAACCAAACCTCGAGTTTCCCCATGGTGGCCCCATAGTCTAACCGGTTTGGACCAACACTCATGGGGAGCACTGGCCTGAGTTGTTGATTAAGAATCCTCGGGTGCTAGCCGGTCCCTATGCAAGTTTTAGTTATTATTTGACAAATGGTAAAACCAAAGTTGGGCCTTGCTGGAGGAGTTTTATTCAAAGTGAACTGTCGAGGGGGGACCATAAACCCCGACTATGTAAGAAACGCAAATCAAGGAACATAACATAGGTATGACGGAAACTAGGTCGTCAAAAGTGGAACAAAATACCAAGCAAAAGCCTGAGCCTTCCACCCTTTACCAAGTGTATATGTGCATTAATTAAATAAGAGATATTGTGATATCCATGATGACCATGTCCCACCATGGAACAAACTGCAATGGACCTGCAACTAGCAAGGCTATAAGAGGGGTTGAACAAAGCGGTAACATAGCCAAACAACGATTTGCTGGGATGGTAAAAAAGTTAGAGGCTATTACATGGCATATTGGGAGGCTTGATAAACAAGTGGTGGGTAGCGCGACATAGAGATAGCATTGAGACAACTAGCAAAGCAAAGATAGTAGTGATATCCAAGGTGACGGTTATCTTGCCTGAGATCCTGCTAGGAAGAAGACCGAGTCCATGAAGTAGACGAACAGGCATAGTTGAACAAATCTGCACGATCGCAACGAAACCGAAACTATCAACAAGAATCACAACCGAAAAAGCAAACAACATGGTAAACACACAAGCATAAACATGGCATGATGCACCAACAAGTAGGATGCATGTCCGGTTTAAATATGCATTGCATGGCAAAGTTCAACAAACAACACTACAAATTAAGTGGACCTCAATATGCAACGACTTGCATATTGATGAATCACCACATTCAAGTATTTAGTTCGCTCTTTTTCATATATACAACAATATTAAATGTTAATTAACATGGCAAGAGGTGAAGCAAGTAAAACTACCTATCTAAGCAATTTAAATGAGGCCAGAAATAACAAACGACAATTCTGAAAAGAAAACATGGACATATTTCGAATTTGGTATTGTTTTTCCCTAAACCATATTTTAGAGTTGTTAATCATCCAAACTAAGTGCGCCATGTTAATCTATTCTACCCCATTTACATATAAAGTTCATTTAATTCGAAGCTACGGTTATTAAGTTATGAAATAAACCATTTTAACACGTTATTTATGAAAATAAATGCAAACAAGCATTTAAACATTTTTAAAATGGATGAAAGTTGCGTATTATTATTCTACATGAAATTCTAAGCATTTTACATATAAAGTTTGTTTCAAATCGATGCACGGTTATGAAGTTATTAAATGCATGAAGTTCAGAGTCCAAGGTGTAAATATGCAGTTTTCTAGATAAATGCGAAAATCGCCGCAGCAGGAAAAAACACAACGGGCTGAATCTGAATCAAACTGGGATGCTCAGCATGGGCTCAGGCCCAGGTCGGTGTAGGAGGCCCAAGAGGAGCGCGAGGTGCTGGCAAGATGTTCTTGGCGCGGCTGGGCTTGGGAGGATCGAATGAGGAGGTGAGGGGCGCAGTCCACGCAACTGGAATGAGCGGGCGAGGCAGGGGCATGATGCAGGGCCATGGGTGCCTTGTTTGTCATCGTCGGCGAGGAAGATGGCCGGCGCGGGCTCGCATACATGGGGGAGGCGCGGATCCGAGTGGGAGGCACCGGATCTGGTTGAACTCGTCCCGTGCCAGGGGCGCAGAAATGGAGCACGGGGCGACGACAGCGGCCTCCTATGAAGGTGACAGAGAGAGACCATGAGACGAGAGGGAGAAGGAGAGAAAGGGGCAAGGCGGTGAGGATGGCTTGCTGGTCCGGGCGACGAACGGCGGTAGGGATGAGGTAGAGGAGGCGGGCGAGCTCTACTCGTCTTTGGGTAGAACGAGCGGAGGTGCGGGAGCTTGGCGCCATGGAGATGCTCGAAGCAAGGGATCCAGGGGCGTGGTTCCTGTTGGAGCTCGAGGGTGAGGGCGTCGCAGGGGATCAGCCAGAGGTGGGGTTGGCATCGTGATGCGGCCGTGAGGAGGAGCGGGCCTGGTTTGGTGAATAAGGTGGCGATGGATTTGGACGGGGAGGATCCCGAGGATGGAGGGAGGCTGTCGGGATTGGGCTGTAGGGGAAAACGAGGAGGAGACAAGGTGGAGGTTTTGCAGCGGCGGGGAGGAAATGATACATGGGACAGCTAGGGGCTAGGGTTTGGCTCGTATATATAGCGAGTGGTTAAGTTATGTGCTATTCGGTCCCTCTGATCGTAATCGGACGGTCCAAAATAAATAGGTTAGAAGAGTCTAACGAGGAACCGAAGATATTTTAGGGATGTTTGGTGATGATCCAGACCCATCGGTAACAACAGTCCGGTTCTGGTTCGGGGATGTTTCGGATGCACTCGTGAGGGAGTCTGAGAGAGGTCAACAAAGACAAGGGGCCGAACAAAAGGTCAACAGAGACAAGGAGAGAAGCGGTAACTACGAACGACTACGAGTTTTATGAAAACATGTGGATGCAATGCACATGATGACATGATGAAATGCAACAAGCAAAATAAATCACACTGCGACAATGAAATAACTGGAATGCTTCTGGAGCATCAGCCTTGGGTCGTTACAACTCTCCCCCACTTACAAGAGATCTCGCCCCAAGATCTAAGGATGGCACCGAAGAGAACTGGAAGAGAAAGAGGTAAAACAAAGTTTCTTCCTCGACAAACGAGTAAAACCTCGAACCTTGAGAGGTTGAACAAATTGAATGAAATAATACAATGGAGATGAACGAGATTGCAAACAATCCATTAGCAAAGAGGAACAAGGAACATTACGAGAACCTTGTAGGTTGAAAGACATGAAACAAGACCTTAAGAACAAAGAGGATGTGAAACCACACCGGTTAAAACAAGATAGAGAAGGAATATGAACGAAAGACTTCGGACATCACTCCAACTGAAAATGGAAGGAATATGAACTTGACAAGATGGGATGATACTTGACAAGAGCAACAACATAATGCCTTCAGAAGAAATGAAATAATGGAATGAAAATTACAAAGACGAAAATGACAACTTCTACCATGACTGAATTTGAAAAGTATCCTGACAAAGAAGGACTGAACGGAGTTTTTGGAAAATCAACAATTAAATGAATACGCTTGTTGTGGGCTTATGGAAAACATCTCAAAACTAGAGGTGAAATTCTGCCACTAACGAAAACAATTGCTTGCCTGAGATAAACGACGAGATGAAAAACGTCTTTCGCCAAGAGGATAAGGGAATATTTGGATCATTGATAAGCACCATAACAACAACAATCCCAATGGAAGGCTTTAGGTGAAATCTATACCAAGATACTCCGACGAAGAAATTATTATGGGTTGAAACAACTCATGATCGAAGAGAAAATGATGGTTTTACAATATATCATTCCTGACAACTAGTGAAACATTAAACATGAAGGGAAATTGTCAAGGATGACATAACACCACCACAAACGATAAGGTAGAAAGAATTACACTTTGAAAAGTAAGATGAAGAATACATGAGCTCCTCCAACAAGAATCTTGACAGATACTTCGAGAAAGAATTAAATCATGATGAACCACCATGAAGAACTCCGGTAACAAAAAGGATGATTAGAAAGAAGTGAAGGATGAAAATAATAAGTTTGAAGCCTTGTAATGATTTAGATGGAGCTTCGTACCAAGATAATGAGAAAACTTGAACTCCGGAAAAGAAAGATGAACAACTTAGAACCAAGAATTTCTTCATCATGAACAAACTCCGAACAAAGGAATAATCACTTGGAAGAAACAAGAATAAGAATTATGTTACTCGTATCCTTCATCAATTTAAATTGATGACAAGCAACGGATTTGGCATACTACTTATTCTTCTTGAAAAGGATTGGAGGGAGATATAGCACAATCTTGAGAAAGTCTTCAACGAATCATCGATAGGATTTTGGAAAGAACGAGTGAAATAATATGATAATATAGGAAGAGGGATGTTCAATGAACCACCGTAAGAATTGAAAACGAACGAAGAAAAGAGAACGAATCACCGAGAAAAATTACGACAAAGATAAAAATACTTGAGGGAATTTGAATATAAGAGAACGAAGAGATCACGAGTAGACTAGAGTATACTTTCAACAGTGCACCGGAAGAATTTGGAGATGAATGAAGAAATAAAAATTTAGGAGAATTGGTTAACAAGGCCTGAACGTTGAGAATGAAGAATGAAATGATGGCCTCCGGAGAATGAAAACGAAAACACTCCTGAAATGCTTCGGATTGTTATGAAAAAATCTCACGATTGGAAACAATTTGAGAGGATAACAACATGGTTAAACCACGAATATTTAAGAGAACGGACCAAGATTTTGGAGAAATTCTTCTTTAGTCTTCAAAATCCGAGAAAGACGATGAGATACACCACCATGAATTATTGAGGCACCCCGGAATGAAGAATAGAAAGGTTTAACCACGATGAAAATAATTTGAAAGAAATCTTGGAGAGGGCTGATACATCTCCAACGTATCTATAATTTTTGATTGTTCCATGCTATTATATATTCTGTTTTGGATGTTTAATGGGCTTTATTATACACTTTTATATTATTTTTGGGACTAACCTACTAACCCAAGGCCCTGCGCAAATTGCTGTTTTTTTGCCTATTTTAGTGTTTCGGAGAAAAGGAATATCAAACGGAGTCCAAACGGAATGTAACCTTCAGGAGAGTTATTTTTGGAACGATATCAACACAGAAGACTTGGAGTACACGCCAGGAGGCAAGAGAGGAGGCCACGAGGGCAGGGGCGTGCCCAAGGGGTAGGCACGTCCCCCACCCACGTGGGCCCCATCTAGCTCCCCTGACGTGCCTCTTTAGCCTATATATACTCCCATACCCTGAAAACATCGAGGACATCCACAAAACCCTAATTCCACCACCGCAGCCTTCTTTACCCATGTGATCCCATCTTGGGGCCTATTCCGGAGCTCCGCCGGAGGGGGCATCGATCATGGACGGCTTCTACATCAACACCATAGCCTCTCCGATGAGTTATGAGTAGTTTACCACAGACCTTCGGGTCCATAGTTATTATCTAGATGGCTTCTTCTCTCTCTTTGGATCTCAATACAAAGTTCTCCTCGATCTTCGAGGAGATCTATTCGATGTAATCTTTTTGTGGTGTGTTTGTCGAGATCCGATGAATTGTGGGTTTATGATCAAGATTATCTATGAACAATATTGGATTCTTTTGTGAAATCTTTTATGTATGATTATAATATCCTTGCAAGTCTCTTCAAATTATTGGTTTGGTTTGGCCTACTAGATCTATAGTTCTTGCAATGGGAGAAGTGCTTGGCTTTGGGTTCAATCTTGCGGTGTCCTTTCACAGTGACAACAGGGGCAGCAATGCACATATTGTATTGTTGCCATCGAGGATAAAAAGATGGGGTTTATATCATATTGCTTGAGTTTATCCCTCTACATCATGTCATCTTGCTTAAGGCATTACTTTGTTCTTATGAACTTAATACTCTAGATGCATGTTGGATAGCGGTCGATGTGTGGAGTAATACTAGTAGATGTAGAATCGTTTCGGTCTACTTGTCATGGACGTGATGCCTATATACAATGATCATGCCTAGATATTCTCATAACAATGCGCTTTTCTATCAATTGCTCGACATTAATTTGTTCACCCACCATAGAATTCTGCTATCATGAGAGAAGCCACTAGTGAAAGCTATGGCTCCCGGGTCTATCTTTATCATATTAGTTTCCCGTCAACTCGCCAATTTCTTTCGCCGTTGTTTTACTTTGCATCTTTACTTTGAGTCTCTATACCGAAAATACCAAAAAATATTATCATATCATCTCTATCAGATCTCACTCTCGTAAGTGACCGAGAAGGGATTGACAACCCCTTTTATCGCGTTGGCTGCGAGGTTCTTATTTGTTTGTGCAGGTGCGAGGGACTCGCGCGTGGTCTCCTACTGGATTGATACCTTGGTTCTAAAAAACTGCGGGAAATACTTACACTACTGTGCTGCATCACCCTTTCCTCTTCGCGGGAATACAACACAAGCTTGAGAAGTAGAAAGAAGAATTTCTGGCGCCGTTGCCGGGGAGATCTACGCAAAAGTCATATACCAAGTACCTATCACAAACCCTTATCCCTCGCGTTACATTATTTGCCTCTTGTTTCCTCTCCACCACTTCACCCTTGCCGTTTTATTCGCCCTTCTTTTTTCGTGTGTTTTCCCGTTCGCTTGCCTCTTGTTTGCTCGTGTGTTGGATTGCTTGCTTGTCACTATGGCTCAAGATAATACCAAATTGTGTGACTTCTCCAATACCAACATAATGATTTTATTAGCACTCCGATTGCTCCTATTACAGATGTTGAATCTTTTGAAATCGATGCTGCCGTGTTGAATCTTGTCATGAAAGATCAATTTTCCGGCCTTCCTAGTGAAGATGTCGCTACGCATCTAAACAACTTTGTTGGTTTGTGCGATATGCAAAAGAAGAGAGATACATATAATGATATTGTCAAATTGAAGCTATTTCCTTTTTCGCTTAGAGATCGTGCTAAAACTTGGTTCTCTACTTTGCCTAGAAATAGTATTGATTCATGGAATAAGTGCAAAGATGCCTTTATCTCTAAGTATTTTCCTCCCGCTAAGATTATCTCTCTTAGAAACGATATTATGAATTTTAAGCAACTAGATCATGAGCATGTTGCACAAGCTTGGGAGAGAATGAAATTAATGATACGCAATTGCCCTACACATGGTTTGAACTTATGGATGATTATACAAAAAAATTATGCCGGCTTGAATTTTGCTTCTAGAAATCTTTTAGATTCGGCCGCGGGGGGCACTTTCATGGAAATTCCTTTAGGAGAAGCTACCAAAATCCTACTCCCTATGTTCCTAAATATAAGTCCTTTTAAACATTTCAAATGGACTACAATATACGAATGTATGTAAACATATTCTAGAGTGTAGATTCATTCATTTTGCTTCGTATGTAGTCACTTGTTGGAATGTCTAAAAAGACTTACATTTGGGAACGGAGGGAGTAGATAATATTATGGTTAACTACTCTCAATGGCACACCGAAAGATCTACTAGTAAAAAAGTACATGCTATTGAAGAGATTAGTGTTTTGAGTGGAAAGATGGATGAACTTATGAAATTATTTGCTACTAAGAGTGCTTCTTCTGGTCCTAATGATATGCCTTTGTCCAAGTTGATTTAGAATAATGAATCTTTGGATGTGAATTTTGTTGGTAGGAATAATTTTGGCAACAATGCTTATAGAGGAAACTTTAATTCTAGGCCTTTTCCTAGTAATTCCTCTAACAATTATGGTAATTCCTACAATAACTCTTATGGAAATTTTAGTAAGATGCCCTCTGATTTTTAAAGTAGTGTTAAAGAGTTTATGAATTCGCTAAAGAATTTCAATGCTTTGCTTGAAGAAAAAATGCTTAAGATTGATGAGTTGGCTAGGAACACGGATATAATTTCTCTTGATGTTTATCCTTTGAAACTTAGATCTATCCCACCTAAGCATGATATCAATGAGTCTCTCAAAGCCATGAGAATTTCCATTGATGAATGCAAAGAAAGAACCGTTGGATGCGTGCTAAAAGAGATTGCTTTATGAAAGTGTGTTCTTCTAGTTTTCATGATAATAAAGATGAAGATCTGAAAGTGATTGATGTGTCTACCATTAAATCCTTGTTTTATAGTATTAATCTTGATAAAGATGGGACTGGAGATGAGTCTACTTTAGTTAAAAGGCGTCCCAATGTTTCGGAGTTTTTAGATCTTGATGCTAAAATTGTCAAAAGTGGGATTGAAGAGGTCAAAACTTTACATAGCAATGAACCCACTATCTTGGATTTCAAGGGATTTAATTATTGTAATTGATCTTTAATAGATTGTATTTCCTTGTTGCAATCCGTGCTAAATTCTCCGCATGCTTATTGTCAAAATAAAGCTTTTACCAAACACATAGTTGATGCTTTAATGCAATCTTATGAAGAAAAACTTGAATTAGAAGTTTCTATCCCTAGAAAGCTTTATGATGGGTGGGAAACCTACTATTAAAATTAATATTAAAGATCATGAATGCTTTGCTTTGTGTGATTTGGGTGCAAGTGTTTCCACTATTCCAAAAGCTTTGTGTGATATGTTAGGTTTCCATGAACTTGATGATTGTTCTTTAAATTTGCATATTGCGGATTCCACTATTAAGAAACCTATGGGAAGGATTAATGATGCTCTTATTGTTGAAAATAGGAATTATGTGCCTGTAGATTTCATCGTTCTTGATATAGATTGCAATCCTACATGTCCTATTATTCTTGGTAAACCTTTCCTTAGAACGATTGGCGCAATTATTGATATGAATGAAGGAAATATTAGATTCCAATTTCCGTTAAGGGAAGGCATGGAACACTTTCCTAGAAAGAAAATTAAATTACCTTATGAATCTATTATGAGAGCCACTTACGGATTGCCTACCAAAGATGGCAATACGTAGATCTATTCTTGTATCGTGCCTAGCTAGGGGCGTTAAACGATAGCGCTTGTTGGAAGGCAACCCAATTTTATTTTATTTTGCCTTTGCTTCTGTTTAGGAATAAATAATGCATCTATCTTCTGTTTAGATGTGATTTTGTGTTTCAATTAGTGTTTGTGCCAAGTAGAACCTTTGGGAAGACTTGTGTGAAGTTTATGCATGCTGTAAAAAACAGAAACTTTAGCGCTCACGAGATTAGCTACCATTTTTTATTCGAGAGTGATTTTTAGCTGATTATTTTTGGAGATGATCAATATACAAATTCCTCACGTCCACCAATTTATTTCAATTTTTTTAGAGTTACAAAAGTATTCGAAAGTTACAGATTGCTACAGACTGTTCTATTTTTGTCAGATTCTGTTTTTCGTGTGTTGTTTGCTTATTTTGATGAATCTATGAGTAGTATCGGGGGTATGAATCATAGAGAAGTTGGAATACAGTAGGTTTAACACCAATATAAACAAAGAATGAGTTCATTACAGTACCTTTCGCTGGTGGTTTGTTTTCTTATACTAACGGAGCTCACGAGATTTTTGGCTAAGTTTTGTGTTGTGAAGTTTTCACGTTTTGAGTAAGGATTTGATGGACTATGGAACAAATAGTGGAAAGAGCCTAAGCTTGGGGATGCCCAAGGCACCCCAAGGTAAAATTCAAGGACAACCAAAAGCCTAAGCTTGGGGATGCCCCGGGAAGGCATCCCCTCTTTCGTCTTCGTCTATCGGTAACTTTACTTGAGACTATATTTTTATTTACCACATGATATGTGTTTTGCTTGGAGCGTCATGTATGATTTGAGTCTTTGCTTTTTAGTTTACCACAATCATCCTTGCTGGACACACCTTTTGATAGAGATATACATGAATCGAAATTTATTAGAATGCTCTATGTGCTTCACTTATATCTTTTGAGCTAGATAGTTTTGCTCTAGTGCTTCACTTATATCTTTTAGAGCACGGTGGTGTTTTATTTTTTAGAAATTATTAATCTCTCATGCTTCACTTATATTATTTTTGGAGTCTTTTATAACAGCATGGTAATGTGCTTTGCTTATAAATTTTGTCCTAATATGATAGGCATCCAAGATGAGTATAGTAAAAACTTTCATATAAAGTGCATTGAATATTATGAGAAGTTTGATACTTGATGATTGTTTTGAGATATGAGTATGGTGATATTAGAGTCATGATATTAGAGTAGTTGTGAATTTGAGAAATACTTGTGTTGAGGTTTTCAAGTCCCGTAGCATGCACGTATGGTAACCGTTGTGTGACAAATTTGAAGCATGAGGTATTTCATTGAGTGTCATCCTTTGTGTGGAGGTCGGGATCGCGCGATGGTTAACTCCTACCAACCCTTCCCCTAGGAGCATGCGTGTAGTACTTTGTTTTGATGACTTGTAGATTTTTGCAATAAGTATCTGAGTTCTTCATGACTAATGTTGAGTGCATGGATTATACGCACTCTCACCCTTCCACCATTGCTAGCTTCTCTTATACCGCGCAACTTTCGCCAGTACCATACACCCACCATATACCTTCTTCAAAACAGCCACCATACCTACCTATCATGGCATTTCCATAGACATTCCGAGATATATTGCCATGCAACTTTCCATCGTTCCATTTACTATGACACGCTTCATCATTGTCATATAGCCATGCATGATCATGTAGTTTACATCGTATTTGTGGCTAGGACACCTTGCATAGTTTTTCATACATGTCACTCTTGATTCATTGCACATCCCAGTACACCGCTGGAGGCATTCATATAGAGTCATACTTTGTTCTAGTATCGAGTTGTAAATCAATAGAAGTGTGATGATCATCATTATTAGAGCATTGTCCCACAAGAAAAGAAAAAAAGGGGGAAGGGGCCCAAAAAAAAAGAAAAAGAAAAAAAGGACAATGCTACTATCTTTTAACACACTTGTGCTTCAAAGTAGCACCATGATCTTCATGATAGAGAGTCTCTTGTTTAGTCACTTTCGTATACTAGTGGGAAATTTCATTATAGAACTTGGCTTGTATATTCCAACGATGGGCTTCCTCAAATTCCCTAGGTCTTCATGAGCAAGCAAGTTGGATGCACACCCACTTAGTTTCTTTTGTTGAGCTTTCATACATATAGCTCTAGTGCATCCGTTGCATGGCAATCCCTACTTACTCACATTGATATCTATTGATGGGCATCTCCATAGACCGTTGATACGCCTAGTTGATGTGAGACCATCTTCCTCTTTTGTCTTCTCCACAACCACCACCCTATTCCACCTATAGTGCTATATCCATGGCACACGCTCATGTATTGTGTGAAAGTTTAAAAAGTTTTAAAAAATTAAGTATGAAACAATTGCTTGGCTGAAACCGGGGTTGTGCATGATTTGAGTATTTTGTGTGACGAAGATGGAGCATAGCCAAACTATATGATTTTGTAGGGATGAACTTTCTTTGGCCATGTTATTTTGAGAAGACATGATTGCTTTGTTAGTATGCTTGAACTATTATTATTCTTATGCCAATATAGACTTTTGTCTTGAATCTTTCGGATCTGAACATTTATGCCACAATAAAGAAATTACATTGAGAATTATGTTGGTTAGCATTCCACATCAAAAATTCTGTTTTTATCATTTACCTACTCGAGGACAAGCAGGAATTAAGCTTGGGGATGCTTGATACGTCTCCAACGTATCTATAATTTTTCATTGTTCCTTGCTATTATATATTCCGTTTTGGATGTTTAATGGGCTTTATTATACACTTTTATATTATTTTTGGACTAACCTACTAACCCAAGGCCTAGTGCAAATTGCTGTTTTTTTTGCCTATTTCAGTGTTTCGTAGAAAAGGAATATCAAACGGAGTCCAAACGGAATGGAACCTTCAGGAGAGTTATTTTTGGAACGATATCAACACAGAATACTTGGAGTACACACTAGGAGGCAAGAGAGGAGGCCACAAGGGCAGGGAGCGCGCCCAGGCGGTAGGCGCGCCCCCACCCTCGTGGGCCCCCTATGGCTCCCCTGACGTGCCTCTTCAGCCTATATATACTCCCATACCCTGAAAACATCAAGGACATCCACGAAATCCTAATTCCACCGCCGTAACATTTTGTACCCGTGAGATCCCATCTTGGGTCCTGTTCCGGAGCTCCGCCGGAGGGGGCATCGATCACGGATGGCTTCTACATCAACACCATAGCCTCTCCGATGAGTTGTGAGTAGTTTACCACAGACCTTCGGGTCCATAGTTATTAGCTAGATGGCTTCTTCTCTCTCTTTGTATTTCAATACAAAGTTCTCCTCGATCTTCGAGGAGATCTATTCGATGTAATCTTTTTGCGGTGTGTTTGTTGAGATCCGATGAATTGTGGGTTTATGATCAAGATTATCTATGAACAATATTGGATTATTTTGTGAAATCTTTTATGTATGATTATAATATCCTTGCAAGTCTCTTCGAATTATTGGTTTGGTTTGGCCTACTAGGTCTATAGTTCTTGCAATGAGAGAAGTGCTTGGCTTTGGGTTCAATCTTGTGGTGTCCTTTCCAGTGACAGCAGGGGCAGCAATGCACGTATTGAATTGTTGCCATCGAGGATAAAAAGATGGGGTTTATGTCATATTGCTTGAGTTTATCCCTCTACATCATGTCATCTTGCTTAAGGCATTACTCTGTTCTTATGAACTTAATACTCTAGATGCATGCTGGATAGCGGTCAATGTGTGGAGTAATAGTAGTAGATGCAGAATCGTTTCGGTCTACTTGTCACGGACGTGATGCCTATATACAACGATCATGCCTAGATATTCTCATAACTATGTGCTTTTCTATCAATTGCTCGACAGTAATTTGTTCACCCACCATAGAATTCTGCTATCATGAGAGAAGCCACTAGTGAAACCTATGGCCCCCGGGTCTATCTTTATCATATTAGCTTCCCGTCAACTTGTCAATTTCTGTCGCTGTTGTTTTACTTTGCATCTTTACTTTCAGTCCCTATACCAAAAATACCAAACAATATTATCTTATCATCTCTATTAGCTCTCACTCTCGTAAGTGACCGAGAAGGGATTGACAACACCATTTATCGCGTTGGCTGCGAGGTTCTTATTTGTTTGTGCAGGTGCGAGGGACTAGCGTGTGGTCTCCTACTGGATTGATACCTTGGTTCACAAAAACTGAGGGAAATACTTATGCTACTGTGCTGCATCACCCTTTCCTCTTCGAGGGAATTCAACGCAAGCTCGAGAAGTAGCAAGGGCATATGACTGATGGAATCCATTCTTACGTCACACTTCTAAAAATAATTTGTGAATAGCTTGATATGTCTCCAACGTATCTATAATTTATGAAGTATTCATGCTATTATATTATCCATCTTAGATGTTTTATATACATTTATATGCTATTTTATATGATTTTTGGGACTAACCTACTAACCTAGAGCCCAATGCCAGTTTCTGTTTTTCCTTGTTTTTGAGTTTTACAAAAAATGAATATCAAACGGAGTCCAATTGACGTGCCAATTTTTGATGATTTTTTATGGACCAAAAGAAGCCCGTGGAGTAAAAGAGTTGGGCCAGAAGAGTCCCGTGCTGTCCACGAGGGTGGGGGGCGCGCCCACCCCCCTGGGCGTGGGACCCTATCTCGTGGATGACTCGGAGACCCCCTGGACATGAGACCGACGCCAAAAATTCCTATAAATACAGAAACCTCCAGAAAATAACCTAGATCGGAAGTTCTGCCGCCGCAAGCCTCTGTAACCACGAGAAATCAATCTACGCCCTCTCTGGCACCCTGCCGGAGGGGGCCATCATCACCGGAGGCCATGGAGGAGTATCCCGGAGGGGCCATCATCGCCATGAAGGCCAAGGACTAGAGGGAGAACCTCTCCCATCTAGGGGGAGGCAATGTAGGAGGAAGCATAAGGAGGAGAACCTCTCCTCCTCTCTCTCGGTGGCGCCGGAGTGCCATCGGGAGGGGAATCATTGCCGCGGTGATCGTTTTCATCATCATCACCATCCTCATCTCTTTTACGCGGTCCACTCTCCCGCACCCCGCTGTAATCCCTACTTGAACATGGTGCTTTATGCCACATATTATGATCCAATGATGTGTTGTCATCCTATGATGTTTTGAGTTGATATCCTTTGTCTTTGGGTTGATTGATGATCTAGATTGGTACGAGTTGCATGTTTTATTTTGGTGCTGTCCTATGGTGCCCCCCGTGTCGCGCAAGCGTGAGGGATTCCCGCTGTAGGGTGTTGCAATACGTTCATGATTCGCTTATAGTGGGTTGCTTGAGTGACAGAAGCATAAACCCGAGTAAGGGGATTGTTGCGTATGGGATAAAGGGGACTTGATGCTTTAATGCTATGGTTGGGTTTTACCTTAATGATCTTTAGTAGTTGTGGATGTTTGCTAGAGTTCCAATCATAAGTGCATATGATCCAATAAGAGAAAGTATGTTAGCTTATGCCTCTCCCTCATACGAAATTGCAATGACGACTACCGGTCTTGTTAACAATTGCCCAGGACAATTCCGCACACCGATCCATCAATATTCCACACTCGCTATTTATAATATTTAGTAATTTATTCTAACTTTATGATAACAACACCTACTTTTATATTTTAGCTCTCCGATATCATGCAAAGTTATCCTCTTCATACCCACAACGTAGTTTTATTTCTCGTTTCTAGTTGGAAGCAAACTTTCGGTGTACGTAGAGTCATATCAGTGGCAGATAGGACTTGAGAGAATATTGATCTTACCTCTAGCTCCTTGTGGGTTCGACACTCCATACTTATCCCTTCCACCATTGGGAATTGCTACGATGATTCCCTGCACTTGGGGACCATCAAGCTCTTTTTAGGCGCCGTTGTCGGGGAGCAATATCGTGGGGTTGATATTCTCGTGTGTGCTTGTTTGCTTTCTTCACTAAGTAGATTTGGTTTTTCCTTTTTGTTTCTGTTTAGTTATGGGTGAAAGATACAATTTTTTTAAAGAATGAAAATACAAAAAAAATACTTGCCTCTTATGCCTAAAAAGTTTTTCAAAAAGAGAAGTGATTGGAAAGTTATGCATTGAAGAAGTGAGGGTCGACCTTGAGCACTTTCATGCTCACGGAAACAATGTAGAATTTTTCATGGAAGTTTATCTTTAAATAATTATCCCCTTGTACATATCCATTGTATTATAAAAATAATGTGCCAAGCTTTGGTTTTAGGATGATTAGATTGCTTGTTTTCTATGTGCGGAACAAAAAACAGAAACTTTGGCTGTAGCGCGTGATTTTACATTTTTTACTAGAAGGTCAAATGAGTCTGAAACTTTTTGCACCTTACTTCTGCACAAAATTTTCAAATTATCACATTTGTTTAGAATTTTTTAGAGTTACAGAAGTTTACTAAACTTCCAGATTACTACAGACTGTCCTGTTTTTGACATATTCTGTTTTCTATGTGTTGATCGCTTATTTTGATGAATCTATGGGTAGTATCGGGGGTATGAACCATGGTGAAGTTGGAATACAGTAGATAAAGTGCTAATATGAAATTGGAATAAGTTTGCAACGGTACCTAAAGGTAGTGATTTGCTTTATTATACTAACGGATCTCACAAAGTTTTTGTTAAAGTTTTGTGTGGATGATGTGTTCGAAGATTGAGGAGCTATCAATATGAGAAGAATAAAGAGAGGCAAGAGTTCAATCTTGGGGATGCCCAAGGCACCCCAAGTAAATATTTCAAGGATACTCAAGCATCTAAGCTTGGGGATGCCCCGGTTGGCATCCCATCTTTCTTCTTCAACAATTATCGATATACCTCGGTTTTTGTTTTGTTCACATGATTTGTGTCCCTTGTGTTTTTCCTTTTTTTTTCTTTAAGAACCATGCTAGTATGAGATAGCCCTTCCTTGATTTATAGAATTCTTCATGTGCTTCACTTATATCTTTTGAGTATGATCTTATAGAATGATCTTTGAGCTTCACTTAAATCTTTTGACTACGGTTTTATAGAATGCTTCGTGAGCTTCACTTATATATTTTGAGCTTGGATATTTGCTAGTCGATATTAATCCTAGAATACTCCATGAACTTCACTTATATCTTTTGGATTATGAATAATACTATCATCTAAAGTGGATTTGGAAGAGTGTCAACTTTAGTTAGTAATGATTTCACTATTTCGAGTTTGCTCCCACTATTCCGAATGAGAAGAATTTTGCTTATGTGGAGAGTAGTAAAATTTCTATGCTTGTAGATCATGAAAAGAATGCTTTATGTGATGGTTATATTGTTGAACCCATTCATGATGCTACTGATTTTTTATGAGGGAGGAATACATGCTTGTAGAAGTTGCAATAGTATCAAGTTTCCTCTCTATGTGCTTAAAGTTTTGAAGTTATACTTGTCTTGCCTTCCTATGCTAGTTGATTCTTGTTCCAATAAATTATGTGCTCACAAAATCCCTAGGCATAGGAAGTGGGTTAGATTGAAATATGCTAGTCATATTCTTCATGATGCTCTCTTTATGTTTCAATTCTTATCTTTTATGTGAGCATCATTGAAATCATCATGCCTAGCTAAAAGGCATTAAAGAAAAGAGCTTGTTGGGAGACAACCCAATATTTACCCTTACTGTTTTTGTGTGTTTATATGATTAAGCTACTGTAGTAATCATGTTTTATAGCTTTTGTTTCAATGAAGTGCCAAGTAAGACCTTTGGGAAGACTTGGGTGGAAGTTAATGTGATCTTGCTGTAAAAAAACTGAAAGTTTGCGCTCACGGGATTAGCTGACATTTTTTATAGAAGAGTGCTTTTGAGTTGATTCTTTTTGCATAAGATTAATAAACAAATTACTCACGTCCACCAATTTATTTCATAATTTTTAGAGTAGGAGAAGTATGGTTGTTGTTCAGATCATTACAGACTATTCTGTTTCTGACAGATTCTGTTTTCATTGCATAGTTTGCTTGTTTTCTAGTTTCTATGGCTTATATTTCTCAATATAAATTGTAGAAATGATATGGTATAGTAGGCATTGTGTGAGAACAATTATGAACCTTGTCTTTGACAGTACCAAAGTGAATGGTTTACTCTTTATCATACTAACCTATCTCACAAAGTTACATTAAGTTTTGTGTGGTTGAAGTTTTCAAGCTTCGGGTGAGATATCGATATGAGGAGAATAAGGAGTGGAAAGAACCTAAGCTTGGGGATGCCCAAGGCACCCCAAGGTAATATTAAAGGAATACTCAAGCGCCTAAGCTTGGGGATGCCCCGGAAGGCATCCCCTCTTTCGTCTTCAAAACTATCGGTATACCTTACTCGGAGCTATATTTTTATTCATCACATGATATGTGTTTTGCTTGGAGCGTATTTTCAATTTTACTTGCAGTTTGAATAAAATCATTGGATATGAAATCATGAATCAAAAAGAATCCTCCCATGGCTAGTTAATTATTTTACTACTCAGTGTCCTTCACTTATATCATTTGGAGTAGTTTGTCATTTACTCACGTGCTTCATGTACATCCTATGAGTAAATGGTTGAATGAATTGAATATAATAAATCTGAATTTATATATGTTTCATATGGTTATACCATGGGGAGTATTGACTTCACACCGAATAAGTATAGGTAGTAAACTTATTGAAAGTTAGCAAACACAGAATTGGTCACTTGAACAATTCATGAAAGAATATTGAAGGAAGAGAGATTTCACATATAAATATACTATCTTGGACATCTTTTGTAATTGTGAGCATTCATTAAAATATGACATGCTAAAAGGTTGATGTTGGACAAGGAAGACAACTTAATGGGTTATGTTTTTCTATATCTGAAACGTTATATTATCTTGGATCATCCAACATGTTGGGCTTGCCTTTCCCTCTCATGCTAGCTAAATTCTTTGCACCAAGTAGAAATACTACTTGTGCTTCCAAACATCCCTTAAACCAGTTTTGCCATGGGAGTCCATCATACCTACCTAAGGATTGAGTAAGATCCTTCAAGTAAGTTGGCATCGGTGCATGCAATTAAAATTGCTTTCTAAATATGTATGATCTATTAGTGCGAAGAAAATAAGCTTTATACGAACATGTGATAGGGAAGAAATAAAAGCGACGGACTGCATAATAAAGGTCTTTATCACAAGCGGCAATGTAAAGTGACGTTCTTTTGCATTAAGATTTTGTGCATCCAACCATAAAAGCGCATGACAACCTCTGCTTCCCTCTGCGAAGGGCCTATATTTTACTTTTATCTTCTACCCTTATACAAGAGTCATGGTGATCATCACCTTTCCTTTTTACACTTTTTCCTTTGGCAAGCACTTTGTGATGGAGCGATTGTTGGAAATATGCCCTAGAGGCAATAATAAATTGGTTATTATTATATTTCCTTGTTCATGATAATTGTTTATTATCCATGCTAGAATTGTATTGATAGGAAACTCAGATACATGTGTGGATACATAGACAAACACCATGTCCCTAGTAAGCCTCTAGATGACTAGCTCGTTGATCAACAGATGGTCACGGTTTCCTGACCATGGACATTGGATGTCGTTGATAACGGGATCACATCATTAGGAGAATGATGTGATGGACAAGACCCAATTCTAAGCCTAGCACATATCGTGTAGTTCGTATGCTAAAGCTTTTCTATATGTCAAGTATCTTTTCCTTAGACCATGAGATTGTGCAACTCCCGGATACCGTAGGAATGCTTTGGGTGTACCAAACGTCACAACGTAACTGGGTGGCTATAAAGGTGCACTACAGGTATCTCCAAAAGTGTCTGTTGGGTTGGCACGAATCAAGACTTGGATTTGTCACTCCGTGTGACGGAGAGGTATCTCTGGGCCCACTCGGTAGGACATCATCATAATGTGCACAATGTGATCAAGGAGTTGATCACGGGATGATGTGTTACAGAACGAGTAAATAGACTTGCCGGTAACGAGATTGAACGAGGTATCGGTATACCGACGATCGAATCTCAGGCAAGTACTATGCCGATAGACAAAGGGAATTGTATACGGGATTGATTGAATCCTTGACATCGTGGTTCATCCGATGAGATCATCGTGGAACATGTGGTAGCCAACATGGGTATCCAGATCCCGCTGTTGGTTATTGACCGGAGAGTTGTCTCGGTCATGTCTACATGGTTCCCGAGCCCGTAGGGTCTACACACTTAAGGTTCGATGACGCTAGGGTTATAGGGAATAGATGTACGTGGTTACCGAATGTTGTTTGGAGTCCCGGATGAGATCCCGGACGTCACGAGGAGTTCCGAAATGGTCTGGAGGTAAAGATTTATATATGGGAAGTCATCATACGGTCACCGGAATAATTCGGGGGGTTACCGGTATTATACCGGGACCACGGAAGGGGTTCCGGGGGTCCACCGGGAGGGTCCACCTGCCCCGGAGGGCCCTATGGGTTGTATGTGGAGAGGGACCAGCCCCTTAGTGGGCTGGGCGCCTCCCCCCTAGGGCCCATGCGCCTAGGGTTTGGGGGAACCCTAAGGGGGGCGCCCCCCTTGCCTTGGGGGGCAAGGCAACGCCCCTGGCCGCCGCCCCCTCCTCAGATTGGATCTGAGGGGGCCGGCCCCCCTCTCCCTTGCCCCTATATATATGTGGGGGGTGGGAGGGCAGCCGTACCACAGGTTCTGGCGCAGCCCTCCCCCTCTCCCAAGTCCTTCTCCTCTCCCGTGGTGCTTGGCGAAGCCCTGCAGGATTGCCACGCTCCTCCACCACCACCATGCCGTCGTGCTGCTGCTGGATGGAGTCTTCCCCAACCTCTCCCTCTCTCCTTGCTGGATCAAGGCATGGGAGACGTCACCGGGCTGCACGTGTGTTGAACGCGGAGGCGCCGTTGTTCGGCGCTTAGATCGGAATCAACCGCGATCTGAATCGCAGCGAGTATGACTCCTTCATCCGCGTTCTTGTAACGCTTCCGCATCGCGATCTACAAGGGTATGTAGATGCACTCCACTCTCCTTTATGCTCGTTGCTAGATTACTCCATAGATAGATCTTGGTGATGCGTAGGAAAAATTTTGATTTTCTGCTACGATCTCCAACAGTGGCATCATGAGCTAGGTCTATGCGTAGTTTCTTGCACGAGTAGAACACAAAGTAGTTGTGGGCGTGGGTTTGTCAATTTACTTGCCGTTACTAGTCTTATCTTGATTCGGCGGCATCGTGGGATGAAGCGGCCCGGACCGACCTTACACGTACTCTTACGTGAGACAGGTTCCACCGACTGACATGCACTAGTTGCATAAGGTGGCTAGCGGGTGTCTGTCTCTCCCACTTGAGTCGGATCGGATTCGATGAAAAGGGTCCTTATGAAGGGTAAATAGAAATTGGCATATCACGTTGTGGTTTTGGTGTAGGTAAGAAACGTTCTTGCTAGAAACCTATAGCAGCCACGTAAAACTTGCAACAACAATTAGAGGACGTCTAACTTGTTCTTGCAGCATGTGCCGTGTGATGTGATATGGCCAAAAGGATGTGATGAATGATATATATGTGATGTATGAGATTGATCATGTTCTTGTAATAGGAATCACGACTTACATGTCGATGAGAATGACAACCGGCATGAGCCATAGGAGTTGTCTTATTTATTGTATGACCTGCATGTCACTGAATAACGCCATGTAATTACTTTACTTTATTGCTAAACGTTAGCCATAGTAGTAGAAGTAATGTTTGGCAAGACGACTTCATGAAGACACAATGATGGAGATCATGATGATGGAGATCATGGTGTCATGCCGGTGACGATGATGATCATGGAGCCCCGAAGATGAAGATCAAAGGAGCAAGATGATATTGGCCGTATCATGTCACTATTTGATTGCATGTGATGTTTATCATGTTTTACATCTTATTTGCTTAGAACGACGGTAGTGAATAAGATGATCTCTCACTAAAATTTCAAGAATTGTGTTCCCCCTAACTGTGCACCGTTGCTAAGGTTCGTTGTTCCGAAGCACCACGTGATGATCGGGTGTGATAGGCTCTAACGTTCGCGTACAACGGGTGTAAGACAGATTTACACACGCAATACACTTAGGGTTGATTTAACGAGCCTAGCATGTACAGACATGGCCTCGGAACACGGAAGACCGAAATGTCGAACATGAGTCGTATAGAAGATACGATCAACATGAAGATGTTCACCGTTGATGACTAGTCCGTCTCACATGATGATCGGACACGGCCTAGTCGATTCGGATCATGTATCACTTAGATGACTAGAGAGATGTCTATCTGAGTGGGAGTTCATTAGATGAACTTAGTTGTCATGAACAATAGTCTAAGTTGTCTTCACAAATTATGTTGTAGACCAATAACTGCGTTGTAGCTCCCTGTTTAATACGATCCTAGAGAAAGACTAATTTGAAAGATAATGTAAGAAATAATACGGACTAGGTCCGTAGTCCGAGGAGTGTCCTCACTGCTGCACAGAAAGCTTACGTCTTTGATGCACCGCTCGATATGCAAACCCCTACAATGTTGTCTGTGGATGTTGTGAACACTTGACAGACACGTCCTGATGACTACTTGATAGTTTAGTGCACCATACTTTACGACTTAGAATCGGGATTCCAATGACGTTTTGAACGCCATAGAACATATGAGATGTTCTAAGAGCTGAAATTGGGATTTCAGGCTCATGCCCGTGTTGAGAGGTATGAGACCTCTGACAAGTTATTTTGCCAAAAAGATGGAGGAGAATAGCTCAACTAGTGAGCATGTGCTCAGAATGTCTGGGTGCTAAAATCACTTGAACCAAGTGGGAGTTAATCTTCTAGGTGAAATATTGGTTGACGGAATTCTCTAGACACTATCACCAAGCTACTAGAACTTCGTGATGAACTATGACATGCAAAGGATAGAGATGATCCCGGAGCTATTAGCGGTGCTTAAGACCGCAAAAGTACAAATTAAGAAGGAGCATCAAGTGTTGATGGTTTGACAAGACCACTGGTTTCAAAGGGGGCAAGGGATAGAAGGGAAACTTCATGAATGGCAAAACAGTTGTCGCTCTGATGAAGGAACCCAAGGTTGAACCCAAACCTCGAGACTAAGTGCTCATATTGTAAGGGGAACGGACACATGGTAGCGGAACTACCCCAAATACATGGTAGATATGATAGCTGACAACTTCAACAAAGTATATTTGATATACGTGTTATTGATGTGTACCTTACTAGTACTCCTTGTAGCACCTGGGTATTGGATACCGGTTCAGTTGCTATTGTTAGTGACTTGCAGCAAAAGCTACGGACTGAATGGAGACTAGCCAAGGGCGAGGTGACGATGTGTGTTGGAAGTGTTTCCAAGGTTGATAAGATCACCATCGCACGCTCCCTCTACATTCGGGATTAGTGTTGAACCTAGATAAATATCAGGTGTCTACGTTGAGCATGAATATGATTAGATCATGTTCATTGCAATACAGTTATTCATTTAAGTTAGAGAATAATTGTAATGCCCAGGATGGGACTATATCTCCTACGTGTCGAGGCACGACTTAGAGACATAACCCCATGCTGGAATGATCGCAAGTTTGGTATCTTTGCACAACTCATGTAAAAGATGGGGATGGAAAACATAAAATAGTTGGCTTACAATCGCCACGTCACAAATTGTCAGGACCCCGATCCTAAGTCACACCGATCTAGCTGTAACACGTCATATCACTTTGCGGCCTCACGCACGGTAACCCCACGGGTGCCACCTTACCTGGCCCGGGACCGTTTGCGCATTTTGGCACACGTATATGACAGTGTCGCTAGCATCCATATGACAGAGAACCCGGGCCGACATGGCTAGTTATAAACCAAAAGTGGCACTAAATTACAGAGACAGGCATCCATGACCCAGCAACGAACGTGTCGGTCATCAACGTATGAACCCAAGTCGTAGCAAGCTACATGGACTTAAAGGAACAACGCGTGACATTTCCCCTAAGGGACAGACACAGGAACGAAGAAGGACACATGCCGGCCAGCCTACGTGTTCCGAGCAGTAGCAAGCTACCAAGGCTCATTGGAATCACTAGGAGGCATTTCCCTGTAAGGTAGGCTACCAAAGGAAAACAACTAGGTGTCGGATCCCACACATACCAAGCATTTCAAACATACACGCAATATGCTCAATATGTGCAAATACAACATTGCATCACAACAGAACTCTATGACTCAAAGTACTTTATTTAAAAGGCTCCAAGAGCCATACATAACATATCCATACAAGTAGGGGTCACATGACCCATCACTCAAGTCATACAGTCATACAAGCACAAGCGGAAGCTACATGTCTGAGTACAGACAACTTAGAAAATAAAACAGGCTTGGTGTAGCCTGACTATCTACAAGGCCCTTCACAAGCTCCAGATTACCGTCTGGGTGTCAAGCTACTCGTCGACGTCAACGTCTATGTAGAACCCATCAGCAGGGGCAGGGTTCTCCTCTGCAACAGTTATTAAGCAAACATGAGTACAAAGGTACTCAGCAAGTCTTACCACAGAACCTATTATACATGCAACATTATCAAAGGGGGATAGTGGAGTTTATAGCAGAATGCCAGCTTTGACCTTGGCTAACCTATACTACAACTCTCAACGGATTGCAAGATGTTATTACAAACACGAGTCCACTACTCACCACATCAATACACTACCGAGGATCCTCTTCCGTCATCCTACGGAAGGGCCATCCACGGCACTCACACTTATCTTGAGGCTTTTAGTAGTATCCATCAACTTGTCTATGAACTGTAAGAGTAACCAAGTAGTTCGTACCGCGAACAACGGCTATTCGAATAGTTTGATAACCCTGCAGGGGTGTACCTCTTCACACACGCTTCCACCACTTATCGCCGTTTACTCGGCGTGTACTCGGCAACCTTCAAGCGGAAGCCCAGCGAGGGTGTCGGCCACGACCTGACTAACTACTCAAGTCTCTCGTCCAGGTTTATCGCCTATTTGGGTTCCATCCGTGGGGAGATCCGGCCGGGGTGTCGCTCACGGCCCCAAACGATGTGTACAGGGTTCCCGAGTCACCAAACGGGCAACCGGTACACCGTGCCATGTACCTGTCGCATCACAACCCACCCCGAGGGTCAGCGTTGTGCACGACCTCCAGTAAGCTATAAACACCAGAAACTAGTTGCAACTCCTGGACAGAGATCAAGGGTAATTAATAAGCCGAGAGGGTCAATTAAGGATCCCAATGCGTGGTAGTAGCTGTAACTTGAACCACACATACAGATCTCGGGTCCTATGGACGATTCCAATGAAACAACCCACCATGTACTCCTACATGGCCTTTCATCGATACCTTTACCAAGCGTATTCCACACTTCCTTCTCTTTATCGATAAGATCATTTCACTCTGATCCATCACCCAGATGAACCAGACCAGACACAACTCTAAGCATAGCAGGCAACATAAGTAAATAGCATGGTGGATCACACATCACATGGCTCAATCAACTCCTACACATGCTAGTGGGTTTCAATTATTTACTGTGGCAATGACAGGTCATGCAAGGGAATAGGGTTCAACTACCGCAGCAAGTAGCAGTTCACGCGCTGTTGCCTTAATGCAGTAAAAGAGAGCAGGAGCGAGAAGATTGGGTTTGTATCGGAATGATCAATGATTGCTTGCCTGACAAGGTAGTTGTCGGGTACTGCTCTTCAACTGGATACGCAGCAGTATCCTCGGGAGCAGGACCTAACACAGGGAATACCGACGATATAATCATTAACAAACAAATGCAACAATATGATGCATGCTCATGACATGGCAAGATGCATGTGTGTTGGCTAATGCAATTAAAATTAGAATGGTTTGAACCTATTTGAATCAAGGATTCAAATTGAAGTTCAAACTATTATTTAAATAAGTGCATAATCATGTTTTTGATGTATACAGCAAGTTAACTTGTTCAAACATGCATGAAACTAGAGCCATTGGAAAGATTGGATTTTTCTGATCATTTTTCATATATAAATCTTTTTCATCTGAGCTATGGTTGATTTTATATGAATTTTAGAAGTTTTGGTTATTTTCTGGAATTTCCTGAATTATTTTAAATCTAAAAATCCCAGAAAAACCTTTACTGCGTCAGCATGACATCATGCTGACGTCAGGCAGTCAACAGGGCCAGTCCAAGTCAAACCTGACTGGTGGGTCCCTCATGTCAGTGTCTCAGGAGCTAATTCCGGTCATAACCAGGGTTGACTGGGTTTGACTAACAGCGGGGGCCCACTGTCAGTGACTGTGGTGACTAAACTAATTACTGTTAGCTCCTAATCATCGGGCCACGTCAGCCTGCCGGAGTTTGGCCGGCGGCGACCATTTCGCACGGCGGTGACTCGTCGGAATCCCTATTCCGGCATCCATTTGCCGCGCGGATGGGCTCGGTGTGCTCCTGGTGATGCACCGCATCCAGCGGTGCCACTGGTTGGACGAGGGGTCGCCGGAGTCGACGGCGACGAGCTTGTCCGCGGCGGTGCTCGCACGGAGTTGGTCGGGATGGTGTTGTAGTGCACGGGAGGAGGAGCTAAAGCTCGCTTTAGCTTGCTGGTGACCTACTGAAGCTAACGGCGTGCTCAGCCACGAGGTACGGTGCCTATCGCCACGGCGGAGAGTTGGCCGGCGGCGGTGATCGTCGGTGAGCAAAGGGGGCGGCGGCTACAAGGCCTAAACGAGCTCGTGGAGAGGGGGGTTCGAAGCGTGAGCTCACAGCGGTCGCAGAGGGCGTCGAAGTGAGCTCGGGGACGGTCGGACGACGGCGTACGGGCGGCGGCGATCTCCGGTGCCGGAGGTTGAAGACGACGGCGAGGAGGACGTTGCGGAGCTCCTGGCATCGTGTGCGTCGGTGGGGAGCTTCGGGGCGACGCGGCGGAGCTAGTGGTGCTTCGGGGAGGCGAGGGGGTGGCGTAGAGCGCGGTGTCAGCGGTCGTCGGCGACGAGCTCGCTCGGGGGAGCTCGGCGGAGGGAAGAGAGGAGGGGAGAGACACGGGAAGGAGGGGGAAACGGTCGAGGTGGCTCCGTGGCGACGTTCTAGACCGTACAGAGGGCCGAGGGGCCAGCCAGGCAGGCATGAGGTAGCCGGCGCATCGGCGGCGCTCGCCACCGAGCTTCTTCGTGCGCTGGCGCGACGAAGAAGACGGTGATGCCCCTGGTGGGCTGGGCCGGCTGGGCCAGTAGGTAAGTGGGCTCAGGTAAGTACTCTTCCTATTTTTCTTTTCCTATTTTCTTTTTGTTTTATTTCTTTTGCAGCTTTGTTCAATTAATAAAAATGCCTAAACATTTTTATAACTCATGAAACTTGTCATACCTACTGTATATAATATGGACAGTAGGAAACATTATAGTTCATGATTATTTGAGCATTTAAAATATTTTATAGCATTTAAATGCCCAAATTCAAATACCATATGATTTATTCCAAAGCCCTAGATTGTCCTAGAAAATTGTGCACCATTTTTGGCAGAGGTTTAAGACCAAGGCAGAAATGATGAACATTTTGAAGGGCATTTTGGGTACATTGGAAAATATTTTAGCAAACCCTAGTTGTTAGGGGAGGGGTGCTGGGGTTTCTGTTAATCCCATTTCAAGTTTCTTTGAAAGTAAACATGATGCACACTCTAGTTAGGTCCTAATGCAAGTGCTGGCTAGGGATGTGACACACAAATACAATACATGTCTCAATCATCATTCAATAAAACATCACAGCCCTCTAAGGGTAAAATCCAAATGACAAGATACCAAACATAATATAAATCCACAGGTCGGATCGAATCCTAGTAGAAGTCTCCACTACTGATCATCAGGATAACGAACATAGTAACGACTACGCTCCTCGTCATACTCCCAGTCTAGCTCGGTGCCATCACCTGGATAGCTCACCATCGGACCTGCATCTAGTGTGGTGAAGTAACTGTGAGCCACAGAGGACTCAGCAATCCCGTTCCCGGGTAACAAGACTATTTAAGCCTTGGGAGAGGATAAGGCTGAAGAAAAGAATAAGTGTCTGCAGCAGCAACTAGCACTAGCTTACGTGAAAGAGTGCGAGAAGAGAAGTGCCTCGGTCGAGAGATGATCACGAAGTGATCCTAGCTAAAGCTCAACAAACATAACCCCACCGTGTTCAGCTCCCGAATCCCTATTCGGAAATTGACAGTCACGGTACACACGCTGGTAGTGTATTCGAACAATGTGTCAAGTTATCTACAACCGGTTATTAACAAGCTCCCATCTGCCACATAACCACGGGCACGGTTTTCGAAAGTTCATAACCCTGCAGGGGTGTTCCAACTTGGCTCATGATAAGCCCATGATCCGCGGAGTCGCAACTCCAAATTGGGAAGACCCGAGTATTCTTGGAATCCCGTGCTCAAGATACTCCGAACTAAGGTAAGGCTAATCCAGCAAATCCTCCCGGCGTGTCGACACCCTGATGGTAGCCGCGCGTATCTAGTCTCAGGACACGACCGGATAGGTCAGCCTACAGGTATATACCAATCCTCGAGTTCCCTCGGGTGGCCCCGCAGTCTGCCTAGTTTGGACCAACACTCATGTGGAGCACTGGCCCGGGGGTTGATAATTAAGAACTCGGGTTTGCAAGACCCTATGAAAGTTTTATTAGTTATTAGGCGAATAGTACCAATGTTGGGACTTGCTGGAAAAGACTTAGCACTTAGCGGTTTATCAAGGGGGTCCCATACACCCCAACCGTGTTAGGAACGCATAATCAAGGAACATAACACCGGTTTAAACGGTTCCTAACGGCATGAGTGGAACAAATCACCAAGCAAAAGGCTTAGCCTTCCACCCTTGCCAATATATAGATGATTTCAATTTAAGAAATTATATAGTGTGATATAACCCAACAAAACTTCAACATGAAGCAAGCATCTTCAATCTTCACCTGCAACTAGCAATGTTATAAGAGGGGCTGAGCGAAGCGTACTTAGCCAAGCAACGGTTTGCATAGGTAGGGTGGTTAGACATGGACATGGTTACAAGTAGGAGGCTGACAGGAAAACATGGGCATCGAGGCAAAACTATAGAGCAATACTCTAGCAATAGGCAAAGATAGTAATGTTATCGGGGTTCGGTCATCTTGCGTGAAGAGTTGTCGTACGGATCGTAAGAAGGGTCCTCGGGCTCAACCTTGTTGGTAACCTCGTGCTCGTACTCGTACTCGGTCTCAGCTTCCGGCTCTAAACAATACAATCACACAAGGCATGAATCAACAATATGCAATGCGCACTCGAAAATGATGGATGCATGATGGATGCACTAAGGGAGCACACGGAGCAGGGAAAATAAGCGTTCAAGCAAAAGCTTCAAAACATGATAACAATAGGATATTGTGAATCTACACAGAAAATCAATCAAGTTTCATATAAGACTCGCTCAAAACGGAGCTACGGGCTAAAAGTTATGCCCGAAACAAGAAATAGGCGAAAGCTGAAAATTACAGCAACATAGCAACTTCGGAGCACTAGATAAATAAGCTACAGCACTCAAACACCATGGCAAAGAGCATGAACATAAACTAGACATATCCTACAGCAAATAAGTCCAAAGGTGCACCCCCAAAGGAGCCACGGATCAATAGCGACAAGCTTGGACATATTGAACTTGACAACAAAATCCTGACAGCAGAATTTTATTGAAACTTTGGAGCAAAAGTTAAATATACTAAAGCCACTTAAATAAGCATGTGAGAACATGAATGGATAGCCAACAATATATACTACAAGGAACCATCAAGAGACACTCCAAAACTATCATAGTTTGTCCTAGAACAGCACGCAAACATGGCATCGGAACATTACAGATTCCAGACTTAGTGGAATTTCACTAAGTGTTAAAACAGCAGTTTCATCATGGAATCTATAAGAGCAAGTTTAAGTCACCTCGAAACTAAACATGGCAAGTGGTAAGCACCACATCAAAGTACACATGATGGTGATTCCGAAACATACAAGCATGCATCAAGGAGATAAACACAACGATAGCAATGAGCTCAACAAGATGGCATCTCGTAACAAGTAAAACAACATCACAGCCACATGGCATTTTGCAACGGAGATAACCATGGCAAGATTAAATCTATCATGCAACCTAACACAAACAACATGTAGAGCATGGCAAGACGAACACGTGGACATGTCATTTGCATCATTCGGATAAACGAGCTAAAAGATATCACTATGCAAAGATGGCATAAAAACAACACATAGCAGCAGTTTATATCGGGATGCACTCTTACAACAGAAAAATAAGCATCTAGATGATCTCAAACATGCATGGCACAAAGGAATGAAACGTAGTGCTAGTCACCACGAACGTCTCGACATGTCATTCGCGCAAATCGGAGCTCCACACAAAAAGATATCACAGTTTGAAATAAGCATCAGAGACTAAACAAACGGGGACTTAGGAATATTTGCAAACAACCTCAGATCTGAAAACAGGCTGGAGAAGTGGATCGGGCCGGCAGGGAGGCTTCAGCCCGCGCGAGAGGCTTCGGCCTGGAACGGTCTTGGCGGCTGGGCCCGACGGCGCTGAGTGGGCCGAAGGGAGGCGGCGGCCTGCGGCCGGAGGGAGGAGCTGGCGCGGGCTCTGGCTCGGGCCTCTGGTGATCGGCGCGGAGAGGCGGCCCAGCGATCCGGCGCTGAGGTGGAGTGGCGAAGGCGGCCGGAGGATCGGTGGCGTCGGCCCAGGTGGCTGGAGGGGCTCGGCCCGCAGGCGGAGGCGGATCCAGGCGATGCGGAAGCCTCCTAGGGTTTGACCCAGCGGTGCCGATCCGATCGGAGGGAGCGCGCTGACGAGGCGAACGGGCCGCCGCTCCTCGGGCCCAGGAGGGGTCGTCCGGATCGGGAGGAGGCGAAGCGAGAGCCCAGGCGGGGCGATCGGGGCCCGCGGCGGCGAAGTGGTCCACGACGGGCGAGCGGGAAGGGCCTCGGTGGCTTCTGCGGCTCGGTGGAGGCGAGCGTTGACCCTGGATCCTGCCCGATCCAGGGGCTGGCGGCGGCGATGGAGAGCCTCGGCGGCGGCTAGCCTTCGGGAGGACTGCCAAGTGGCGATGGGGAACTGGCCAGGCACGGAAAATGAGGGGAGGAGGGGCTAGAGGTAGGTGGAGGGGGTTTAGGCTGCCAAAAATGGCATGGGGGATGTTTCTATAGGGTAGGTGCTAGGGTTTGAGGGTTTTTGGAGGGATTAGAGCCCCTCTGATCGCGATCCGACGGATCCGATCGCGAGGGGAGTTAGGATGGGCCAAGAGGAGGGAAGTGGGCTGTTGGAGGGGTGCCTTGGGCCTCAAAGTGGAGGCACTTTGAGCCCACACGAATAACTGTTGGGGTAGCAAACGGACTCGAAACGCGACGAGATTTGACAGGCGGGTTACACACATCAAAACAACAACACACGACAAGTCTCGCGCCAAACCGGTAACGTTACACAGACAAACACCAAAGTAGGCCTACAGGACGCCACAGACACGTGAGGGAGCTCCGGAACGCAAAACGGACAACGGGAAGGAACGCGTGGTACCGGATGCAAACAACAACACAAATGCAATGCAATGCATATGACTACATGATATGAATGAATGCCACACACGCACACAACAAAACGACAAGAACCCGAAAGACAAAGAACCCGAAATGGAATAGATGAAGCCGGAGATATATTATATGCCCAAAAGGGAAAGTATTACATCCGGGGCATTACAAACTCTCCTCTACTACAAAAAGATCTCGTCCCGAGATCTAGGACTAGAAAAAGGAAGGGTACTCGGAACGAAGATGATCTTCTCGTTCCCACGTAGCTTCTCAGTCGGTGTGATGTGACCACTTGACTTTCAAGAATTTGATGGACTTGTTGCGGGTCTTGCGTTCGGTTTCTTCGAGAATAGCAACGGGATGCTCTCGGTAGGACAAGTCTTGTTGAAGATCAATCACTTCAAACGGAATCATGCGTTCAGGTGCCTTGAAGCATTTGCGGAGTTGAGACACATGGAACACATCATGAACATTGACGAAGTTGGAAGGGAGCTCAAGTTGATAGGCTAGATCGCCTCTTTTGCCAAGAATCTTGAAAGGCCCGACGTATCTAGGGGCAAGCTTTCCTTTGATACCGAATCTTTGGGTGCCTTTCATCGGAGAAACACGGAGATAGACATGATCACCAATGTTGAATGCCAAATCACGATGCTTGCCGTCATAGTAGCTCTTCTAACGCGACTGAGCGGCCTTGAGATTTTCACGTATGACTTTGCACATCTCTTCGGCTTCTGAGATCAAGTCATTGCCAAGAAGTTGACGTTCACCAGTTTCAGACCAGTTGAGAGGGGTACGACACTTTCTGCCATAGAGGATTTCAAACGGAGCTTTGCTTGCACTTGCTTGAAAGCTGTTCTTGTAAGAGAACTCGGCAAATGGAAGGCAGTCTTCCCATTTCATGCCAAAAGAGATGACACAGGCTCTGAGCATGTCTTCTAGAATCTGATTCACTCGCTCGACTTGACCACTAGTCTGAGGGCGAAAAGCAGTGTTGAACCTGGTCTTAGTGCCCATGGCGGACTGAAAGGAGTCCCAGAACTTGGATGTGAACAAACTTCCACGGTCTGAGGAGATAACTTGAGGAATGCCATGTAAGGACACAATTCTGGACGTGTACAGCTCTGCAAGTTGAGCTGCATTGATGGATTCTTTGACTGGAAGAAAGTGAGCGACTTTGGTAAGCTTGTCAATCACCACGAAGATGGAATCATTCCCTCTCTTGGACTTAGGAAAGCCAGTGACGAAATCCATTTCAATGTGGTCGAATTTCCACTCGGGAATAGGAAGAGGTTGGAGAAGGCCGGCTGGACGTTGATGTTCTGCTTTCACTCTTCTGCAAACATCACATTCATTCACGAATTGGGCAATCTCCCTTTTCATGCGTGTCCACCAGTAAGATTGCTTGAGGTCTTGGTACATCTTGGAGCTGCCCGGATGAATGGAAAGGAGAGAATCATGTGCTTCTTCCATTATGAGCTTCCTGAGATCACCTTTGGGAACAACGAGTCTGTCCTCAAAGAACAAGGTATCTCTCTCATCAACACGAAAACACTTGTATTTAGGAGTGCCCTTTGCAATACCATGTTTCACCTTCTGCACCATGGCATCACTGAGTTGGGCCTCACGAACCTGATCTTCCAAGGTAGGAGCAATTTGAAGATTAGCAAGAAAACCCTGCGGAACAACTTGGAGGTTGAGTTTCCTGAATGCTTCACAAAGCTCAGGCTGGAACGGCTTGATAAGAAGGCTGTTGCAATATGCCTTTCTGCTCAAAGCATCTGCAATCACATTCGCCTTGCCAGGAGTGTATTCGATGCTGGGATCATACTCTTGGATCATTTCAACCCAACGAGTCTGGCGGAGGTTCAGATTCGGCTGTGTGAAGATGTACTTCAAGCTCTTGTGATCGGTGAAGATGTCGATTTTTCTGCCCAACAACAGATGTCTCCACGTAATCAAAGCATGTACCACAGCTGCTAGCTCGAGATCATGTGTGGGATAATTCTTCTCACTTGGCTTCAGCTGACGAGAAGTACATGCCACAATTCTCTTATCTTGCATAAGCACACCACCAAGTCCTTGAAGAGAAGCATCACAGAATACTTCATAGGGCTTGGACTCATCTGGGGGAGTAAGAACTGGAGCAGAGACGAGCTTTTCTTTGAGAGTTCTGAATGCCACTTCACACTCTGGAGACCAAAAGTATTTGACATTCTTCTAAAGCAAGTTGGAAAGAGGCTTGGCATTCTTGGAGAAGTTCTCAACGAACCTTCTGCAACAGCTGGCAAGACCCAGAAAACTGCGGAGTTGCTTGACGTTCTGAGGAGCTTCCCAGTTGACAATTGCTTCAACTTTCTCGGGATTTACCGCAATACCGTCAGCTGAGATGATATGGCCCAGGTACAAAACCTTATCGAGCCAAAACTCGCACTTGGAGAACTTGGCATAGAACTTATGCTCACGGAGTCGATCAAGAACCAGACGTAAATGCTTTTCGTGATCTTCTTCATTCTTGGAAAATACCAGAATATCATCCAGATACCAAGCACAAACTCGCCAGTATAGGGGTTGAAGATGTAGTGCATCATTCTCGAGAAGGTAGGAGGAGCATTGGCGAGACCAAAGGACATGACTGTATACTCGTATGAACCGAAACTCGTTCTGAAGGCAGTCTTGGGAATGTCTTTCTCGCGAATGCGAATTTGGTGATAGCCCATTCGGAGATCGAGCTTAGAGAACACTTTAGCTCCTTTGAGCTGCTCGAAGAGTTCGTTGATGTTGGGGAGCGGATACTTGTTCTTTATTGTCTTCTTGTTCAATGGCCGGTAATCAACGCAGAGACGCTCCGTGCCATCTTTCTTCTTGACAAATAAGACACCACAGCCCCAAGGAGACGTACTAGGCCTGATGAGACCCATACGCTCCTGTTGATTAAGCTGTTTCTTCAATTCCTTCAATTCATCAGGAGAGAGCTTGTACGGACGCCGGCATGCTGGCTCAGTACCCGGCTCGAGTTCAATGACGAATTCCACCTGACGGTGTGGAGGCATGCCTGGAAGTTCTTCAGGAAAGACGTCTTGGTATTCGTTCACCACCGGAATTTGAGATATGGCATTAATTTCGCCCTTATCATTGAGAGAGAAAAGCCTGATAGTGTTATCCCTGGAGGCGAAGATAATCACATCTTCATCAGGATGAGTCATCTTGACTTCCTTCTGTGCACAATCAATGTGAGCATCATGCTGAGAAAGCCAATCCATCCCGAGGATGAGGTCAATGTCAGAATTGCCAAGAACCATCGGATTAGCCAGAAAGCGATAATCACCCATGCGAATAGATACATTCGGAGCCATCAAATTTGAAGTCATGTGCTTGCCCGGAGAAATAATCGACAACTTCTTATCCAGAAATACCGAAGTCAAATTATGCTTGGTGAAGAATGGCCTTGAAATGAAACTGAGAGATGCACCAGAATCAAATAATACTTTTGCAGGAAAAGAGTTCACTGAAAGGTTACCAATGATCACATCAGAAGAGTTCTCCGCCTCAGCTGCATTCATCAGATTCACCCTAGCATGCCTGGGATTATGCTTCACAATAGCCGAACTGACAGGTGGAGGTGGCAGAAGGCGCCTTGGGTTGTTGCACTTGTTGGAATAATGACCCTTCTGGCCACACTTGTAGCAAGTAACCTCAGAAAGTGGACGAGAAGGAGGAACAGGTGACTTGGAAGCTTGGAACTGCTGCTTGGACTGATTGCCTTGGTTGTGTGGGTGGGAGAAACCACGACCACCAGCATTCTTGTTGTTGTTGGAGTTGTTGTAAGGAGCTCGAATCACTTGAGGAGGAGGAAGCCAAAATTTCTGTTGCTTCGAGACCATCTGAGACGATGAGGAGGAGTGAACGGCATCTCGAATCCTCTTTTTGGAAGCCTCCATCTTAAGCTGAGCTGCCTCTTGTTTCAAAGCCATGTTATAGAATTTGTCGAATTCATCGGGCTCGAACAAGGTGAGAGCAAGTTGAAGTTCATCTTTCAGACCACCACGAAACTGGTAGATTTTGCTCTTGGCATCAGGAATGTCTTGCTTTGCATAGCGGGCGAGGTTTTGGAACTTGACATTATACTGGTAGAATGTCATAGAGCCCTGCTTCAGGTTGCGCAATTGCTCACGCATACCCTCGATGACACTTGTTGGAATATGGTGAGAGCGAAAGTCCTTGCAGAAATCCTCCCAAGAGATCACACGACCTGGCCTGGAGTCTTTGTACTGCTGCCACCAGTCAGCTGCTTGGTTTTTGAGTTGGAAGGCTGCAAACTTCACATAATCCTCTTCCCTTACGTTACTGCACTCTAAATGCTTCTTTATGTCGGTTAACCAATCTTCAGCATCAAGAGGGTCGACACAGTAACTGAAAGCTTTTGGATTATTGGCCAAGAACTGGTTGAGAGTAGCATGGTGCTGCTGGTTGAAGAAATTGCCTTGATTCCCTGGAACACCCTGATTAGCTTGATTAGCTTGCATCTGCTGCATCATCTGCATCAACATCTGGGTGTTCTGAGTTGTAGTCTGCATAATCGCTCTCCAAGCCTCAGACGGAGGAGGAGGGGAAGGAGGACGATCTGGGACCTCTTCACACTCTGGGTTAGCGTTGGGAACCCGTTTCGGAGCCATCCTGAAAGAGATGACCACGAATCAGCAATTGATTGACAGAAGGTATAAGCTGAATCAATGGAATGAATTGCAACAAGTCTTCACAATAATCATTCGAACAATATGAATGAATGAAATCATTCGAACAAGAGGAACGAATGAAATTCTCAGTTTAATGATAACAACAATCATCACGAGAAGCCACATAGGGGACAAAAGGTAAAATAAGAAAAACAACAAGGTACGGAGGGAAACAAACACAAGATAGGAGCTTTGTTCTAACATCTTTGTGCTGAAGGCATATGAACGCGTTACGAAAGGGTTTTGCAATCCCCGGATCAGCATAGCCAAAGACCCTTTAAGATGCAACTCCCGATCGGAACATCGGTCATAATACCACTTCACTCAATGTAGAACCCCGAACTCGCTAACCTGCATTCGTTGGAAGAATGCCTACGATCTACTGGAATAAACCCACCTATTAATTTCCGAAAGATTCCAGTTATGCAATCAGGTGTTGGGGATACAGGGGAAGCACCGCGCAATCAACTCTAAACCTACATCCAGCTGTATCCATCCTTCAACACATAACCAGTCTTTCTCGAAAACTGTCTACCTCGGACCTTCGAAAAGCATCCACTATAACAAGCTATGGCAATACTCCCGAACTACCTCCCCAGTACTGGGTGATGTCGGGGTTATCTTGCCACTAACCGTATAGGAGAGATTTTCGATGTCGGCCGTCTTAAGTATTTAGTACTGCCGCGATATGCTTGTGACGACAATACCCCGAAGCTCAACTCCCCGGGACACTGCCACAACCCCTAATGTCAGGAGGCATCGAGAACAATATTCTCGTCAGAAGAACATCGAAACAATCCCAGAATACTCGCGAGATTCCTAAAAAAAAATTTGGTGCAATTTTTTGAAAGTAGAAGAGGAAGAGTAGTCGTCAGGAGTCCTCACCAGAGAGAAAGGGGATGAGAAGCAAAGAAATCCTACTCTCCGATATAAATATAGGACTCAAAATATTTTTTCAGTGTGTGCCTAGACTCGACCGTCAACGATTCGATCAATCAGTGGGGGCTCCTAGGTCGGAGAAGGCTCTGAATACCAACTTGTAATGCCCAGGATGGGACTATATCTACTACGTGTCGAGGCACGACTTAGAGACATAACCCCATGCTGGAATGATCGCAAGTTTGGTATCTTTGCACAACTCATGTAAAAGATGGGGATGGAAAACATAAAATAGTTGGCTTACAATCGCCACGTCACACAAATACAATACATGTCTCAATCATCATTCAATAAAACATCACAACCCTCTAAGGGTAAAATCCAAATGACAAGATACCAAACATAATATAAATCCACAGGTCGGATCGAATCCTAGTAGAAGTCTCCACTACTGATCATCAGGATAACGAACATAGTAACGACTACGCTCCTCGTCATACTCCCAGTCTAGCTCGGTGCCATCACCTGGATAGCTCACCATCAGACCTGCATCTGGTGTGGTGAAGTAACTGTGAGCCATAGAGGACTCAGCAATCCCGTTCCAGGGTAACAAGACTATTTAAGCCTTGGGAGAGGATAAGGCTGAAGAAAAGAATAAGTGTCTGCAGCAGCAACTAGCACTAGCTTACGTGAAAGAGTGCGAGAAGAGAAGTGCCTCGGTCGAGAGATGATCACGAAGTGATCCTAGCTAAAGCTCAACAAACATAACCCCACCGTGTTCAACTCCCGAATCCCTATTCAGAAATTGACAGACAGGGTACACACGTTGGTAGTGTATTCGAACAATGTGTCAAGTTATCTACAACTGGATATTAACAAGCTCCCATCTGCCACATAACCGCGGGCACGGTTTTCGAAAGTTCATAACCCTGCAGGGGTGTTCCAACTTGGCCCATGACAAGCCCACGATCCACGGAGTCGCAACTCCAAATTGGGAAGACCCGAGTATTCTCGGAATCCCGTGCGCAAGATACTCCGAACTAAGGTAAGGCTAATCCAGCAATTCCTCCCGGCGTGTCGACACCCTGATGGTAGCCGCACGTATCTAGTCTCAGGACATGACCGGATAGGTCAGCCTACAAGTATATACCAATCCTCGAGTTCCCTCGGGTGGCCCCGCAGTCTGCCCAGTTTGGACCAACACTCATGTGGAGCACTGGCCCGGGGGTTGATAATTAAGAACTCGGGTTTGCAAGACCCTATGCAAGTTTTATTAGTTATTAGGCGAATAGTACCAATGTTGGGACTTGCTGGAAAAGACTTAGCACTTAGCGGTTTATCAAGGGGGTCCCATACACCCCAACCGTGTTAGGAACGCATAATCAAGGAACATAACACCGGTTTAAACGGTTCCTAACGGCATGAGTGGAACAAATCACCAAGCAAAAGGCTTAGCCTTCCACCCTTGCCAATATATAGATGATTTCAATTTAAGCAATTATATAGTGTGATATAACCCAACAAAACTTCAACATGAAGCAATCATCTTCAATCTTCACCTGCAACTAGCAATGCTATAAGAGGGGCTGAGCGAAGCGTACTTAGCCAAGCAACGATTTGCATAGGTAGGGTGGTTAGACATGGACATGGTTACAAGTAGGAGGCTGACAAGAAAACATGGGCATCGAGGCAAAACTATAGAGCGATACTCTAGCAATAGGCAAATATAGTAATGTTATCGGGGTTCGGTCATCTTGCCTGAAGAGTTGTCGTACGGATCATAAGAAGGGTGCTCGTGCTCAACCTCGTTGGTAACCTCGTGCTCGTACTCGTACTCGGTCTCAGCTTCCGGCTCTAAACAATACAATCACACAAGGCACGAATCAACAAGATGCAATGCGCACTCGAAAATGATGGATGCATGATGGATGCACTAAGGGAGCACACGGAGCAGGGAAAATAAGCATTCAAGCAAAATCTTCAAAACATGATAACAATAGGATATTGTGAATCTACACAGAAAATCAATCAAGTTTCATATAAGACTCGCTCAAAACGGAGCTACGGGCTAAAAGTTATGCCCGAAACAAGAAATAGGCGAAAGCTGAAAATTACAGCAACATAGCAACTTCGGAGCACTAGATAAATAAGCTACAGCACTCAAACACCATGGCAAAGAGCATGAACATAAACTAGACATATCCTACAGCAAATAAGTCCAAAGGTGCACCCCCAAAGGAGCCACGGATCAATAGCAACAAGCTTGGACATATTGAACTTGACAACAAAATCCTGATAGTAGAATTTTATTGAAACTTTGGAGCAAAAGTTAAATATGCTACAGCCACTTAAATAAGCATGTGAGAACATGAATGGATAGCCAACAATATATACTACAAGGAACCATCAAGAGACACTCCAAAACTATCATGGTTTGTCCTAAGTGTTAAAACAGCAGTTTCATCATGGCATCTATAAGAGCAAGTTTAAGTCACCTCGAAACTAAACATGGTAAGTGGTCAGCACCACATCAAAGTACACATGATGGTGATTCCGAAACATGCAAGCATGCATCAAGGAGATAAACACAACGATAGCAATGAGCTCAACAAGATGGCATCTCGTAACAAGTAAAACAACATCACAGCCACATGGCATTTTTCAACGGAGATAACCATGGCAAGATTAAATATATCATGCAACCTAACACAAACAACATGTAGAGCATGGCAAGATGAACACGTGGACATGTCATTTGCATCATTCAGATAAACGAGCTAAAAGATATCACTATGCAAAGATGGCATAAAAACAACACATAGCCGCAGTTTATATCGGGATGCACTCTTACAACAGAGAAATAAGCATCTAGATGATCTCAAACATGCATGGCACAAATGAATGAAACGTAGTGCTAGTCACCACGAACGTCTGGACATGTCATTCGCGCAAATCGTAGCTCCACACAAAAAGATATCACAGTTTGAAATAAGCATCAGAGACTAAACAAACAGGGACTTAGGAATATTTGCAAACAACCTCAGATCTGAAAACAGGCTGGAGAAGTGGATCGGGCCGGCGGGGAGGCTTCGGCCCGCGCGAGAGGCTTCGGCCTGGAACGGTCTTGGCGGCTGGGCCCGGCGGCGCTGAGTGGGCCGAAGGGAGGCGGCGGCCTGCGGCTGGAGGGAGGAGCTGGCGCGGGCTCTGGCTCGGGCCTCTGGTGATCGGCACGGAGAGGCGGCCCAGCGATCCGGCGCTGAGGCGGAGTGGCGAAGGCGGCTGGAGGATCGGTGGCGTCGGCCCAGGTGGATGGAGGGGCTCGGCCCGCAGATGGAGGCGGATCCAGGCGATGCGGAAGCCTCCTAGGGTTTGACCCAGCGGTGCCGATCCGATCGGAGGGAGCGCGCTGACGAGGCGAACGGGCCGCCGCTCCTCGGGCCCAGGAGGGGTCGTCCGGATCGGGAGGAGGCAAAGCGAGAGCCCAGGCGGGGCGATCGGGGCCCGCGGCGGCGAAGTGTTCCACGGCGGGCGAGCGGGAAGGGCCTCGGTGGCTTCTGCGGCTCGGTGGAGGCGAGCGTTGACCCTGGATCCTGCCCGATCCAGGGGCTGGCAGCGGCGATGGAGAGCCTGGGCGGCGGCTGGCCTTCGGGAGGACTGCCAAGTGGCGATGGGGAACTGGCCAGGCACGGAAAATGAGGGGAGGAGGGGCTAGAGGTAGGTGGAGGGGGTTTAGGGGATGTTTATATAGGGTAGGTGCTAGGGTTTGAGGGTTTTTGGAGGGATTAGAGCCCCTCCGATCGTGATTCGACGGATCCGATCGCGAGGGGAGTTAGGATGGGCCAAGAGGAGGGAAGTGGGCTGTTGGAGGGGTGCCTTGGGCCTCAAAGTGGAGGCACTTTGAGCCCACATGAATAACTGTTGGGGTAGCAAACGGACTCGAAACGCGACGAGATTTGACAGGCGGGTTACACACATCAAAACAACAACACACGACAAGTCTTGCGCCAAACCGGTAACGTTACACGGACAAACACCAAAGTAGGCCTACGGGACGCCACGGACACGTGAGGGAGCTCCGGAACGCGAAACGGACAACGAGAAGGAACACATGGTACCGGATGCAAACAACAACACAAATGCAATGCAATGCATATGACTACATGATATGAATGAATGCCACACACACACACACAACAAAACGACGAAAACCCGAAAGACAAAGAACCCGAAATGGAATAGATGAAGCCGGAGATATATTATATGCCCAAAAGGGAAAGTATTACATCGGGGGCATTACAATAATGATTATTCTGTTTACATGAATAATACCTTTATGGTCATGAACCCAATGGTTTATTGAATCTCGATCATAGTAATAAACATGATAATATTAACGCCAAAAGATGTAGAGTTATTGATGATAGTACCACTTTCTTGTGGCACTGCCGCTTAGGTCATTTTGGCTTAAAATGCATGAAGAAACTCCATGCTGATGGATGTTTGGAGTCACTTGATTTTGAATCGTTTGACACATGCGAGCCATGCCTCATGGGCAAGATGACTAAGATCCCGTGTTCATGTAAAATGAAACGGGCAAGTGACTTGTTGGAGATCATACATGCTGATGTATGTGATCCAATGAGAATTAAGGCGTGTGGTGGATATCGTTATTTTCTCATCTTCACTTACGATTTGAGTAGATATGGGTATATTTACTTAATGAAGCAAAAGTCTGAAACGTTTGAAAGGTTCAAGCAATTTCAGAGTGAAGATTAAGAATCATCATAACAAGGAGATCATGTTCCTGCGATCTGATCAAGGGGATATTTTCTGAATTATGAGTTTGGCAATCACTTAAGACATTGTGGAATTGTTTCGCAGTTGAAGCCACCTGGAACACCACAGCGCAATGGTGTGTCCAGACGTCGTAATCGAACCTTATGAGATATGGTGCGATCTATGATGTCTCTTACCGATCTACCGCTATTATTTTGAGGTTATGCATTAGAGACAGCTGCATTCACTTTATATAGGGCACCATCTAAGTCCGTTGAGACAATGCCGTATGAACTCTGGTTTGGCAAGAAACCAAAGTTGTCGTTTCTCAATGTTTGGCGCTGCGATGCTTATGGCTTCAGCCAGAAAAAAAGCTCGAACCCAAAGCGGACAAATACATCTTCATAGAATACCCAAAGGTAACATTTGGTATACCTTCCATCTCAGATCCAAGGGCAAAATGTTTGTCGCTAAGAACGGGTCCTTTCTCGAGAAGGTGTTTCTCTCGAAAGATTTGAGTGGGAGGAAGATAGAACTTGATGAGGTTGTCGAACCCTCACTTCAACCGGAGAGTAGTGCAACACAGAAAGATGTTTCTGTGGAACCTATGACTATTGAAGAGGAAACTAATGATAGTAATCATGAAGTTTCGGATCACGTTGCTATCGAACCTCGTAGGTCGACAAGGATAAGTACTACTCCTGAGTGGTACGTTGATCCTGTCTTAAATGTCATGTTGTTTGGACAACAATGAACCTACGAACTATGGAGAAGCGATGGTGGGCCCGTATTCCGACAAATGGTTAGAAGCTGAGAAATCCGAGATAGGATCCATGTATCAAAACAAAGTATGGACTTTGGTGGACTTGCTCGATGATCAGCAAACCATTGAGATAAATGGATCTTCAAGAAGAAGATGGACGTGGACGGTAATGTCACCATCTATGAAGCTCGACTTGTGGCAAAGAGTTTTTCACAAGTTCAAGGAGTTGACTACAATGAGATTTTCTCACCCGTAGCGATGCTTAAGTCCGTCGGAATCATGTTAGCATTAGCTGCATTTATGAAATCTGGCAGATGGATGACAAAACAAGTTTCCTTACCAGTTTTCGTAAGGAAAGATTGTATGTGATACATTCAGAAAGGTTTTATCGATCCTAAGGATACTAAAAGGTATGCTAGCTCCAGCAATCCTTCCATGGACTAGAGCAAGCATCTCGGAGTCAGAATATACGCTTTGATGGAGTGATCAAAGTTTTTGGGTTTATACTAAGTTTGTTAGAAACTTGTATTTGCAATAAAGTGAGTGGGAGCACTACAACATTTCTGATAAGTATATGTTAATGACATATTATTGATCCGAAATGATGTAGAATTTCTGGAAAGTATAAAGGGTTGTTTGAAAGGAGTTTTTCAAAGAAAGACCTGGATAAAGCTGCTTACATAATTGGGCATCAAGATCTATAGAGATAGATCAAGACGCCTAATGATACTTTCAAAAGGAACACACACCTTTGACATGATTTTGAAGGAGTTCAAAATAGATCAGTCAAAGAAGGAGTTCTAACCTGAGTTGTAAGGTGTGTAGTTGAGTAAGACTCAAGGCTTGACCACGGCAGATAAAAGAGGAAGGACGAAGGTCGTCCCCTATGCTTTTGTCATAGGCTCTATACGGTATGCCATGCTGAGTATCGCGCCTGATGTGTGCCTTGCCACATGTCTGGCAAGAGGGTACAAAAGATGATCCAGGAGTAGATCACCAGATAGTGGTCAAAATTATCCTTAGAGGAATAAGGAAATGTTTCTCGGTTATGGAGGTGATAAAGAGTTCGACGTAAAGAGTTACGTCGATGCAAGCTTGACACCTATCCGAATAACTCTGAGTAGAGATACCAGATACGTATAATGGAGCAACAGTTTGGAATAGCTCCAAGTGGAACGTGATAGCAGCATCTACGATATGACATGAAGTTTTGCGAAGTACATAGGGGTCTAAATGTTGTAAACCCGTTGACTACAACCTCTCTCACAAGCATAACATGATCAAACCCAGAACTCATTGAGTGTTAATCACATATTGATGTGAACTAGATTACTGACTCTAGTAAACTCTTTGGATGTTGGTCATATGGCGATGTGACCTGTGAGTGTTAATCACATGGCTATGTGAACTAGATTATTGACTCTAGTGCAAGTGGGAGACTGTTGGAAATATGCCCTAGAGGCAATAATAAATTGGTTATTATTATATTTCCTTGTTCATGATAATTGTTTATTATCCATGCTAGAATTGTATTGATAGGAAACTCAGATACATGTGTGGATACATAGACAAACACCATGTCCCTAGTAAGCCTCTAGATGACTAGCTCGTTGATCAACAGATGGTCACGGTTTCCTGACCATGGACATTGGATGTCGTTGATAACGGGATCACATCATTAGGAGAATGATGTGATGGACAAGACCCAATTCTAAGCCTAGCACATATCGTGTAGTTCGTATGCTAAAGCTTTTCTATATGTCAAGTATCTTTTCCTTAGACCATGAGATTGTGCAACTCCCGGATACCGTAGGAATACTTTGGGTGTACCAAACGTCACAACGTAACTGGGTGGCTATAAAGGTGCACTACAGGTATCTCCAAAAGTGTCTGTTGGGTTGGCACGAATCAAGACTGGGATTTGTCACTCCGTGAGATGGAGAGGTATCTCTGGGCCCACTCGGTAGGACATCATCATAATGTGCACAATGTGATCAAGGAGTTGATCACGGGATGATGTGTTACAGAATGAGTAAAGAGACTTGCCGGTAACGAGATTGAACGAGGTATCGGTATACCGATGATCGAATCTCGGGCAAGTACTATGCCGATAGACAAAGGGAATTGTATATGGGATTGATTGAATCCTTGACATCGTGGTTCATCCGATGAGATCATCGTGGAACATGTGGGAGCAAACATGGGTATCCAGATCCCGCTGTTGGTTATTGACCGGAGAGTTGTCTCGGTCATGTCTACATGGTTCCCGAGCCCGTAGGGTCTACACACTTAAGGTTCGATGACGCTAGGGTTATAGGGAATAGATGTACGTGGTTACCGAATGTTGTTCGGAGTCCCGGATGAGATCCCGGACGTCATGAGGAGTTCCGGAATGGTCCGGAGGTAAAGATTTATATATGGGAAGTCATCATACGGTCACCGGAATAATTCGGGGGGTTACCGGTATTGTAGCGGGACCACCGAAGGGGTTCCGGGGGTCCACCGGGAGGGTCCACGTGCCCTGGAGGGCCCTATGGGCTGTATGTGGAGAGGGAACAGCCCCTTAGTGGGCTGGGCGCCTCCCCCCTAGGGCCCATGCGCCTAGGGTTTGGGGGAACCCTAAGGGGGGCGCCCCCCTTGCCTTGGGGGGCAAGGCAACCCCCCTGGCCGCCGCCCCCTCCTCAGATTGGATCTGAGGGGGCCGGCCCCCTCTCCCTTGCCCCTATATATATGTGGGGGGTGGGAGGGCAGCCGTACCACAGGTTCTGGCGGAGCCCTCCCCCTCTCCCAAGTCCTTCTCCTCTCCCGCGGTGCTTGGCGAAGCCCTGCAGGATTGCCACGCTCCTCCACCACCACCATGCCGTCGTGCTGCTGCTGGATGGAGTCTTCCCCAACCTCTCCCTCTCTCCTTGCTGGATCAAGGCGTGGGAGACGTCACCGGGCTGCACGTGTGTTGAACGCGGAGGCGTCGTTGCTCGGCGCTTAGATCGGAATCAACCGCGATCTGAATCGCAGCGAGTACGACTCCTTCATCCGCGTTCTTGTAACGCTTCCGCATCGCGATCTACAAGGGTATGTAGATGCACTCCACTCTCCTTTATGCTCGTTGCTAGATTACTCCATAGATAGATCTTGGTGATGCGTAGGAAAAAATTTGATTTTCTGCTACGATCCCCAACAGCGATCTGGGTATATATATCCACTTGGATGTAGGTTTTCATAAATTATTATTGTTGACATTACCCTTGAGCTAAAATGTTAGGAGGCAAAACTATAAGCCCCTATCTTTCTCCGTGTCCGATTAAAAATTTGAACCCATAAATATCACGTGAGTGTTAGCAATTGTGAAAGATTAAATGATAGTTGAGTATGTGGAGTTTGCTGAATCAAAGCTCTTACATAGACCCTTCCCGAAAATAAGATGAATTGCAATTGTTTGATGACTAAGAGCGCTGTTTGTTAGTTTTCAAGAAAGTTTATGATCTATACTTTAACATGTGAATAGCTTGTTACTTGATCATGAAAAGTTTTATGAGATGAGCTACTATTATGACACATAATGTTGGTAGAAAAGGTGATTGAAATTATCATTGATCAAACTTGTGCACCTGCTAGCATTCACACTTCATAAATTATTTCTTTTATCATTTACCTAATCGAGGACGAGCATGAATTAAGCTTGGGGATGCTGATACATCTCCAACATATCTATAATTTATGAAGTATTCATGCTATTATATTATCCATCTTAGATGTTTTATATACATTTATATGCTATTTTATATGATTTTTGGGACTAACCTATTAACCTAGAGCCCAGTGCCAGTTTCTGTTTTTTCCTTGTTTTGAGTTTTACAGAAAATGAATACCAAACAGAGTCCAATTGACGTGCCAATTTTTGATGATTTTTTATGGACCAAAAGAAGCCCCGGAGTAAAAGAGTTGGGCCAGAGAGTCCCGGGCTATCCACGAGGGTGGGGGCGCGCCCAGTCCCCCTGGGCGTGGGCCCCTATCTCGTGGACGACTCGAAGACCCCCTAGACATGAGACCGACGCCAAAAATTCCGATATATACGGAAACCTCCAGAAAATAATCTAGATCGAAAGTTCCACCGCCGCGAGCCTCTGTAACCACGAGAAATCAATCTAGGACCTCTCTGGCACCCTGCCGGAGGGGGCCATCATCACCGGAGGCCATGGAGGAGGATCCCGAAGGGGCCATCATCGCCATGAAGGCTAATGACCAGAGGGAGAACCTCTCCCCATCTAGGGGGAGGCCATGTAGGAGGAAGCACAAGGGGGAGAACCTCTCATCCTCTCTCTCGGTGGCGCCGGAGTGCCATCGGGAGGTGAATCATCGCCGCGGTGATCGTCTTCATCAACATCACCATCAACATCACCATCCTCATCTCTTTTACGCGGTCCACTCTCCCGCACCCCGCTGTAATCCCTACTTGAACATGGTGCTTTATGCCACATATTGTGATCCAATGATGTGTTGCCATCCTATGATGTTTTGAGTAGATATCCTTTGTCTTTGGGTTGATTGATGATATGGATTGGTACGAGTTGTATGTTTTATTTTAGTGCTGTCCTATGGTGCCCTCCGTGTCGCGCAAGCGTGAGGGATTCCGGATGTAGGGTGTTGCAATACGTTCATGATTTGCTTATAGTGGGTTTCTTGAGTCACAAAAGCATAAACCCGAGTAAGGGGATTGTTGCGTATGGGATAAAGGGGACTTGATGCTTTAATGCTATTGTTAGGTTTTACCTTAATGATGTTTAGTAGTTGCGGATGCTTGCTAGAGTTCCAATCATAAGTGCATATGATCCAATAAGAGAAAGTATGTTAGCTTATGCCTCTCCCTCATATGAAATTGCAATGATGACTACCGGTCTTGTTAACAATTGCCTAGGACAATTCCGCACACCGATCCATCATTATTCCACACTCCATATTTATAATATTTAGTAATATATTCTAACTTTATGATAACAACACCTACTTTTATAGTTTAGCTCTCCGATATCATTGAAAGTTATCCTCTTCATACCCACAACATAGTTTTATTTCTCGTTTCTAGTTGGAAGCAAACGCTCGGCGTACGTAGAGTCGTATCGGTGGCAGATAGGACTTGAGAGAATATTGATCTTACCTTTAGCTCCTTGTGGGTTCGACACTCCATACATATCACTTGCACCATTGGGAATTGCTACGATTATTACTTGCACTTGGGGACCATCATAGCTCCGAAGAAAACATAAATAGAAGAGTCGGGTAAGATCCTGGGAAAAGACATGTGGGTTAGGGCCCACTCAACAGAAACACCGTTGAACGATTTTTAGAGAGATATTGCATCTGATGAATTAAATGGCTTGAATGAGATAACAAACTCAAAATAGCTTGAACGGTTTAAGAGTGGAAACACGAATCTTCTGAGATATCTTCAGCACTCTGAAGAAGAAATAGAGGGAGGTGAATAAATAAGAGAGCCTTGGATAAGAAATTCCAACATGGGAAACATGTGAAACAATAGGAAGAGATATGATCAACACCGAAGCTTGAACTAAATCCACCGGAAAAGAATACGAGAATGAAGAGTGATGAACTTGAAGCTCCTGAGCATCTTCATGAGAATCACCGGATAAGAACATTGAAGGAAAGAATGAAGAGTCTTCCCATTAATATAATGGATACTTGATTAAGGTATCCGAGTCCTTGAAGAAAAGGGTGGGGTGGTGGAAAAAACAAAGGCAACTTGGGACGGATGAAACGAACAATCCTCATGCTTCTCAACGGCGCCCGCATGGAATAACTTGAAGAGAAGGCACGCCGGTTAGAAAATAATTGAAATGATCATTCCGCATGATCAAGAGGATTAGCATCCACATCGAAATTTGAGAACACCGCTTAGGAAAATGTATGGAATCACCACTTGACTTTCAAGCAACTCAAATACCACAACCAAAAAAACAAAGGATTTGACATGCAAAAGAAGCCGGAACAAACATATGATAGACGAAATCACCCACAACTTGCGATTGGATCAGAGGACTCATGGAGAGGTCCACCCCACCCACCCCACTGTAACCCTAGCCGCCACACCTTCGGTGACCTCCACACCTAACCTGGAAATCACCATCCGACCCAGCCATTCCCTCCGGTGTTCTGGTTTACCCCCTTGGGATCACATCTCCATGGCGCGGTTCAGGCTTCTATTGCTCTTGGTTTTGATTTCTCTCATGGGATGGGTCTTCGCAAGACATGTGGAGATCCATGAGGTGTACGGTGCGCCCCATCGAGGATTCTGGTCATTTCATCATGGTGGTCTCCTTTGCAAGGCAGAATTTCCGCCTGACTGAAGAAAATGTTGCCCTAGCTCTTGAGGCGCTGATTGCTGGATATTCTTCTTCCTTGAAGGTATCATATTTACGTGATCGTGTTTTCTCTTTTCATGTGTCATGCAAAGAGGTTGGTTTTTTCATCTTGCATCAACGCAATCATGTCTGCCCTCAATTGAAGTGTCATTTTCATCTCTGGGGCCATGGAGGGCCTGATCGGTCTAAGGAGTTTAGATCCTGGCAAATTGAATGTAATGTTGAATGGATCTGAGTTAACCTGTCTAAGCATAGGGCACGTCTAGGGTTAGCTGCCATGTTACATGCTCCTGCAAAATCTTCTTTGTGTTCCAAGGATGGTAATCATCCTCGCAAGAGTTTGCGCTTTGCTACGTTTATTAATTATGATGCATGCAAAGGTTATCATTACAATGCTACTGCTGAGGAAATCTCTATAGTTCAGCATGATGCGGGTTATACACTGGATCCTCAAGAATTGGTGGTAGCTCGCCGCCAGTGGCCTTCTTGCTGGAGGCGGCGTTGAGTTTGCAGTTTGGATCGGTTTCGCCAGCTGCCCGTTATTCTCGGGATAAGGTGCATGATGATAACCATGGGATTATATTTTAACCCGATATTATCTCTATTATGTTTCCTTTTGAGGGATCCTTGCAAAACCCTCTAATTCTCTCGGATGATGATTCTGAAGATGATGGGTTGTGTTCTACCCCTCCTAGTACCTTATTGGGCCCTGGCTCCTTAGTAAGCCCGGTTCGATCACCCAACAAGTCTCCTTTGGAAATTGTTCGTGATCTGCAAGGTTTAGATGAACTCATCGAGGAAATTGCTGCACAAGTTTGGGATTACCTGCATTGCTTCGGTATGGGACATACCTTGGATAGGTGCACGAACAAGGTCTGTTGTCGTCCCTGCTTCCGACTCGGTCACATTAAAAAAGGCCGCACGCGGTCACCTCCTAAATTAAATGTTTGGGTTCCCAAACGCAGCAGCCCAACTACCAACCTCGAGTCCTGTGCCTTCAAGCATACCGCCTCAGACCCTTCATGCTCCCAAACAATGCAAAGACCCCCTGTCAAAACCCATGCTTCCCCTACTCTGTAGTCTTCTTATTCCCCACCTCCATCTTCACATCGCACGGCACCCAATAGCTGCGAGCCACCTCCTCCACCATCGCCCATGGCGAACTATGAGCTTGATCCATGGCGATTTCAACCGGCGGGCCACGACATTGTGGATGCTGGTCCTCATCATCTTTCGCGCATGCTCTACATGCCGGCTTGCTCCCCTCCCCACCGCCATGAGTCCTACATGGTGGGGACGTTGAGCCCATACCACAACTAGAGGATGTGCCTCTCCTCCGTCAACAGGTCAGAGACTTCATCATTGATGAGCTCCAGATGCCGGTTTTATCTTCCCAAACTTGGTTACAAGGTGTTGGGCTATATCGGAAGCAAGACACAGTTATCCATAGTGCTCTGGTCAATCATGCGCCCTGGCCACTCAGTTTAGATCAGCATGGGGAAAGGATCTTTGTTAGATTCATTAACCATGATGATGGTGAAGGCTTTAGAGCATTACAATGGCATAGAACTGGTTGTCTCATGTTTATTGGCGTTCCCTAGATTACCGTAATGATGAGATCCTTGCAGAGGTTGTGGGTACCTTCGGTCAGTTTCATTATTGGAATCATGAGGATGATCGTTTGGTCCGGTCATCGGTTTGTGCTTCCTTTCCTGACAATTTGCTCGTGCCAAGAGATGTTGTTCTTCGTAAGTTTGCCAATGTTGGAGGTGATGTTGTCTCATGGACTACATCTTGCCACATCTTAATTGCTGCCTTTGCTGAGAAGCTACCTCAGGATGAGGATGTAATGCCCATAGATGGTAATCCTCACCTGATGCCTGGACACCTCCATCCAAATGAAAACTTTTGGGCAGTGCCACCTTACCCAACGCTTGGATGGAATGATATACCGCTACCCTTACACCAGGATCAATAGTAGCAGCACTAGGAAGACCAGCAAGATGGGTGGGGTTAGCCTTGGCAAGACCCAGTTGAGGAACCAGCAAATGATCAACCATAGGTACAACAAGATCAGGCCTCCATGGTATTGAATCCATCAATGGGCTCTAATGATTCCTCTCAATTCGGCAACCAATTTGTTGTTGATGGTCCTCCAGTGGACCAGCTTACTGCACCTCAGCCAGTACATGTGGGAGATGGGCTAGATGGCCCACTTAACCAGCATCAAGTGGGAGAAGCCCATGCTGTGGATGATATTAACCCTCCCCAGCCTCAGATACAGCCTGCAAAAGTCCAAATTGATGAAAACTTTCAGAATGATCAAGTTGTTGAGGACCATGTGCATGAGGGCCAGCTTCTAGAGGATCTTGCAGTACCAGACCATAATAACAATCTTGCTATTGTGCCATATCAACCGCCTCTATAGCCACCTCTATTTGTTGGAGAAGCTCGAATTTTTTATGGCCCAATGCTACCACCTGAGATGATCTGGCAAAGATCTTTTGAGTCCCTGTTACCTAGTTTTTTGACTTCAAAAGTGCCCAGGGAGTTGCCACTACTGATAGACATTGTATCACTGAAGAGATCCTGGCTGCAAGCTTTCCATGAAGAGATACATTTCTCTTGGCCTCATGTTCAGTTTCATGGTCAACAACACTCTTTGCCTCTGCTACACTCCACTTCCAGGACGGTTGCATGCAAGTTGACTTTTGGGGATGAACCAAGCAAGCTTTCCTAGCAATCGATGTCACTTCAAATCACAGCTAACAGTGATGTACTGACTCCACTTCCTTTTGTGAGTGCACCTGCTATCAAGAAGAGGGACAAAAAGCATAAGATTTTTGTGTCTCCCCAAGCTGACTTCTCTGATAGAAGAATGACTCGAAGCGCTGCTAAATTGTAGGGCCACAAGCCCACCTCTGCTATCCCAGTTAGGAATTGACTGCCACGTCATCCACGAGTATACCTGGCCATCTTCGGCCCGACCCTGTCGGCCCACTGAGGCTCGACCCTAAAATCCAGGGCCTAGGCCCGACGGGCTTGCCTGTGGGCCGGGCTTGGGCCTAAGTTTTGAGCCCACCAGTAGGGCCTGGACGGGCTTGGGCTTGGCATATTTGGATTTGAAGGAAGAGGCCCGGCCCACGGCCCTAAGCCCTAAGGGTTTTTCAGGGCTTTTTACGAGATGGACCGAGCTCGGGCTTAAAAAGTAGGCCCGATGGTAGGGCGTGGGCCTTAGTTTCTCGCCATGAGCTTTTTAAGGCCGGTCCCAAGCCCGGCCCGGCCCGGCCCATGGCCAGGACTAGTCACGAGCTAAGAAGCCCAAGATCCAAGAAGTCCATGATCATCAGCCCAGTCCCAAGGTGACAGAAGATGGCTCGGCCCTCATACCTATCAATGTTATGCAGAATATTGGTGCTTCTTTGGGCATCCCGCTCGAGAAACTCAGAGTGAAGCAGCTTATGGCTGAGCCCAAGCAGACCCACCACACAAATGTGCCCAATGATAAGTGAAACACTTTGTTATGATCCAGGGACGCAGGCCCCTTGTCTTGTCATTTATTTTCTTTCGATTTTCTTTTATGTTCTATCAGACTTGTGTGGGTGCTCAGTGGGTCTTGCTGTTGATATGAACTACCAACTTCAGTGTTATGGTCATGATGTTTGCCAGTATTATTATGTGATACTATGTATGGCTCTTTATCTTTCCAAGTTTTACAATGTGCACACCTATTAATAAAGACTGGAAAGTGCTCTGCTGGAATGTCAGAGGTCTGAATACTGAAATTAGACAGAGGGTTGTCAGGGCCAAAATAGAAGAAAGTCAATGATGTGTTGTTTGTTTGCAGGAAACAAAGTGTGATTTCTTTGACCAAAGATCTATTAGAATTTTTCCCCAAAAGATTTGATAACTTTGCCTATTCACCCTCTGTGGGTGCTTCTGGGGGTATTCTTGCATTATGGTGTTCTTCTGCTTCTAGGGGTATTCTTGCATTATGGTGTGCTTCTGTGGGTATTCTTGCATTATGGTGTTCTTCTGCTTTAACTAGAACTCTAGTTGAAGTTCAAAGCTTTGGTATTATCGTAAACTTCATCTCAGCCCATAATAACCAAAGCTAGACGTTGGTGAATGTTTATGGGCCTTGCCATGGAGAGTTAAGAGATACTTTTGTGCACTGGCTACATCTCATTCAAATCCCACAAGATGATCTTTGGTTACTCTTAGGTGATATTAATTTCATCAGATCTGTGGATAACAGGAATATGCCAGGGCATGATATTAATGATATGTTCATTTTTAATGAAATCATTGGACATCTAGGCCTTATTGAAGTGCCTTTGAAGGGTGGATCATACACATGGTCAAATATGCAGGAAACACATTTATTGGAATAGCTAGATTGGTTTTTTTACAACACCAACATGGGCTGGGGAATACCCCAATACCATGGTGTACCCACTAGCTAAGACTAGCTCAGATTGTGTGCCCCGTGTGGTCTCTATCTCTACTTCCATACCCAAAGCAAAGGTTTTCGTTTTGAGAATGATTGGGTGGACATGCCTGGGTTCATGGAATGTGTTCAGCTCTCTTGGTCTGTCCCCACAAAAAAGACAAATTCAGCAGCCATCCTAACTCGAAAATTCAAAAGGCCGAGGACTGACCTCAAAAAATGGCATACATGTCTATCAAGGTTAAAGCTTCTAATGAAGGCTTGTAATGCAGTTATCTTAGCTTCTGATACTTTGGAAGAACAAAGATCCCTATCTAGGCCTGAATTCAACTTCAGAAAAAATGTCAAATTGCATCTGGAAGAGCTTTTACATCTCCAGTTTATTTACTAGAAGCAAAGATGCACCGTCAGATGGATTAAAGTAGGCGAGGAAAACTCCAAGTTTTTTCAAGCAATGGCAATTGAGAGGTTTAGAAGAAATACAATCTCCAGCCTAGTTAATGAAGATGGTTTGTCAGTGTCCTCTCACAATGAAATGGTTGGACTACTTTGGTCCTCATATAAAGATAGAATGGGAATACCCTGTGGGATTGATATGCTATTTGATCTGGAGGATTTGATTCAGCCTGTCCCTGGGATTGAGAGTCTATCAGGACCTTTCTCTGAGGAAGAAATTAATGAGGTATTAAAGCACTTACCACATGATAGAGAACCAGGACCAGATGGTTTTACTGGATTGTTTGTAAAGAGGTGTTGGCATATAATCAAGGAGGATTTCCTAAAGCTAATCACTGACTTCTATGAAGGAAGAATATCCCTCCAGAGTATAAATGGATACCTGGTCACACTCATCCCAAAGATTCTATCTCCAGAGGGAACAAATGATTATAGGCCAATCTCCCTCACAGACTCATGCCTCAAATTTCTCACTAAGCTCCTGGCAAATAGACTATAGATAGTTATTCTTACATGCATCCATAAAAGCAAATATGGTTTTCTTAAGTCTAGATCAATTCAAGACTGCATTGCTTGGAGTTTGGAATAAATTCATCAGTGCCATCAATCTAAGAGACCAATTCTCATCCTCAAGCTTGATTTTGCTAAAGCTTTTGACACTGTTGAACATGATCTGATCTTGATCATGCTGAAATATAAATGTTTTGATGCAAAATGGATTGGTTGGATTAAGGAGCTCCTTTCCTCTGGGCCGTCTTCGAATCTCCTCAATGGTGTTCCAGGCAAGCAGTTCATTTGTAAAAGAGGAGTCGGGCAAGGGAATCCATTATCACCACTCCTCTTTGGTATTGCTACTCATTTGCTGCAGTCTGTAGTCAATAAAATGCTCCAACAAGGGCTCATTTCATTACCAATTCCATCTAATGACCAAGACTTTCCAATTGTTCAATATGTTGATGATATGTTGCTCATAGTTCAAGCTGACGAGGCCCAATTGATAGCTCTCAAAGATATGTTGGTTGCTTTCTCAAAATCAACTAGATTAAAGGCGAATTTCCACAAATCTTGTATTTTGCCCAGCAATGTTACACCTGATGAAACCAACAGGTTGGCTGCAGTTTTTGGTTGCCAAGTTGGGACTCTGCCATTCACTTATCTGGACCTGCCTATGGGCACTACCAAACCCAGAGTTCAAGATTTGGTCCCTGTTGTTGATAGAGTGGAAAGAAGACTCTCTGCCAGTTCTTCATTGTTACCCCAAGGTGCTAGACTGCAGTTATTACAGATAGTTCTTTCCTCTATGCCTATTTATTTCCTTTGTAGTCTCACTCTACATGTTGCTATTATAAAACAATTGGAAAGAATTATGAGGCAATGCTTATGGAGAGGAAATTCTGATACTCCAAAGCAATATTTGGCAGCTTGGCCAATGGTCTGTAAGCCAAAAGATAAAGGAGGCATGGGTATTACAACCTTGCAGTTCAGAACAAAGCCTTGCTTACTAAACATCTTCACAAGTTTTACAACAAGGCTGATATACATTGGGTCTCTCTAATCTGGGACACTTACTATAATGGAGTGGTTCCCCATGTGCAGTGTGGCTCTTCATGGTGGAGGGACATCATGAAGTTAAATGAGATCTATAGATCACATTCTGTCATCACAATCAATGATGGAAATAGCTCTCTTTTCTACCATGATACTTGGAACTTAAATGGATGTCATCTACCTATGAAGGAGAGGTTCCCAAGACTTTTCTCATTTGCACTTGATGACAAAATTTCAGTTAAGGATTTTATTGAAGATCTTGACAATGTCACCTATTTTCAACTGCCCCTATCTCATGAAGCACTGGATGAGATGGTAGCTCTTAATACTACTTTACAAGGCTTGCAGCGGGATCCCAATGAACCCGACTCGTGATTATGGACACCTGGTAAAGGTACTTACACTGCCAAGAGCTATTATACAATGATGCATGCAACTTTACCTGATGATGACCCTTGTAAATGGATCTGGAAGAGCAAGTGTACATGAAAATCATGGTCTTTGCTTGGTTGCTTCTCAGTGATAGGCTAAACACAAGAGACATGCTTCTTAGAAGGCATTGGAGGTCTGAGGAAGATAATTTATGCCCCATGTGTGTGGCTCAGTTACATGAAGATAGAGATCATCTTTTCTTCAAGTGCACGTTCAGTAACAGGGTTTGGAACTATCTGCAGATCAAATGGTATGCGGGGTTATCTACCAGAGAATGTATTCTCGCTACTAAGAGGGGTTTTCAAAAATCTTTTTTTCTTTGAAATAGTCTACCTTGCTGCATGGAGTATCTAGACTACAAGGAATGATAATATTTTCCAGGCACATCAGACCAAATTTTTGTGGATGGAAGGCCAAGTTTATCCATGATATCACCTTGCACTCCCACAGGGTGAAGGCCTCGATCAAACCCCTGCCGATCCAATGGATCAATGCCTTGCCATGATCCATGAACCATGGTTGTATCTTGTATACTTGTAAATATCTTGTTGTAATTTGGTAGGTAGGTCCTAACACCTAGCTAGACTTTTACTTAGTGTTTTTTTCCTTTTCTGTGAGACTTGGTGCCTCGTTTATGCTTTAATAAATGACTGTGGGGCTTTTGCCTCATAGTGTTCAGTTAAAAAACATATGATAGAGATTTCGTCCAAAGTTTTCGTGATGAGGCCTCCCGGGCACGATGTTATAGCGGACATCATGAATTCTAACAAAGTGCCCCGAATTGGCATAGCCAAGTCTTGGGCTCTACCGTAGGGTGCGTCGATTGTAAATTAAAATTCTCCTATGCACAAAACATCCAGGAACATGCTAAGTGAGATGGATCACAGATCGTTACCACTAGACGTGCAGTGCCATGCAGCAGAAGTAGAGTTGAGTCAGCGCGTTCCCGGAGTCGCCTCGCATTCCCGGAGTTGTCTCCTCCTTGTTGATCTCCCACGTAGCCGATCGGATCCCGCGAACAGGTTTGCTGGAGTGACGCAAGTGCACCGCCTCTAATGGTATCCACACATGGAGGAGGAACGTCATGCAGTGGACTGCTAGGTCTGATCACACAACCGGTGGCGAGTGGAGGTGGCTAGTTGCAACACATGCAAAGCCCTAATGATGGCGCCAAAGCGATCAACTGAATAAGTGTGCCGCACCTCCACTATTTATAGGCATTCATCGTGGGCTTAACACTTGGGCCTTGCACGTATCCTAAAGCCCAAAGTCTACTCAGTCACGTTCCAAGTACAGCTCGGATTACATCCGACCAGTGTCCTCTGAACCGACCTCGTAGGTTCCTTCCCTTAAGCGTGTGACCCCTTAGGTTCAAGTCAGCCTGGTCATAGTTCCGATCACCTCCGACCTGCACGGTTGGTAGCGGGCTACAGCAAGGCGTGCCGACCACCAAGAAGATTATGAAGCTAGTTAGGCAAACATGTACAACATGTCACACTTCTGTTCCCTTTGCCTCACGATATATGTTGTCGGGCTCAAGGAGAGACTGTCATCCTTGTGCTAGCCTGACCTCTTTCTTGTTCCAGTGATGCCAACCACAAACTGGATTATCTCATAATCCTTATCGCATGGCCATGCTTATCCTGGTCGGATCAGATGAGGGGCCCAGAGTATATCTCTCCTAATCGGAGAGGAAAATCCCATCTTGCTCGACCATGTCTCGCAGCATGGGTCTGGACAAACCCGAAATCTACCTTTGTAACTACCAAGTTACGGAGTAGCGTTTGGTCGGCCCAAAGCAAGCCTGTCACCATCCCGAGTTCATGCGTGAGCTCTGGTCTTAGGACATAGAATGTATGTTGTACTAGAGACTCACAAAGGACATATCGATGTGTCTCATAGTTGGGTTTGTCCGACTCAGGCCTTATCTCGACTCGGATCCGGCTACATCAAATCTGACCAGGCCTTTCGAAGTCCATATTATCCGGTTAGCATCCAATGCTCCATTGCTAGTGAAACCGAGCCATCCACCGTGTCATATGCTAGTCTAGTCCGACATGTGCCCACACGTCACTTGCGACTATGGACAATTTAGGATGTATCATACAACACAAGATCTCATAGACAAGTCACGTACTTGCCAACAAGTATCATTGATTACGTCCAAGGATTATATTTATTCATAAACACATAGGAAATATCATCATACATGATTACCTATAGGGCATATCTCCAACACCAAGGACTATTTAAGACGCAACGAGACCATTGTCAAATACACCATGAAAAGCGAACCACTAGACGTTGGAACCCCAACCTAATATCATGCATTTGTCGGAAAGATAAACCTAGGTAACTACTTGAATTCACACCTGAGAACTCCCGAAATTTTTCTGGTCATGCAATCTGGTGTAGGGGATACAAGGAGCCACAAATATCTCACACAACTCCTAGCAGAATTCTATGCTCCAACTATATTAATCAGTCAACATATAACCAAGAAAACCTCGGAAATTGTGTATCTCAGACCTTCAAAAAACATCTGATATACTAGATGTGGAAATACATCTGATCGCTCTCCCTAGTACTGGATGGTGCCAAACTACTCTCACCAGAAAGAGTATAGAAGCGTTTTCGATGTCGGCGACCTCTGTCGGCGTCCTGGGAATGGGGGTACCCACACTTGCCTCCCTGCGGCCCATGACGTGGCTCCATCGACGGCCTGGTACGGCCCAGCTTCGGCAACCACAACTCGAGACCCTCGCGAGGCAGACGATGGCAAGACCTCCCTGGGGGCAGCTTCTCTAGGCTGGCTCCTGAGGAGCGGAGGTATCTATGCAAGGCGCACCTCGCGAGGCTCACATGACGTGAGCCATGACGACCAAGGCCAGACGGACGCCAGCGGGTACAGTGTACCAGTTTCCCCTTTGGTGCCAAGGGGGCAAGCGCAGGCGCGGAGTCCCGAGGAATCAAGGAAAGATTTCCATATCGGTGCAACAAGACGAAGGACCGCTAGGACGGTAGGATGGAGGTTACTGTGGAGCCTGACGCGGCGTCGCCACCAGAGCCTTTGGCAGGCGATGGCCACTTTTGTCAGGATAGCTTGTACCAGTTGTTCCCCTTCAAATTTGGACGTTGTGGGATCTCTTCCCTCCTACATATGGGAAGAGGAGCAAGTCCAGTATAAATAGGACCTAGCCACCACCATAGCGAGAAAGACCAATTCGGACAAAGAGAGAGAGAGAGAGAGAGAGAGAGAGAGAGGATTCCACCACAAGGAGGAGTGAATCACCCATATCATCCTCACCCTCACCAGCTCATCGAGCCCAAGAACACCTCACCTACCGAGGTTGTTCATCCATTGTACTAGTTCATCCTCAGCCCCACGAGGCAATCCACCACACACACTGGAGTAGGGTATTACACCGCAAGGTGGACCGAACCAGTACAAACCCCTGTGTCTCTTGTTCCTTGAGTTCGTCGAGCTAGGCCGTGGGATCGTAGGGCGAGCGCACTGGGTAGAGAGTGTTCTTCGTGCGCACCCCAGAGTTCGAATATCTCTAGGGTCCGCGGAGCCCGAAATCCGAGATTTTGCGTGCCAGGTAGGCGTGCGCTGAAACCTCTCTTCCGTTAGTCGACACATCACCGCTCGACTGCTTCCATGGCTGACGCTCATTGAGCTTGTGCTGAGCGACGAGACGCCCTCGCCGCCCGCGTCGCTCAGACAGCTCCCGCCGGCGGACCCTCCCCCCCGCCCCGCTGTTCTCCATCACCTGCCGCCAACGCAGCCACCGGCCCTGCGAGGCACGAGCAGCAAACCTCATCACTGCACCCCTTGGTGCGGCGGGATGGACGCATCACCACCCCATCGCTGACTCCAGCCGGCTCGTCGTCCCACGATCGTCGTGGACCCGCGGACACGCAGGCTGCGGTGCTCATGGCGCACGAGCTCCTGCGCTACCGCCCGTGACGACTTCTACGAGGACTGGCTAGACCGCATCGCTGAACTCATCTGCGCCGCTGGGGGCTCTCCTACATCACCCCTCTCGCTACCTTGCCCGCCTCCCTTTGCGGGCGATGTGGCCAATGAAGCACCTCCACCACCTCCACGTCAAGATGTCGCCCTCGCTCCAAGGCGTGCGGCCCCACGGCGCGACCCACCGCGCGGGGCTCCCGCACATTAAGAAGGAAGTTGTCAAGAGGTCCAACAGCCGCAAGGAGGAGCTCCTGCGCTCCCACCACCACCACGTCGAGACCATGTGCCCCCTGCGGTGGCAGCGCATGAGAACCAAGACCAAGCTCTGCCTCCACGATGGGTTCCGGTGGCCATAGCAGGCCGCCGAGCCTTCACTCCTGAGCTACGCAGCGTCATCTGGCCCGGGAAGTTCAAGCCCGACCTGCCTCCACGCTACGACGGCACCCCCGACCCTGCTGAGTTCCTATAGCTTTACAAGGTGAGCATCGAGGCGGCCAACGGTTATGAGACAATTATGGCGAACTAGTTCCCCATGGCTCTCAAAGACGGCGCGCACACGTGGCTCCTGAACCTGCCCGCGGGATCGATCTCCTCCTGGGGTTAGATGCGCGAGCGTTTCATTGCCAATTTCCATGGCACTCGCGACCGCCCGGCAGCCGCGGTTGACCTGCGGCGCGTCAAGCAGCAACTGGGGGAAACCCTGCAGAAGTACATCCATCGCTTCAACAGTGTCCACCTCAAGATTCCCAAGGTGAAGGACGAGGCCATCATCTCCGCATTCTCCGATGGCGTCCGTGATGTCAAGATGAAAGAGGAGCTCGCCATCCACGAGGACCTATGCACAACCTTGGAGCTATTCAACAAAGCCACCAAGTGTGCGAGAGCTGAGGAAGGGCGCCTTTCCCTCGTCGAGCTCCCAGCTGCTGACCCAGAAGACAAGAAGGCCAAGGCTAAAGACGTGAAGCGCAAGGGGGTGGCCGTGCTCGCGGCAGAACCGGAGATGAAGCGCGGCCGCGGCCACCCAGAGTCATCCAAGAGTAGTCGTTCGTTCTGCGCCTTCCACAACGTACACAGCCACAACACCAACAACTGTCAGGAGCTGAGAGCCATCCGCGACGGGTGTTTAGGTCGACGTCCCGAGCGCAAAGACCGAGGCTACGACCATGGAGGAAGCCAAACTAGAGGGCGTTGGGACGACCGCGACCCCCGTCAGGAGTAGTGCGATCAGCCTCGGGAGGACCGCTGGCATGACCAGCCTTGCGAGGGCGCCTTGAGGGACCAGCCTCGTGAGGACCGCCCTCAGGGCAAGGCTGGCCTCCCTCCGCTGCCATCACCACCAAGGAGGAACGACGATCAGGACAAGGTGGCTGGGGGCTTCTAGGAGCCTCGCGCCATCGCTTGCATCTTGGGCGATGCGCATGCTCCAGCCTCTTAGTGCATCTTCAAGCAGTTCGCGCGAGAAGTGAACACAACTCTTCCGAGGCTAGAAGCCACACGGCTGCTCAAGTGGTCCAAGTGCACCATCACGTTCAACTCAGCTGACCAGCTCAAGTGCACAGCAACCGCCGGCGCACTCCCGATGCTCTGCTCACCCGTCATCAGCAATGTCCAAGTCACCAAAACCCTCATCGATGGAGGTGCAGGGCTCAATATCCTCTCCATCGACACATTTGACCATCTCCAAGTGCGATATGACCGGCTGCAGCCCACCAAGCCTTTCTCAGGAGTGACTGACGGCTCCACCACCGCAATAGGGTAGATTCGTCTCCCGGTCACCTTTGGCCAGCATGACAACTACCACACCGAGCTCATCAACTTTGACGTCGCCCACATCTGCCTCCCATACAATGCCATTCTTGGATATCCGGCCCTGGCCAAGTTCATGGCGGTGACTAACCATGGGACAACGTCCTCAAGATGCCAGGGAGCCGCGACATCATCACTATCGCGTGCGAGGAAAAGGACGCGGTGTGCCCCCTTGAGCGCGCCTACCAGGCCGCAGCAGTTGAGGACCCAGACAACGAAGGCACCATCACCCTCCTGAAGCCATCCCGAAGAAGAAGAAGTAGCTGCTCGCCCTGGAGCCTCATGAGGAAGTAGCACCCGACGGCCGCGCCTCAGGATCTGTGCCCATGAACGGGGCGCCTTCCTCCCTCCCATAGGAAGGCGCGCCCGGCGCCCCTCTCCGGCTGGGCTCGGGGGCTCTCCTTTGGAGGGCCTCCGACCTAGCCAATGCCACGAGGGAGGCGCTCGGGCACCATGTAGAGGTGTGCTTCACTGCATGCTTCCCTCATGAGAGCACAAGGCGCGAAGCGCCAAGTGCTCAGGTGTTGATCGACCAGACCATCGAAGACTGGCAGGTACGAAGGGCAATACGAGGCGAGCGCCGCCCCACACCACAAAGTGCAACTGCCGTCCCAGGCTCGGGCGGCAGGCTACGCGTCAGCATCAGGATCCCAGGACTCAACATAGTCGTGTCTCAGGAGCTCTACTGGCCGTCTCAGGTGGGCCGGTGCAAGGGCCCTCCTCACAGCTATGTTCGCATGCCCTTCGGCTTGCCGAACCAGGCAGCCCTGCACTAGCGCCACATGCGGGACATCCTGGCGGCTCGCGAGGCCAGGCATCAGGAGATCCTGGCAGAGGTGGCGATGGTTCTTCACGAGCTCTGGGAACCTCAGGAGCCTCGCGAGGTCCCAGAGCCGGGCGGCTCATGAGGAGCGACATCTGCAGCGAGCGTCTTCTGCTACAACAACATCTCTCTAGTAACGGTACCAGGTGACTCTGTTTTAGTTTGTTCAGTTGGGGGCGCCCCTCGGGCTGCATCATCCCTAAGTCGCACGGGCTTGTCCCTACGACGTGTATGCTTTTGCATCTTTAGCTTACTCTGTTGGGGGCGCCCCTCGGGCTGCATCATCCCCAGGCCGCATGGGTTTGTCCCCATGGCATGTATCACACTTGCATTACCCAAACTAGCTCGTTTCCTCCTATGAGTTACCTTATGATCATCACCTGCTTACCCACCACCTTTTGTGGCCGTCCGCACTACTGACCGACCTCCTGCTCATCCCGCAACAGGGCCTACACATGCTGGCACGGTGCTTGTGCTTGGGTCTGTTCCTGCAATGCTGACAAATCTGAGAGATCGAGCTCTGACTCGCGGCCCGCCTCGCGGACATCACTTCACCAGATCCTCAGTGCCTTCGCCTTCTTGCGGAAAGATCGGTGGCATGGCAGCCAACGCGATGGTAAACTATGCTATTTCATCAAACTAACCCGCATGACTCTCTGGAGCCTAGCTACAGGTGGCCCTGCCGGCTATCCCCTTCTCACGCGATTCACTTGCGCGTTAAAGGGGGGGCTCCTGAGCATCGTGTCTCAGGAACTCATACTGACTCTCCAGCCCTCATCCCCTCGCCTTGACCACGGCATCGCGACCTGCCATGCCAGTGGTGGCTGAGCTTCGCTCGAGGGTCGGGACCTGAGGATGCAGAGCATTTAGAAGAGCGAGAAAGGGGGAGGCTAGTGCAGACCTGGCCTAGATACACCGCCGTCGAAGGACAGATCAGGCGCACGGTGTGGAAAACCACCTCTGGACCATCAAGATAAGTTACGTATTCAAATTAGCGCGATGCCACGAGCCGATGAATTTTCGATTTCCGCAGTCTTGCTCCGGCAATGCCGCCTTCCTTTTTAGCCTTCGGGAATCTGCTTACACGCCAAGGGGGACCTCTTGAGCATCGCGCCTCAGGAGCTCTTACCAGACCTCGGGTCGCTCACCTCCTGGCCTTGACCACGGCATCGCGACCTGGCATACCAGCGATGGCTGAAGCTTGCCTTGGGACTGGGACCCACCGGCATAGAGCGCAAAGCTACTGTAAGGACGGAAATGGGAGACAATGCCTAAGCAAGACATGCAACCACGGTTTCGTAATGAGAATAATGAACATCGGAGCAAAAGCATGACAGGTCCTTTACACACCCCCACGGGGTTCATTTGATTCCTCGCATGGAACAAAAGAAGAAGGTCACAAGGGCCCTAACCGCGGCCGCTGCCGCTCACACCATCATCAACAAAGGGCCACGAGAGGCCGGCACCAACCCCACCTAAGTCATTGACGATGACGGGATGATGCCGCTGTCGTACTCCGGGTGCGGCGTGAGCTCGGTGGCGCATAGCTATCTTCGCTCGTCTCCAGAGACTCATCTCGCTTGGGAGAGCTACTGGATTCCCAGGGGCCGTCGCTGCTGCTGGGGGAGCTGTCGGCAGGGCCAGGGGCAGGCCCGGTGCCTGCTGCCACGCCACCCCGGCGGCTCCCTCCAGGGCAACACTCCAGGTAGTGGCCTTCCCCGTCAAAGACCTTGAAGAACAACATGGAGCCACTCTCGAACTCGAAGTGGATGACGGAGGCTCCATCAGGATGGCACGCGCGGGCGATCTCGCACCATCCTTGAGTCATGAAGACACTGGCTGGGGGGACGACCTCGACCTCCGCCTTGGAAGCCTGGCTATAGCACCCAGTGTGCTGCAACCACAGCTCTGCAGGAACCCTCGCCGGCATCAGCTCCGCGAAGAACTTCAGGAGCCGGATCCAAGAAGGCAATGGCATCGCTGTCCGCACCACGAACTCACGCGAGGAGCCCTCGGCATGGGTTTGGGGGCCGGCGGCTCGTGCGGCCATAGCTTGGCCACCTCGGCCACGATGTGAGCGGCGCGTGGCGCTACCCCCTCTTCCGGAGCCTTGCGCCTGGGTGTACAAGGGCAATGGGTAGCTGGGAGGAGGCAGCTCGTACCAAGGCCTTGTCACCTCCCGCCTCACGCCGGCGTCGCAGGGGCGGACGAACCTTTCTTCGACGGAAGTGGTCCCTGCTCCCCGCGGGGGGTTTTTCCCTTCTCAGCGGTGGAGAATCTCCTTATCGGCACCATGGGCGTCACGGTGAGCCGGCGCGGCAAGAAGGAAGAAGAAAGGGTAGGCGGAGAGAAGAAGGAGATGAGCAACTGGGACTTCGCCCTCTCCTCATTTATAGCCAGGAGGAGGCGAACCGCCGGCCTCCATGATCGCACGTAATGATGGTTTGTTTTATGCATGCAACAGGGTCTCATCAAGTCGGGCAGTTGCCGAGGCAGCGTGGGGAAGCTGAGAAACCCACGTCCAATCAGTCGCCATGCGTCGACCAAGGTCGCAGGAGATTGGGGCCTGCGGCGCTCTGCACTTGCCCCTTGGCTTCGCCTGGAAGCCAAGTTCGAGCGTGCCTTGGGTCCGGGGGCTACTGTCGGCGTCCTGGGAATGGGCCTAGCCAGACTTGCCTGCCTCCGTCCCATGATGTGGCTCCATCGACGGCCTGGTATGACCCAGCTTCAGCAACCACAACTCAAAAGCCTCGCGAGGGGTCAAGCCTCATGAGACGGACGATGGCAAGACCTCCCTGGGGGCAGCTTCTCTAGGCTGGATCTTGAGGAGCGGAGATATCTATGCAAGGCACACCTCGCGAGGCTCACGTGAAGTGAGCCATGACGGCCAAGGCCAGGCGGGCGCCAGTGGGCGTAGTGTACCAGTTTCCCCTTTGGTCCCAAGGGGGCAAGCGCAGGCGCGGAGTCCCGAGGAATCAAGGAAAGGTTTCCATATCGGTGCAACGAGACCAAGGCCGCTAGGACGGCAGGATGGAGGTCACCATGGAGCCTGGCAAGGCGTCACCACCAAAGCCTTTGACAGGCGAAGACCGCTTTTGTCAGGATAGCTTGTACTAGTTGTTCCCCTTCAAATTTGGCCGTTGTGGGATCCCTTCCCGCCTACCTTTGGGAAGAGGACCAAGGCCACTATAAATAGGACCTAGCCACCACCATAGAGAGAGGGACCATTTCGTCTAGAGAGAGAGAGAGAGAGAGAGAGAGAGAGAGAGAGCATTCCACCACAAGGAGGAGCAGATCACCTAGATTATCCTCACCCTCACCAGCTCATCGAGCCCAAGAACACCTCGCCTACCGAGGTTGTTCATCTATTGTACTAGTTCATCCTAAGCCCCACGAGGCAAGCCACCACACACACTGGAGTAGGGTATTACACCGCAAGGTGGCCCTAACTAGTATAAACCCCTGTGTCTCTTATTCCTTGAGTTCGACGAGCTAGGCCGTGGGATCGTAAGGCGAGCACGCAGGGTAGAGAGTGTTCTTCGTGCGCACCCCAGAGTTCGAACCTCTCTAGGGTCTACGGAGCCAGAAATCCGACAACCTCTGGTATTCCAGAACTGAAACGATAAACATTGTGACAACAACACCTCGGAGCTCAACTCCCTGGGTCCAATTCATACAATTGGGAGGCACTAAGACAGAATTCTCGTCACATCGATATCGCAACGATCCCAACAATACCCGCGTGATCCTAAATAAAAATAAAAGGGACAATTACATTTGAGCCCCTAGTTCTGTCACAACCATGTGTTTTGCCCCTAATTCAAAAAAAAACCCTCGTTTCTGTCCAAGCTCATTTGCTCCTCTTATGCTTTTGCCCTTTGACCGTTTGACCGTAACTTTGAAAACATCATAACGAGTTCATACTAACTCAGAAAAATGCATATAAGATATCAAAATGTTCGGAAAAACATCACCTATATGTGCACATCATTTGCATTCATGAGAAAAGTGTTGAAAATCCAAAAAAATCATATGATCTCAAACTGAGGTATAGACTTTTCAGCACTGTTGTCATGAATGCAAATGACATGCACTTATGGGTGATGTTATTTCAAACATTTTGATACCTTATTAGCATTTTTCTGTGTTAGTATGAATTCGTTATGAAGTTTTCAAAGTTGCGATCAAACGGTCAAAGGGAAAAAGCACAAGAGGAGCAAATGAGCTTGGATAGAAACGAGGTTTTTTTTAATTTAGGGGCAAAACACACGGGTGTGACACAACTAGGGGCTCAAATGTAATTGTCCGAAAATAAAAATAATTGAAGGGGAAGAGTAATGGAATCAAAACACCTACGTCACAAGTACTCACCAGAGCGACGAAGGGGATAAGGAGTAAAAATAATTCCTACTCTTTGATATATAACTAGACTCAAAATAGATTTTTCTAGACTCAACAATACCAACGGTTCGATCAATCAAGGGGGCTCCTGCAGTCGGTAAGGCTCTGATACCAACTTGTAGCACCCAAGATGCCATTCTATCCTGATCATGTGATGAATTCGTGATCGAGGCACAACCACATTTCGAGCACTTAGCAAGGTGGAGATCATTACAACATACCATGTACTGAATAGATGAGAATACGAGATAAAGGCTTACACTCGCCACAAGTTACAACATGAATACAACAATACATCAATACATAGCAATCATCATACATAAGAGCGACATTCGATTGCGGATGAAATCAAACGAAAAAGAAGAACGACATCCACCCTACTAATCCCAGGCTCCCGACCCGGAACCTATCCCTTGATTAAAGAACAAGAAGCAGAAGAAGAACTCCAAAAGAAAACATGCATCGTTCTCACGTCAGATCATCGCATTACCTGTACATGCAACTGTTATTGTAGTAATCCGTGAGCCACGAGGACTCAGCAATCCCATTACCATGGGTATCAAGACTAGCAAAGCTTAATGGGTATGGAGTGGATAAGTGGTGAGGTTGCACCAAGCACTAAGCATTGTATGGTGGCTAACTTACGAGTACAAGAATAAGAAGAGAAACTATGCATAACGGTCGCAAACTAGTAATGATCAATAAGTGATCCTAAACTACTTACGAGTCAATCATAACCCCACTGTGTTCTCTTCCCATACTTTCTCAAAAAGAGGCGATCACGGTTACACACGCGGTTGGTGTATTTTATTTGAAGTTTAGGGTCAAGTTATCTACAACAGGATATTATAAATATCCAATCTGCCACATAACCACGGGCACGGCTTTCGAAAGATTAAACCCTGCATGGGCATCCCAACTTAGTCCATCACAAACTCTCACAATCCACAGAGGAAAAGCACACATTCCCGAACAACCCGATCAAGCTCGAAATCCCGGTTCATAAGACATTTCGACAATGGTAAAACCAAACCAGCAAGACCTCCTGATGTGCCGACACCCCGATAGGAGCCACGCGTATCTCGTCTCAGGCCACGATCGGATGGGACATCCTACGAGTAAAACCAAACCTTGAGTTTCCCCGTGGTGGCCCTGCAGTCTACCCAGTTTGGACCAACACTCATGAGGAGCACTGGCCCGGGTTGTTGATTAAGTATCCTCGGGTGCTAGCTGGTCCCTATGCAAGTTTTAATTGTTATTAGGCAAATGGTAAAACCAAATTTGGGCCTTGCTGGAAGAGTTTTATTCATAGCGAACTGTCGAGGGGGGCCCATAAACTCTGACCATGTAAGGAACACAAATCAAGGAACATAACACATGTATGAAGGAAACTAGGGCAGCAAGAGTTGAACAAAACACCAAGCAAAATGCCGAGCCTTCCACCCTTTACCAAGTATATATGTGCATTAATTTAATAAGAGATATTGTGATATCCATGATAACCATGTCCCAACATGGAACAAACTGCAACTGCACCTGCAACTAGCAATGCTATAATAGGGGTTGAGCAAAGCGGTAACATAGCCAAACAACGGTTTGCTGGGATGGTGAAAAGGTTAGAAGTTATTACATGTCATATTGGGAGGCTTCATAAACAAGTGGTGGGTAGCGCGACATAGCGATATCATTGAGACAACTAGCAAAGCAAATATAGTTGTGATATCCAAGGTGACGATCATCTTGCCTGAGATCCCGCTAGGAAGAAGACTGGGTCCATGATGTATACGAACGGGAGTAGTCGAACGAATCTGCACAATCGCAATAGAACTAAAACTATCGACAATAAGCACAACCAGAAAGAAGCAAATAACATGGTAAACACACAAGCATAAACATGGAATGATGCACAAACAAGTATGATGCATGTCCGATTTAAATATGCATTGCATGGCAAAGTGCAACAAACAATAGTACAAATTAAGTGGAGCTCAATATGCAACGAGTTGCATATTGATGAATCACCACATTCAAGTATTTAGTTCGCTCTTTTTCATATACACAAAAATATTAAATGTTAATTAACATGGCAAGAGGTGAAGCAAGTAAAACTACATATCCAAGCAATTTGAATGAGTCCGGAAATAACAAACAACAATTCCGGAAAAACCCCGTGAGCATATTTCGAATTTGGCACTGCTCTGGCCTAAACCATATTTTGGAGTTGTTAAGCATTTAAAGTAAGTGCGTCATGTCAATCTATGCATTTTTCTACCCCATTTACATATAAAGTCTATTTAATTCGGAGCTACAGTTATTAAGTTATGAAATAAACCATTTTAACATGGTATTTATGCAAATTAATGCAAACATCCATTTAAACTTGTTTAACATGGATGAAAGTTGCATATTATTAACCTACACGAAATTATAAGCTTTTTCATATAATGTTTGTTTTAAACCGATGCACGGTTATGAAGTTATTAAATGCATGAAGTTCGGGGTCCAAACTATAAATATGTAGTTTTCTTGATAAATGCGAAAATCGCCGCAGCCGGAAAAAAACACAACGGGCTGAATGTGAGTCAAACTGGGCTGCTCACCATGGGTTGAGGCCCAAGAGGGGCGCGAGGTGCAGGCAGGCTGGGCTTGGCGTGGCTGGGCCTGGCAGGATCAAACAAGGAGGTGAGGGGCACGATCAATGCAGCTGGAATGAGCGGGCGAGGTAGGGGTGTGATGCAGGGCCACAGCTACCTTGTTCGTCGTCGTCAGCGAGGAAGATGGACGGCGCGGGCTCGTGGGCATGGGGGGCATGGATCCGGGCGGGAGGCACCGAATTTGGTCGATCTCGTCCCGTTCCAGGGGCGCAGAAACGGAGCACGGGGCGGCGGCCGCGGCCTCCTATGAAGGTGACAGAGAGAGACCATGAGACAAGAGCGAGAAGGAGAGAAAGGGGCAGGGCGGTGAGGACGGCCTGCTGGTTCGGGCAACGAACGGTGGTGGGAACAAGGCAGAGGAGGCGGGCGAGCTCTGCTGGTATTTGGGTAGAGCGAGCGGAGGTGCGGGAGCTTAGCGCCATGGAGATGCTCGAAGCAGGGGATCCAGGGGCACGGTTCTTGTTGGAGCTCGAGGGATAGGGCACCGCAGGGGATCAGCCGGAGGTGGGGTTGGCGTCGGGACGCGGCCGTGAAGAGGAACGGGGCTGGTTTGGTGAACAAGGTGGCGGTGGATTTCGACGGGGAGGATCCCGAGGATGGAGGGAGGCTGTCGGGATTGGGCTGTATGGAAAAACGAGGAGACAAGGTGGAGGTTTTGCGCCGGTGCAGAGGAAATGATAGATGGGACAACTAGGGGCTAGGGTTCGGCTCGTATATATAGCGAGTGGTTAGTTCATGTGCTATTCGGTCCCTCCGATCATAATCGGACGTTTCGAAATAAATATGTTAGGAGAGTATAACAAGGAACCGAAGATGTTTTAGGGTTGTTTGGGGATGATCCGGACCCATCGGTAACAACAGCTCAGTTCGGGTTCGGGGATGTTTCGGACGCGCTCGCGAGGGTATCTGAGAGAGGTTGACAAAGACAAGGGGCGTGACAAAAGGTCAATGGAGACAAGGATAGAAGAGGTAACTACGAATGACTATAAGTTTTATGAAAACATGTGGAAGCAATGCACATGATGACATGATGAAATGCAACAGGCAAAATATATCATACAACGACAACGAAATAACTGGAATGCTTCTGGAGCATCAGTCTCTGGTTGTTACAGTCACTCTTGTTTAATACCATGTTCGGTGATAACCATCGTTGCAATGCATGGAGATGTTTGCATCAAACTCCTCGATACATCAGGGACCTGTTACTCTGTGTGCACTTGCAAACACATAAGTCCCATAATTTTTATGTCAACAAACTCCGAAACATAAGGGGCCTATCATTGCACCAACAGAACACGAAGGAGAAGACGAAGAACTCCAAGATCTAGATCCAATGGGTTCCCCTCACACAGAGAGAAAATTATTGGTGGAAATTTGGATCTAGATCTCCTCTCCCTTTTCCTCAAGAACTCAAGCTCGAAGAAGGTCAACAATGGGGGTAGAACATGAGATTAAAGGATAGGTACCATTGGGGAAGAAGGTCCTATTAAATAGGCCCACCGAATCCAACAGTTATGCCCATAAGTCGTGCTTAAGCGGTACTACTGCTTAGCACGGTCAAAATAGCCCAACGAGATAGAAAATGTTCTGCCAGAGAGGTACTACCACTTATAAGAGGTACTACCGCTCTCTACTACCGCAAAATTCATGACGATTTCCAGAAGCATAAATAATGAGCGGAAGTAGTACCGGAAGTAGCTGGCCGGTAGTACCACATATAAGAAGTACTACCGCTCTACTGCCGGTCTACTACCGCTTATAAGAGGCACTACCGCTCGGGGAGCAGTACTACTGCTTAGAGTTAAAAAATTGCCCAAGCAAAACAAAAGGATGCTCTAATACTAAAACTGCTATAACTACTGCAAACGGACTCCGAAATCAGCAAACTCAAGCTTGTTGGATAGATGACGACAAGTAATATTAAACATTAGCTGGTTAGAGTAACAAGTGGTAGAAAAATGCCAATGATATAGAGATGTGAAACCTCTATGAAAAAGAACCGGCAGAAACTCCAACATCGAAAACATCATATAAGATGCATATGAACTCTGTTTTCGATGAAATAGAGCTTGTCCTTAAGATGACCATAAGCTCTAAAACTCACAAAGAGAAACACCAAACGAGAACCAAGAAAGATGATGCAAGGATGCAATTGTTTGATCTCTCTACGAATGATATGCTCGAGTTACTAACTTGAGAGCCCGCCTTGGTAGTACGACAATTGTTCCTATGACCCGGTCTCCCAACTACCACCATGTGGCCCATAAAATAAAAAACCTATCAAGGGAAAAGCTCAGCCTTCAACATAGTCCACTTGAGCTAGATGATGATTATCTTGACTTCATCAAGTTGGACCACCTTTCTTGATTGCGTTGTCTCAACGAAGACTAGTTGATTGCTCCTGCATACTCCACTATGGGTGAGCCACTCTTTGGCACATATTCATAAGTCCATTGTCACCACAATGGAAGACAAGCTTCAAGAATGATCTCTTTGTGATGCCCCACATGAACTTGTACACCGCAATCTTGATGGCGATCACCACTTGATATCATCCTCCATGGGTTGTATGAGATCTTCCTCTTGACGCAAGCCCATGGTTACATACCTAACCCACATATAACTCTCACGTAGACCATGCGTTAGTATACAAAGCATATGTAGGGCCCGTGGGACTGGGGGTACCTAGGCATGTCTATCTGCGGCCCATAGTGTGGCGCACTTCCTAGACCCAAGCTAGCCCATCGCTAGGGCTTCATGAGCAGGGCCCTCGCGAGGGCCTTGCCCAGCGAGGGGCGCGTCACCAGGGATCATCAAGAGCCTCGCGTGGCTCTCTCGTGAGGCGGCCTCCCGAGGCCACTTGCAGAGGCATGCAGAGCAGGATCAGGCGATGGAGCTGCGTGACCCTGCGTCTTCATGTGGGTGAAGCACTCGGTGACGAGCAGGGGCAGAAGAGCGCCAATAGGTGCGGATGGGAAGGCTTTCCTCTTTCATGCTAAGGGAGCAAGGGCAGCGCACCCGTTCCCAAAGCAATCCCCAAAGGCTGCCACTTTGGTTCAGGAAGAGCAGGACGGCGGGCTCATCAGGGCGGAGGTCATCACCGTGCCCACCGGCGTGTCATGAAAGGGAGCTTTGCAGGCGAAGACCACCTTTAGTCATGATAAGCTGTACTCATGTTCCCCTTCGAAATGGGCCGTTGTGGCAACCCTTCCCGCCTTGTATTTTTTGGGGGAAGAGGACCAAGGCCGGTAGATAGTGCATCACCATAGGTGGGGATCCGACTAGATCCTCAGGAAGCCTCGCACTTTCCCTTGTACTCTCCTACTCATCCTATCTCACGAGGCAATCCATCCACAAAGCAGGAGTAGGGTTTTATACCGCAAGGTGGCCCGAACCTGGGTAAACTGCCGTGTTTATAGTTTGTCTTTCCCCTCGCTCGAGCACACCGGAGCATCGCCGTGAGGTAGCTGGAGCTGGGAAGAGCTTGGTGAGGTTCACCGCGCACACCCGAGAGTTTGAACCTTTCTTGGGTCCTCGAAGCCCCGATTCCGACATTTGGCGTGCCAGGTAGGGGGTGTGTCGAGGTTCTTCTACTTTGATCTTGTTCCCCCCTCACCATCTCCATGGCCAATGTTCCCCGTGTTCGTGCCGAGCACCAGGCGGCTTGCATCACCCAGACGGAGCCCGTGGGCCGTGGCGACTGCCGTCACTCCGCCTCGGCCAACACTGCCACCGACCCCGCAGCTCACTAGCAGTAGGATTCCTCCACACACCCTTCCGTTTAGCCCGATGGTCGCACCGCCACGCCTTCACTCACCCCGGATACGGTTTGATCCTCCCATGGCCGTCGTGGGCCGGTGAAGGCGCAGGCCGTGCTGCTTGATACGTCTCCAACGTATATATAATTTTTGATTGTCCCATGTTGTTATATTATCATTCTTGGATGTTTTACAATCATTTTCTAGAAAATTTATATCATTTTTTGGGACTAACCTATTAAAATAGTGCCCAGTGCGAGTTGTTGTTTTCTATTTTTTTTTACTTTGCAGAATATCAATATCAAACGGAGTCCAAGTGCAACAAAACTTTTTGGAGAATCTTTTTGGACCAGAAGACATCCATAGGGCTAAAGAAAGTCCACAAGAGAGGGCATGTGGGGCCCATGAGACACTAGGGCGCGTGCCAGTCCCCTAGCGCGCCCTGGTGGGTAGTGGGGCCCACAGTGGTCCTCTCCTCCACCTCTCAGCTCTATAAATACTCAGATATTCCAGAAACTTTAGAGGAGTCGGAGAAAAAAGTCAGCCGCCGCAAGTTCCAGAACCAAGAGATCCAATCTAGAGCCCTTTTCTGGCACTTCATCGGAGAGGAACACGATCACGAAGGGGTTCATCATCATCATTGGTGCCTCTCCGATGATGCGTGAGTAGTTTAACACAGACCTATGGGGCCGCAGGCAGTAGCTAGATGGCTTCTTTTCTCTATTTGATCTTCAATACAATGTTCTCTTCGGAGATCTATTTGATATAACTATTTTGAGGTGTGTTTGTTGGGATCCGATGAATTATGAGTTTATGATCAGATCTATTTGCCTTCATATCCATACATGATTATTATAGCCTCGTATTTCTTCTTCGATATTTCTGTTTTGTTTGGCCAACTTGATTGATTTATCTTGTAATGGGAAGAGGTGCTTTGTAAAGGGTTCGATCTTGCGATGCTCAATCTCAGTGTCAGAAGGAGACATGACACGCATGTATCATTGCTATCGAGGATAAAACAATGGGGTCTATTCCTACATGAATAGATCTTGTCTACATCATGTCATCGTTCTTAAGGCATTACTTCGTTTCTTCATGGAACTTAATACAGTGGATGGATGCTGGATTGCGGTCGATGTGTGGAGTAATAGTAGTAGAAGCAGGCAGGAGTTGGTCTACTAATCTTGGATGTGATGTCTATATACATGATCACTGTCTTGGATATTGTCATAACTGTTCGCTTTTCTACCAATTGCCTAGCAGTAATTTGTTTACCCACCGTATGCTATTTTCTCCAGAGAAGCCACTAGTGAAACCCATGACCCCCGGGTCTATTTCTCATCATATACTTGCAGATCTATATTGCTATTTGTGTTTCCCGTTTATTTTCTTCATTTATTACAGATCTATATTATCAAAAACCCAAAAATACATTGCTGTGTTTTATTTGCCTTTTATTTTATTTAGATCTATCAATCGATCTTTTTATCATACTACCTTAGCCAAGAGGGATTGAAAACCCCTCTATGCGTCAGGTTGCGAGGATTTGTTGTTTGTGTGTAGGTGCTGCGTATATAGCTTGCTTGCTTCTCCTACTGGATTGATACCTTGGTTTCATAACTGAGGGAAATACTTACCGCCGTTGTGCTGCATCATCCCCTCTCCTTCGGGGAATTTACTGATGCGGTTCACAAGTAACAAGAAGAATTTCTGGCGCCGTTGCCGGGGAGGCTCAAGTCAAGATCTATCAAGTTACCACACAGAAACTTTCATCTCCTTGCAATTTACATTATTTGCCATTTGCTTCTCATTTTCATCTCCCCACTTCTAAAACATTTTTACGGAAACACAATTCCTTTTTATTGGCCTTCTTCCCGTTTACCTTTTCCGTTTGCTCTTGTATCTTACTTGGTTGCTTTGCTTGTTTGTTTGGTATAAATGTGTGTTTATTGGAAATCAGACGAAAAAGGTTTATGTCGAATTTAGGGCTCCGCTGACCCAAGAAGATTCGAACACTGGGGCATGTGCGAAGATCCTCTCTCACAACCCACTGGACCGCGACCTAACGAGATTAGATTCACGTGAGAGAAGAAGAAGATGGACACAGTAGTTTACCCAGGTTTGGGCACCTTGCGGTGTAAAAACCTACTCCTACTTTCTGTTGGATTGGCCTCGCGAGGGGCGGAGTATGAACTTTCTACAATGGGGAGACGGCCTCAGGAGGCCTCTCAAGAGGAAGGAGGACTCGATGGATCGATCCCGTTCTATGGTGGATGCTAGTCTCTATTTATAGTGGCCTTGATCATCTTCCCTCATCATTTGGGCGGGAAGGGATCCCACAATGACCAATTTCAAAGGGGGGCATGCAATACATCTTATCCTGACGAAAGGTGGTCTTCGCTGCAAAGCTTCCAGCCGTGACGCTTGTGGTGGGCTCGATGATGACGTTCGTCCTGTAGCGCCCGTGGTCTTGGTCTCGTTGCACTGGAATGGAAACCTTTGCCAGATTCCTTGGGAACCCATGCATGTCCTTGCCTCCTTAGCACCAAAGAGGAAACTTCCTCTTCTGCGCCCACCGGCGCCCGCCTAGCACCGGTCGTCATGGCTTACGTCACCACACCCTCCCGAGGGTGGGTGCTTGCATAGGAATCTCCGCTCCTCCGAAGGCAGTCTAGGGAGGCCGCCCCCTCAGGAGGTCTTGGCGTTACCCGCCTTGTGAGGCTTGGCCCTCCGCGCGGGTCTTGTCTTGGTGATCTAGCAGCCGGGCCGTACTAGGCCGTCAATGAAGCCATGCCCTGGGATGCAAGCAGGCAAGTCTGGGTACCCTAGTTCCCGGAACGCCGACAGTAGCCCCCGGGCCCAAGGCGTGCTCAGACTTGGCTTCGAGGCGAAGCCAAGGGGCAAAGGCGAAGCTCTACGGTGCCCCAAACACTTTTGGCCCTGGGCTGACGCATGGTCTCGGTGGGTCGGCGACGCCTCCAGTTCCCCATGTCACCTCGGGAACCACCTTCGACTAGACAACTGACTGGCGCATGCTGCAGGGCCATCATTGCCCGGGTCACGGAGGGAGTCGGTTAGCCTTCCTTTGCTTATAAATGGGGGTGGGGCGTGAAGCCCCCGGCCCATCTTCATCTTCTTGCCGCTCGCCTCTTCTCCTCCCTCGTTGCACCACTGTTTCGCCAGGGCATCCATGGTGCCAGTGAGGAGGTTTTTTGCCGCAGATAAAGGGAAGGCTCCGCTGGAGAGGCCGGAGTCACCCTCACTAAAAAGGGGGTGTGGCCGTCCTCGCAAGAACTCTGGCACGCCGACAGTCGCCATTCCATAGCGCGAGCGTGCCTCCGCCGGTGTGCGCATTGCCTCTAGTAGCCGCGAGAAGGGCCGCCGCCGTGGTGGGGGCTTCAGAGGCAACGACGATTGCCGTCGAGTCAAGGTGCGATCGGTTGTCGCCCGGCCGCCACACCCCCGACTCCATCTGCCAACGCTGCCCGAGAATTCATGGTGTGGGTGGAGAGGCCGAAGGACCCCTTGCTCCGCCTTCGGAACTTCTTTGCGCCGGAGCAGC
>LR738710.1:382536054-382547353 GCA_902687465.1 Secale cereale | reverse complement strand
GGGGGTAGCTTGTGGCTGCAGGCCAATGGCTACTGTAGCGGGGCCTCGTGGGTGGAGGTCGAGGTCACCCCCGTGGGGTATGTGTTCCTGAACCGCGGCTTGCAGGCGTTCGACGTGCTAGTGGCTTGGTGGGAAGGCGCACTTCAGATACGACGAAGCGGTGACACTTTACGTCAAGATCTTTGGGAGGGATGACAAGCTCCTGGGGTGATGTCCTAAGGACCGCGACAACGACGACGACCACCCCTCTCATGGCACCGCACGTCGTGGCTAGGACGTCCTCGGCAGTGAACTTGCCCTTGGCGACAGTTATGAGTTCTTCAGCAGCAGCAGCATCACCTCGTCCGGCCAGAGCTCTGGTGACAACGACTGCCGCGAGCCACCTTGCCGCCGCGCCCAGACCCAGGAGGAGGCCGAACTACCGCGCCATCGTGCCCCCGTCAAGGAGGAGGAGGACTTTGACTGAGCGCGTTCGGTGCCGAGGCTTGGCTTCATGGGCTTCGATCTTCAGGAGGCTGCTGCTCTCTTTTTATTTCCTCAGCATCAAGAAAGAAGAAGGGCCCCGAGGGGGCGTGTAATGAACTAGGGAGCTTGCGCCATTTTATCAGTATTTCCTGCTAATATTTTGCCATTCGCACTAGCGTTGCTCGAGGGCTCCTTTCCAGCGTTATTAGGATACTCAGCTTATCGCACTTGTTTGTTGATGCTGGTCTACGGTGTCGTGAGGGTGCGCCCATCAAGAGATTTTGATCCAACGCTCTCTCCCGGTTCGGTTGACCCTGAAGCCCCCATGAGGGCTTACAGGCACCCATGTCTCCAGAGACGTCCTCTGGAGTCCATCCTCACCATACACCATAACGTAGGATGCTCCCGAGGTACACCTGCGGTCTGGTGCCGCGTTCGTCTGCTAACTTGTCCGAGGGTGCCACACGAGGAAACAGACGCCAAAGTTTTGACGAGGTGTGCGCATGGTAGGTGCCATGGCAACCGTATCCTTGGCCCTGCGGGTGCATATCGTGTCTAGCCCCCGCTCACGAGGAGCTCGGGAGGAGGCAGCAGATAGCGAGCCTCCAGAGATGCGGACACGAAGAGAGAGAGAAAATAAAGGTCGCAGCAAAACAATCCCCCCCTTTTTTCAAACAAAGATGTGAAACTTCAAACTTCATTCTAGAAATAGCAAATTCGAATACAAGAGAGAACCAAACAAACAGCCGTGTCCGGCCCCAATGCTACTCTTCTCACCAGTGTGGAGCATGGTGCTACCATTGGGTGTGGGCATAGCCATTGGTGTGCAGTGTTGACTGACAACGCGGAGCATGGTGCTTCCACTTGGGCATGGGTGCCCCCCCGGTGTGGTCTAGGAGCGGCATGCTGAGCGAGGACCCCGGAGCATGTACAACCACACTCATTATTACGTGAGAGTGTCATGGGTAAAACTTGCGGAGATGCTGGATGTTCCATGCGTTCTGGATGGGGGTGCCGTCCTCTGTCTCTAGGCGGACGGAGCCGAGCCTATAGACACGAATGACCTTGATCGGGCCTTCCCACATGGGTCAGAGCTTGTGAAGGCCCTCTCTAGAGAGGACCCGCCTCAAGACGAGATCCCCAACCTCAAGAGTTCGAGGGCGGATGTCACAACAATGGTATTTCCGCAACGCCTGCTGGTACCATGCGGCGCGAAGTGCAGACCGGCGGCAGGCTTCCTCCCCGAGCACAAGGTCGACCCCTCGTGAGGCATCTTGACGCGCCTCGTCAAATGCTAGGACTCGCGGGGAGCGATGCCTGACCTCATGGGGGAGACCGCCTCGGCCCCGTAGACGAGGAAGAACGGGGTCTCGCTGATGGGCTTAGTCGCGGTGGTACGGATGGACCACATCACAGATTGAAGCTCATCGAGCTAGTCCCGGCTGCAAGCTTCAAGCTTCTTCTTGAAGCTCCTCGCCTTTAGGCCCCTCAAGACCTCCGCGTTGGCACACTCGGCTTGGCCGCTACTCCTCCGGTGCGCCACCAAAGCGTAACATATCTATGTTCCAAGGTTAGCACAATATGTCTTGGAAAGGTTGCTCGTGAACTGAGAGCCATTGTCATTAATGATGCAATCTGGGATGCTAAAATGGCTCACGAGGCCCTTAATGAACCTGACCGCTGAGCCGACGGGGATGGTGTGTACAGGGTCTACCTCCGCCCACTTGGTGAACTTGTCGATGGTGACGTAGAGGTAGCGGTAGCCTCCGGGTTCTCGGGGAAAAGGGCCCAGTATGTCGAGCCCCCACACCACAAAGGGCCATAAGAGAGGGATGTTCTGGAGGCCCTAACGTCTCCCCCAATCTGTGTTACCGCTTGTGCACGCCCACTCAACATAACGGTTGGATTTAGGGGTGCATATTTAAGGGCCCCTTCTTCCTCAATGGTTCTTATCCTTGGAGCTCGTTTCCCCCCTATTGTTGACCTTCTTCAAGCTTGCTATATCTCTGTCCCTCTAATGATTATTGCTAGTTCTTGAGGGAAAAGAGAGGGAAGATCTAGATCCGCGTTTCCACCAATCAGTTTCTCGTCTATGTGAGGGAAGCCCCTTGGATATATATCTTGGAGTTCTTGGTGATCTCCTTGTTCTTCCTATCATATTCCCCCATAGCTTTTGTTGATTTTTTTGGGATTTCGGAGTGAGGGACTTTCATCACTTCGTGTGTTCTTGTCATTGCATTAGTTGTGTCGGTTGGAATTCGCCATGGTGATACGTGGAAGTGAAAAGTTGAGAAGCTTATCACTCTTGGGTGCTTGGTACCCTAGAGCTTGTTAATCTTGGGTGCTTGGGTGCCCTAGACGGTTGGTGGTGTCTCAAAGCTCAATCACTGTTGTGTAAAGCTCCGGGAAAGCATAGGGGTCCCCAATTGGGTTGTGGATATTGCCAGCAGCAAAGTGTACGGGTTCGGTGACCGCCCCCGAGGGTTACCAATTGTATGGGTTCGATGACCGCCCTCAAGGGTCCCTTAGTGGAATCACAACATCTTGCATTGTGGGAGGGCGTGAGGAGGTTAAAATGGCCCTAATGTCATTTGGGAGGCATTGTGCCTCCACACCGCTCGAAAGGGATATTAGCATCCGCAAGGGTGTGAACTTCGGGATACAGCATTGTCTCCGCGTGCCTCGATTATCTCTTACCCGAGAAATTTTCACTTTACTTTGCGATAGCCATTGTGTTAAATGTTATATATCTTGCTATCACTTGGTTGTTTATATTGTTAGCATAACTTATTGGTGCACATAGATGAGCCTAGTCGATTTCGGTTTTTGTGCTTGACAAATTAAACTCTGGTTTTATTCTCCATTTATTCAAGCCTAACCCATACTTATTTTAAAGCGACTATTTACCCCCCCCCCCTCTAGGCGACATCCATGATCTTTCAATTGGTATCAAAGCCTCGTCTCTCATTGTTAGGCTTAACCGCCTAGAAAGTAAAGATATTGACTAGGGGATTAGGATTCTTTGACACTCTTTGTTTTGATGGCACAATTTTTCATGTTTGGGTAATTCGCATGCTTAATATCTTTCAGGCCATGGACCAAATTTAGAGAGAATTGTAGACATGGTTTCTTTCCTTCGAAGGATCCTCAAAACCTATCTTCAGAGGATGAGAAAAACTCTTATCTTAATGCTCAAGCTTCTAATGTGATTTTCGATGCTTTGAGTAATGTAGTTATATGTCAACTCATGTCATTCTAGGATGCTCGTGAGTTTTTGACAAAGCTTCAAGATAAATATGGTGTGTCCAAGGTTTGTGAGAACGATTGTTCTCCCTCCACCTCCAGTCGTATAGTGTTATCAACTTCTTCTACTTCACCAACATGTGGTTTGGCACAAGATAATGAAATGATGAGTAGTGTTTGTCATTACAATTATGATAGTGAGCTCATTGTCGCTTATCCTTCATTATTGTCTTATTGCAATGCTTCATCTTTGGACATTAACACTTCGAGCACTCTAGATGTTTCACATGCTTGTGTTGATGGCTTGCATATCATGTAGAAATTACTTGACTAAATCTCATGATGATATGCTTGCTATGTCTTGTTGCCATGATAAAAATGCCTCTATTTCCTCTATTTATTGTGCTAACAATGTAGAGGAAAACCAACTGTCTATGAAACAAGATGTAGTATTGAATGGTGCTTCACGGGATCTTACTTCATCATCTATTGTTTCTCACTTTTGCCTTATGGTGAAGGCTTCGAAGGTATCTCCTACTTTGAATCACAATATATATCTTCATGATGATGTTGATGATAATGAGGATAATGTTGAAGATAATGATAATGTTGCCTCCGTAAAAATTAAGGGGGAAATGATTTCTGAAGCTCTTCATAAGAATCAAATTGCTCGATTCAACTTCATGGAAATCATGTCTATTGACATTGATAGCAAGAAATACATTGTGGATTTGGAATCTCATCTCGAGGAGCATGAGGTCACCATTGAGAATATGTAAGGTCATGAGCGTGATTACCTAATGTGATTGCGGATCTATCTCAAGCTCTTGAACTTGAACAATACACCATAGAATCTCTTGAGGAGACTTTTTCTCTAGAATTATCTAAAGTGGAGGAATCCCGTGGTAGAGCCTTGAGGTGGCAAATGATTTCAAAATAAAAAATGATAAGCTTGAATTTGCACATGTCCAACTCCTTGAGGACTTTGAGCACCTCGAAAATGGCTCAAGGGTCATTAAGGGTGAGATGATCAAACTCACCGAGTCACATGCTGAACTTAAAGCTTCATATTTAAAAGAGCTTGACAAGTTGTCTTCTCCTCTTGTTATTAATGATGATGTGGGCGCTACAAACTCTATTTCTTGTGAAGCATCCATATTGAAGGAGAATGTTGAGCTACGATCTCAAGTTGAGTTGTTATCTAGCAATTATGGAAAATTGGAAGAAAGTCATGAAAAGCTCTCATGGTGATCTTATAGTATCCCATAATGCGCTAAAGTTAGCTCATGATGCTAGTACTACTACGGTAACATCTAGTGAGCCTCGTGTGGACATTATCACTACTTCTAGTCAAAATGATTTATTGCCATGTGCTAGTCCTCGTTATTCATCTACTCATAACATTGCTACATCTTGTGATGAATTACTTTGTAATATCCCAACATTCTAAATTTTGAAATGTTATATTAAATAAATAGTTTTGATTGTTTATTTGATTGTGGTGTGGTTGCTTGTGTGAAATGGAGTGAAATTTGAAACTTTTGAAAGTGCAATGAGAGGGAACGAAATGACTTTCCCAAACTTTCACCTTGCATTTATGATCTCCGTGAATTCAAATTCATTTCATCACAAAACCCTAGAGTGAAGACGATATGACTTCTTCCATTTAAATAAATGAAAAGGGTTCTCAAAAGATTTGAATTTCATTTGGAAATATTTCAAATTCAGAAACTTTATGCAACTCAATGAGTTTCATGAGAGAAGACAAAATGACTTCTTCAAATGCTAAGAAAGAGAGTTGGAAGTTTCAAAGAATCAAATTGAAAGTCCCTTTGAAGTTATGTTGAAACCCACTTTCAATTTGGAGTTATTTGGTTTTTATTCAAATTATTTTTCTCCAAAAATAAAATATATGGAAAATAGGGTTAAATGATTCCCTATAGTAGAAACGTAGAGAAAAATGAGTCTAAAATCATTTTGGTATTTTAAAATATTTTTATTTGGTTTTTAAATGAACCAGTAGTACTGTTTGCTTTATTAAAAAATTTGTGGAATTTATTTACCACTGAAAAAATGTTCATCCTTTAAGAAATCTTTTTCTGAAATTTTTGATATATAATATGCCTATGTGAAAAAATTCTTTCATTTTCATTATTTAATTTTCCTTTTCTGTTTGTATATAAAAAAACTACATGTGTGCCGGTAATTATATGTTGCCCACATGCGTAGCATAGTGCCAGCAGACGCCCCATCTATTTTTTTCCAACATGGTCCTGGCTCAGCCAACCATTTTTTCTTTCCCAACATAAGTAAAACGGTGTCTGTCAGAGCTTGCCACAGAACTAGTTAACACTTGCTAAACATTTAACGGTTTAAAAGTAAGTAAAAAATATGAAACAAATAGGGGAGCCTCACTCTAATATAATAAGATGATCGAACGGTGTACCGTTAAATGTTTAGCAAGTCTTAACTAGTTCTGTCGCAAGCTATGATAGACACAGTTTTACTTATATATATAGATATATATATATAGGAAAATGGTTGTGTACTCATGGGAGTACGTACTCCTGCTCCTCACATACCACATAGATGAATCTTTCATACCTCATTATTATTTTTAATATACTTCATTAATAATTACTAGATACCCCAAAATGAGTTTCATGAAAAAAAATCATGTGAGTCTACATATTTTTGAAGGTTTGCGTATATACTGATTTGTACGTGAAAAATGTATATTACAAAAAGTACGTCACAAATGATAATTTTTCAACCAAACTCGTATTGGGGTATCTAAGAATACTTAATGAAGTATATTGAGAATAATAGAGGGGTATAATCCATGCGTACAAGAGGTATATTGACGATGGGAGTACATAATCCCAAGAGTACAAAAAATTAGTCCTATATATATATATACATGTGCGCTATTCTATTTTGCGTAACATAATATTATTCTATTACTCTACTTGAACTGACGGTTTCAGGCGGTTGTACTCATGACTTTTGAGCGGTTGAACTTATTCGTTTAGTTCTATCTAGCATATCGTCTTTTTTAGTTCAAAAAAATTACAATTTTTTTGTCGGAACGGGCGTGTAATATATCATTGGAAAACTCTTGACAACTATATTTCAAGTATATTGAACGTTTTTGCAAAATCATCATGGTTTAAGAGAAGTTTTGAAAAAACCGTTTTTTTCAAAACCGAAAACACGAATCGTATTTTGGACTCAATTTTCAAACGGATTGTCGGAATTGAGTTCATTGATAGTTGTGATGTGATGTCATTGATGTTTGTGTGTTTTGAGTTCATTGATATACAATAAGACAATATTAAGGCGTGTGCTATGCTTTCAAGTAAAGATCTTATTGGTATATTTATGACTTCCTTTTCGATATCTTGTTCCTTTGTGTTGTAACTATTTCGTGTGTACATCCTTCTTTGTGGATTGATATCATCATGATTTTCATCTACCTAGAATCTTATACACTTGGGAGAAATTACATCTCTAGATGATATCGTTTTCTTTCACGTCCACCGTTTCATTCTTTTTTATTTCTTCGTTGGCTTCGTGAAAGCTTTTGCCTTGGGTGCGGGTCTTATATGTATGCATCTTGATGCACTCAGTCTCGATGAAGTTTGTTATCCTCATGCTTATCTTGATGAGGCTTTTGTCATTTCGATTTGTATCCCTGCTCTTGACGAGGCTATTTTCTTCTATCATCACCATGGGTCGTCATAAGCTTTGGTTTTTTATTTGTATTTTAGTGAGCTTCTGAACCCATTTGCTTGATGTGTGTGTGTGTTACCTTCTTAACCTCGTGTGTGTGGGAAGGACATGTCTTGCACCTTCTATCTCATTTATTCAAGACTATGTTGATGCTTAATGCTCATTGTAGGATCGAAAGTATGTCTAGAGGGGGGGGGTGATTAGACTACTTGACCAAATAAAAACTTAGCCTTTCCCCTATTTTAAGTTTTGACAGTTTTTAGCAATTTAGCACAAGTCAAGCAATATTCCTACACATGTAATTCTAGAGTTGTCGCAGCGGGAAGTAAATCATTGCATATGAAGGTAAAGGGAGGGGTTTGGAGAGTGCAAACGCAATTCAAGACACGGATGTTTTGGCGTGGTGCCGATAGGTGGTGCTATCGTACATCCACGTTGATGGAGACTTCAATGCACGAATGGTAACGGTTGCGCAAGTCCATGGAGGGCTCCACCCACAAAGGGTCCATGAAGAAGCAACCTTGTCTATCCCACCATGGCCATTGCCCACGAAGGACTTGCCTCACTAGGGTAGATCTTCATGAAGTAGTGATCTCCTTGCCCTTACAAACTCCTTGGTTCAACTCCACAATCTTGTCGGAGGCTCCCAAGTGACACCTAACAAATCTAGGAGACACCACTCTCCAAAAGGTAATAGATGGTGTGTTGATGATGAACTCCTTGCTCTTGTGCTTCAAATAATAGTCTCCCCAACACTCAACTCTCTCTCACAGATTTGGATATGGTGGAAAGAAGATTTGAGTGGAAAGCAACTAGGGGAAGGCTAGAGATCAAGATTCATATGGTAGGATTGGAATATCTTGGTCTCAACACATGAGCAGGTGGTTCTCTCTCAGAAAATGAATAGTGGACGTATAGGCACGTTCTGATGGCTCTCACACTGATGGAGAGGGGGTGGAGGGGTATATATAGCTTCCACACAAAATCTAGCTGTTACACACATTTCACCAGACTCGGTCAGACCGAATAGAAGAACTCGGTCAGACCGAAGCATTTCAAAATGTGAATGTTAGGCATCTCAGTGGGACCGATACTATCAGCTCGGTGAGACAGATGCATTAGGGTTAGGGAAAAACCTCAACTTGGTTTGACCGATAACACAAGCTCGATGAGACCGATTCTGGTAATAGGAAAAACAGAGACTTGGCCAGGCAAACTCTATGAGACTGATCACTCCTTTCGGTGAGACCGAAACGTTAGAAAAGGTAACCAGAGAGTTTGCATTACCAACTCGGTGGGACCAATCCGCTCATCTCGGTTACACCGAAACGTTATGAAAGGGAAACAGAGAGTTGGCAATACCATTTCGATGAGACTGAAATCCCTATCGGTGAGACTGGACTGATTAGGGTTTTGGCAGTGGCTATGTCAAGTGAACTCGGTGGCGTCGGGTAGATCAAATCGGTGGGGCCGAGTTTGACTTTTAGGTTTAGGACAAATGTGGAAATGATAAAGTGGTTGAGGGATTTGGAGCTTACCACTGAGCATATTGAGCAAGTAGACCATTAAGCAACACGTCATCGCCTTTTACTAGTATTGGCTTTTCCTATGGACTCAATGTGATCTTGGATCACTAAAATGAAAATGTAAAGTCTTGATGTTTTGCTAATCTTTGTCCTTAGCTTTTTGAGGGGTCCACATATCTAATCCATGCCATGCCAATCATTGAACTTCCTGAAATATTCATCTTGAAAGGATATTAGTTCAATGAGCTATATGTTGTTATTAATTACCAAAACCACCTAAGGAATAGTTGCACTTTCACTCATCCTTATATTAGTCTTCTCAAGTGCTTTGCCAAGACTCACACAACATAATTCTAGTTGAGCCTATTCCTAAGTTTCCTATTTTACATATTACTCAACCATTTGTTTGTTACAAGTGTTAGGCCTAGTTTTTATTATATGTCGACTTGCACTTATTTTGAGTTTCTATTGATTTTGGGGGAGGGATGATCCTATTTTGTGCACTTTGTATCCATTTACAAAAATTCTAAATAGTGCACAAATCATGGGGAGCTTTTCTAGTTTATTTAGAACACTCCTATGGCCACATCATAGTTTCTTTTATTCATGTGGCTCGTAGGATCATCTGATTGCTTGTTTTAATTGCTATCTTTTGATTGCTTGCTTCACACTTTGGTATTTCTTTCTACCATATCATCCTTCTCCAATCTTTGGATCCTCAGTATTGTTTGTCTTCCTCCAACTATTTATCATTGGATATGTGTATCTCATTGCACTCATATTTTGAGAGCTACACACTTAATGGAGCAACACATATTATATTGGCCTTCTAAGTTTTTTGCCCATTTTGGCAATCGATGCCAATGGGGGATGTCACACCCTCATTTTCGTGCCACATTGCTTAAGCTAATAATCATGCTAAAATTGTGGATTTACAAAACCTTTTGAGTGATTTTGACTTCGCTTGACTGATTTTCTGTCTGCTGTTTGCTAGTGCTCTAAAAATCAAATAAATCCTCCAACTCTTATACTCCATCTCCTTCATCCAAAACCTTTTCCCAATGATCATGCCATGTGTATAGACCAGTATAGAATTTTCTTATAAAAATATTTTGGCCAAATAGTATTTTCTAAAATTAGTTTTCCAAAACACCCTGAATTAAGGTGTGCACTACAAGTACCTTATTTAGGGTGTGAAAAATCTTTCAAAAAGAATATTTGAACCCTACTAGGTATAGGACTCCCATAAACCACAACATTATAATTTTAAAATTTATTTTTATATTTTATTTAAAAGCTTTTTCTTAAGGCCAGAAATGGTCTTTAATAGGGAAAAATTATTTAATTATTTCAAAAATATTTGCCAAAATTCAGGGAGACTCATAGGACATATATTGTCCATATATAAGAGTTTCAACACATGGTCATGTTCAAATTATTGGACAAATCCTTCAATAACCCTTTCTGGATATTTCAAGCTTTTGAAATATTTACAAAGGGAATATTCTCCAAAAATTCCAGGGAAATTCTATCATGTCAAATATGACATATTTGATGATCTTACAAAGCCTCATGCCTTGAAGATCAAGGAAACATCATCTGATCCCCTCAAAACCATTTATGTCCATTTTGAAGGTTGAGCAACTTTACATTGGCAACTTTGCCCAAATGAGTTCAAACTTGGTGGAAGAGCCTAAATGTATGTGACATTCCATCCTGTTAAGTCCCATGTCAATTGGAAGTCTTTTGCTTTCCCAAAACTTGATCAAACACCTTGTGCCAATTTACCAAAACCATTGTTTTGACCCCTTCCCCTGTTTCCCTTTACCTCAAATTCTTACCACAGGTGAACATGATCATCTTCTACCTCCTGTAAATCAAACATGCCTTAGCTCAATCATTGGAGGGGGTAAAACCCCATTTTACTATTCTGGTCAGCAGCTTTCTCCTCCTCTTTCACCTCCCTCCTCACTCCAGTGGCCCTCCATGGCATCCAAGACCATCACACATTTCCTTACTCCTCCCCTGACCCCCTAGACAACATTGGGAAAGATGGACATGACCAGAGCGGTGAGGGCACGGCCGTGCCGGCCATACGGGCGCTCTGGAGCGCGCTACAGTGTGCTCCCGCACTGTAGCCGCGTCCTGCCCGAGGCACCCGACAGCCTTGGGCGTTGGGATCGTGTCTCCCGAGGTGCCCTCGACGTCCGTGACCTACAGACCTGTCGGCCCTATCCTCCCCTGCCCTCCTTCTCCCTCCGCGAGCTCACCCGAGCGCGTCCGTGGACGCTGCCCACGGTGCACCACTGCCACTCTATTTAGAGCCCCCCCCC
>LR738710.1:382521633-382535996 GCA_902687465.1 Secale cereale | reverse complement strand
CCCCGAGCTCTCGTGTGGCCTCTCTCCACTTCCCCTCTCCCGCACGAACCCCCTGAACAAACTCCCTCTCCCCCTGGTGCTCTCTTCCCCTCTCCATGGCCGACGTGTCGCCGTCGGCCTCCTCCTAAATTCGCACCACCAGGGCCCCCTCCCCTCCACTCCTGCGCTCTACGGGATCCCCAGGACCACCGCAACGCACTCCGCGCCCCGTTTGCACTTCCCGGTGGCCGTGCCGGCGGGCTCATCCTCGATAGCACCCGGCCCGTCGCGCCCAAAGCTCCTCCTCCTCCCGAGCTCCTCCGCGAGCATGGAGCACCTGGACGGGCGCGCCTTGTCGTGCTGGACCCACCGGTGTGCCGGACGTCGCCGGAGGTGGCCGGAGCCGCCAGGGAGAGCGCCGATGCTCGCGCTGCCTCACGCCCCCCGTCGCTCCTCTGCCTCAGGCGCGAGGTAGGGGACGACCTCCCCACCAGCTGGCAGGGGGCCTCGCCCGTCAGCGGCTGTGCCGACCGAGCCGGCCCACTAGTCGGGTTAAGTGGAAACGGCTTCGGGCCGATTCGCTTGCCCCGCTGGGTGGCTCCTTCCCGCGATGCGCCTTCGGCGTCACCACCTGTCCCCGCACAGCCGAGCCACTGGGCCGGCCCACTGTCTATCCGTCGCCATGGGCGTAGTAAACGGGTATAACCCTTTTTCCTTTTCTTTCCCTTTTTCAGACAACTTCACAAATCCATAAATAAATCAAATAAGCTCCAAACTTGATGATTCATATTTATTCTGGCTCCATAAATCATGCTCTATCACATGGTGCAACATTCACATTTTTCCAGAAACTTTTCCTTCACGAATAATTATCAAATGTCATTATTCCATTTTTTGTGATAAACTTTAGAAAATCACAGAGGGCTCAAATTTGATCCAAATGCAGTGGTTCAAATTCCTAGGTGCTTGTCATATCCAAACTTAGTTTTGGAACATTTTTATTAATACTTACTGTACCCCACCAAATAATGAGCCATTTCTTCATATTTATCAACTTTGCAAAATCCTAGGGAATTCATTTGAATTCCAAATCCAGTGAAACCAACTCCTAGATGCTTCTAAAATCATGACTTGATGGATAGGTGCCTTTGCTCATTGTTCAAAAATATATTTCTGTACACTTCTTTCAAATCCATGAAACCCTTGATTCCATCATATTGAAATGTGCCAAACCATCCATTGATCATACCCCAATGAAACCACCTTGGTTATTTTTCATATGACCAGTGGTATCCTAGAAAAGTCCAACTCCTATTTTTAGAGCACTTTTATTTTTGCTTTGATTGTGTTGCTTATTCTGATTGTTTCCATCGTTAGTTGACGAAATAAACGGAGTACTCGGAGATGAACCAGTAGGTTTGAAGACTCGGAAGGATAAGGCAAGCAGCCCTTTGACCATGATACACTTGTGTTCCTCGGAACCCGTTTGTTTCCGAATGCATGATGATAAGAGTTACGGTGGTAACCTAGTTTAGAACCACCACATGATGCATGCTTTACTCTTGATCTTGCTATGTGCTAGATGCAATGCAAATGGTTAGTAGTGATGTTAGTGATGCGTGTGTGCCATGAAACCCTCGTGGTTGCATTCTTTTCATAAACCCCATCGGGTGCCCCTAATGCCCGAGGGTGATATTGAGTTAGGTCATCACTTGAGGAAGAAGTGATGTGCCTGTAAGATCCTGTGCATGGGTGAAATGATGGATTAGATTTATGTGTGACTACCATCCCAACCATATATGTGCAACCACTCTACCCCTTATGGGACGGGGCGTTATTGATTACTTAGGCCGATACTAGCATGGTGCCCACATTACTAGTGACGGGAAGACTTGGGGTCTTTCCCGGGACGTGGTCGTGCTTGGATAGACGACCATGACTGTTTTCACAGGGCACCAGACACACCGTTGGTCCCTTCGTGTACGCGTGATGTTGAATATAGGGCAAGTCCCATGATCTATTGTTGTACTCGAGGGCTGTGCACCAACGAGTGGACTCTATGTTAGTGTCGTCTAAGGAAAGATAATGACCGGGTGCTTCCCTCGAGTACTTGAGGTACTGCGGGATCGTGGGTGACACGAAAGCTTCCCGGATCTTGTGGGTAAAGTGCGCAACCTCTGTAGAGTGTAAAACTATTCGAATAGCCGTGTCCACGGTCATGGACAGTTGGGTGGTGCTACTTAAACTATGTCCAGAGTTTTACTACATCGGTGAAAGTACGTATGTGATGAGTCAAGGTGGTGACTTGACTCATTGAGTTGAATCCTATCCATGTTGTTATCGGTAACCCATTCTCGAGGTTACGTGAATTTATTGATGCATATACTTGATGGTAGAATATTTATTCTAGCTCGTTGCTAGATAGTTCATTGTTGTTCAATTGCATTGTTACTTGAACCAAATCATGGGTTGCTTGCGAGTACATTCAAAGTACTCATTGGCTTGCCACTGGTTATTTTATTGGCCAGGCAGGAGAGAACAGGATATGATGAAGATTTCTTGGTGACGAGCATGCGAGCTAGGACGCTTCCCAGTCAGAATGCCTGTAGGGTTAAGGCAGATGGCATGGGCCCAAGTTGTCATTGAAGATTTCTGCTGCGATGATATACTCAAGACTCGACCATAGTGGTCCTATTTGTGTAATACAGTATGTATGGATGTAAGACTCTTGTTATTCAGCTTCTGTGTGTTCAGTGAGCATTGATCTCTGGGATCACTATACACGTGCATTCGGTGATCACGACTTATGAGTCGGGGTCCCCACAGAGCTGGTATCAGAGCCATCCTGACTGTAGGAAGCCTTAGTTAGCATGGTCGTTAGTTAGGGTAAAACTATTTTCAAAACTATTACTAGTTTTCAAAACTATCTATAGTTCTCTTCCCTTCTCAGTTTTTCGAAAACCAGGCTATACTAGATCTCTTCCCCTTCAAATACTATGGTCGCTAGAACCCTTATGCCCCTGACCACTGGATTTTCTGTAATCCTTGTGGAGTAACCTTGTCATTACCGTTGTTGTGTCGGCAACCACCGGTGGACGAGAACCTCGCCATTTGGTCCGCCTTGCTATAGTGAACAGGAAAACGGTTCTTTTCATCCCCCGCTCTTGGTGTCGATGTTGTCACCAACGAAACCGACATGTTGAACCTCTATTATTCCTTGTTATTGTCAATGCATAAGGATTGCCTACCTGGTACCCTCGACGCCCCAGAAGGCACAAGACATCGTCATGATTAAAGAGACAAGAGAAGACCAAGTCAACGCCAGCTACAAGGAGGCACCTTCACCACCTCACTTCATCAGGCGAGAAGTTGTTGAAGATTCTTCAGGCTCAACCTGGATCGTTTATCAAACAACTACTAGGGACATAGCAACACCGGAGGAAAACTCAGAAGACTGCACGAGGCACAAGTCACGACACTGAGTCCGAGAACCCCTAGGGTAGGATGAGTCGTGTACCCCCTATGCGCAGTCGAGACCGTGTGATGGTTCGAATAGAACCATGATTGAGTGTTGCTTGCTTTTATTTGTTTGTGTTTTGATATAAGTCGCACTTTTGTCCTAGGCAACAAGTGCATGGCTATATCATCTTCCTTGCCTTGTTTCTTTTGTTGCGGTCTTTTTGCACCTATTTGTTTGCACCTGCACTATAGAACCCCCTTTAGGCATTTCCCTCCTCTACGCTACTTTCTCCCCAACTGAAGACCCGCAAGACAAGAAGTACCAAGGATTCCAACTCGGTGACCAACTAACAATGAAAACTTCTGCTACAACCTCCACGATCGAGTGCAACCCCGTAGAATTATGTTTAACCCTCCAGACTAGTAACCCATTCCTAGACCCTTTGAGACTTCACGAGACACTCCAGCATGAGCCCTTAACCATGTGCCTAACCCATAGAGTTACAAGAGCACCAGTTAAGCCTCTATAGCCATGGGTTCGAAATGGAACTAGTGGACACAGTGAGTGAGCACATTTTCATCCTAATATAGCACGAGAACTGACGATGCCATAGATAGACCAATTTGAGGATATAAGACAGGTGACTTGGTGGCCTTATATCAGTGACTTCGAGGAATTTTCTGAGACCTTGATGGATTGTGAGGTTTTCATGTTGGTGGGATCATGATTAATAGAGTAGCGTAACTATCATCACCCTGGAGCAACTTGGATTTGCAGGGCTATTGTGATCGCAAATTGAGATTCTTGGAGGTATACGGATTTGACTTGATCAGATAATATTGATAGTAGATAGTTGGCATTTTTAGGATGACTTGGGGGAAATGTAGGAGTACTCGTTGGTCATGAGATTTGGATTTAAGTAGGTGATTCTGGTTGGGTATAGATGCTAGATATGTCTGCATGGTTCGGAGTAGATTGGATTTAGGCCGATGATCCTGATCATGATACCATGCTTCTCGGTGGACAATAAACTAGGAGATTGGATTATTTGTCAGAGTTGATTTAGGGATCTATATAATCATTACCATGGAGTTTACTTGACCCGGATGATGGGAATTTGGTGGACTTACTATCTAATGCATAGTCCTTTCAAGTATTTGGGTATTATAGGAACTTGAGATCTTGCGTAACACCGTAGACATCGGAATTGTAGAATTGTTGGATTATGTGGTGATTGATGGAAATTACCGGGCCAATGGAGTTGATCTGTAGGAAGGAAACAAGATCTTGGAGTGGCATATGACGTGTTTCCACATAATAGAGGTGCATTATCGTGAGCCTTGCAAGAATAGGTTGGGCGCTTGGATTGTGGTGCTTGATTCCCGTTTGGTAGCTTGTATGCCCTACCCGTGGATTTTTGGGGGTAGCCATGCATATGATTAATGGGATCGTAGACATGTATAATTTTTTTAAACCGCCTCTTGAGAGTCATGAGGATATGAATGGCATGAGTGGTGATTGAAGTCGGTCTATGCGAGAAGATGCGTTTTCGTCCGGAGTACTAGATAGAGCTATTGGCATCTCAGAAACCGTGCTTAAGGATAAGATAATACACGTTCACTCACTCACTAGAATCCTTGAAACCCTTAAGCCCCACCGAGCCACAACATGGTCAGATCCCAACCACAGGCCTTGACTCTGAGTCAAGAAGACCTCTACCAACACCCAACGGAGACCACCACCAATACCCCAGCCTACCTTGCGTACCCCATAGACCTCATGGAGTAATTGGACAAGTTGAGTAACATCATTATTTGATGGCCTACTTGTCTGCCCGAAGACAAAAGAAGAGACGGACAGCTGGATAGAAGACATTTGAAGACCGCCCTGTCAAGAAGGAAGAACTACACCGACCACCGTCATCAAGAAGTAAACTTCTGCGTCTAAGACCGGGCGTATCTGCAAACCACTCCTCTCGAAGGGACCGAGCATTTCCGTGTCGAAGGAACACTCACACCAAGATATATCGACTTCCTTCAAGTTCACTGCCAGTCATATAGTAGACGGCTACCAGCTAGATTTACCACCTGAGATACCCACCGTGCACCAAATATTCCACGGGTCACCACGCTGGAAGTACTTCTTACTTCCTAACTAGCCCGGTCCCCGCTAAGACATCGATCACCGAGCCTTTGACGTCTAGCTCAACCTAACCCATACCAGAGACCCCTCAGCAACCTGCATCAAAGAGGGTAACAAGCAAGAAGCCACACCACCAAGTACTTCAAGATTCCATGGAGCACCACTCGGAAGCAGAACCAACAAGAGAAGTGAAGATTACCCCATATCCAAGACTTCGTATTTCCTTTCCACGCCTAGTCTGGGAATCTCGGGGACGAGATTCTTGTAAGGGGGGTAGGTCTGTCACACCCTGATTTTCGTGCCACATTGCTTAAGCTAATAATCATGCTAAAATTGTGGATTTACAAAAACTTTTGAGTGATTTTGACTTTGCTTGACTGATTTTTCTGTCTGCTGTTTGCTAGTGCTCTAAAAATCAAATAAATCCTCCAACTCTTATACTTCATCTCCTTGATCCAAAACCTTTTCCCAATGATCATGCCATGTGTATAGACCAGTATAGAATTTTTTTATAAAAATATTTTGGCCAAATTGTATTTTCTAAAATTAGTTTTCCAAAACCCCCTGAATTAAGGTTTGCACTACAAGTACCTTATTTAGGGTGTGAAAAATCTTTCAAAACAAATATTTGAACCCTACTAGGTATATGACTCCCATAAACCACAAAATTATAATTTTAAAAGTTATTTTTATATTTTATTTAAAAGCTTTTTCTTAAGGCCAGAAATGGTCTTTAATAGGGAAAAATTATTTAATTATTTCAAAAATATTTGCCAAAATTCAGGGAGACTCATAGGACATATATCGTCCATATATAAGAACTTCCACACATGGTCATGTTCAAATTATTTGACAAATCCTTCAATAACCCTTTCTGGATATTTCAAGCTTTTGAAATATTTACAAAGGGAATATTCTCCAAAAATTCCAGGGAAATTCTATCATGTCAAATATGACATATTTGATGATCTTACAAAGCCTCATACCTTGAAGATTAAGGAAACATCATCTGATCCCCTCAAAACCATTTATGTCCATTTTGAAAGTTGAGCAACTTTACATTGGCAACTTTGCCCAAATGAGCTCAAACTTGGTGAAAGAGCCTAAATGTATGTGACATTCCATGCTGTTAAGTCCCATGTCAATTGGAAGTCTTTTGCTTTCCCAAAACTTGATCAAACACCTTCTGCCAATTTACCAAAACCATTGTTTTGACCCCTTCCCCTGTTTCCCTTTACCTCAAATTCTTACCACATGTGAACATGATCATCTTCTACCTCCTGTAACTCACACATGCCTCAGCTCAATCATTGGAGGGGGTAAAACCCCATTTTACTCTTCTGGTCAGCAGTTTTCTCCTCCTCTTTCACCTCCCTCCTCACTCCAGTGGCCCTCCATGGCATCCAAGACAATCACACATTTCTTTACTCCTCCCCTGACCCCCTAGACAACATTGGGCAAGATGGACGCGACCAGAGCGGTGAGGGCACGGCCGTGCCGGCCATACGGGCGCTCTGGAGCGCTCTATAGTGCGCTCCCTCACTGTAGCCGCGTCCTACCCGAGGCACCCGACAGCCTGGGGCATTGGGATCGTGTCTCCCGAGGTGCCCTCGACGTTCGTGACCTGCAGACCTGTCGGCCCTATCCTCCCCTGCCCTCCTTCTCCCTCCGCGAGCTCACCCGAGCGCGTCCGTGGACGCTGCCCACCGTGCACCACTGCCACTCTATTTAGAGCCCCCCCCGATCTCTCGTGTGGCCTCTCTCCACTTCCCCTCTCCCGCACGAACCCCCTAGACAAACTCCCTCTCCCCCTGGTGCTCTCTTCCCCTCTCCATGGCCGACGTGCCGCCGTCGGCCTCCTCCTAAATTCGCACCACCAGGGCCCCCTCCCCTCCACTCCTGCGCTCTACGGGATCTCCAGGACCACCGCAACGCACTCCGCGCCCCGTTTGCACTTCCCGGTGGCCGTGCCGGCGGGCTCATCCTCGACAGCACCCCAGCCCGTCGCGCCCAAAGCTCCTCCTCCTCCCGAGCTCCTCCGCGAGCATGGAGCACCTGGACGGGCGCGCCTCGTCGCGCTGGACTCACCGGTGTGCCGGACGTCGCCGAAGGTGGCCGGAGCCGCCAGGGAGAGCGCCGGTGCTCGCGCTGCCTCGCGCCCCCTGTCGCTCCTCTGCCTCAGGCGCGAGGTAGGGGATGACCTCCCCACCAGCTAGCAGGGGGCCCCGCCCGTCAGCGGCTGTGCCGACCGAGCCGGCCCACCAGTCGGGTTAAGTGGAAGCGGCTTCGGGCCGATTCGCTTGCCGTGCTGGGTGGCGCCTTCCCGCGATGCGCCTTCCGCGTCACCACCTCTCCCCGCACAGCCGAGCCGCTGGGCCGGCCCACTGTCTATCCATCGCCCTGGGCGCAGTAAAGGGGTATAACCCTTTTTCCTTTTCTTTCCCTTTTTCAGACAACTTCACAAATCCATAAATAAATCAAATAAGCTCCAAACTTGATGATTCAAATTTATTTTGGCTCCATAAATCATGATCTATCACATGGTGCAACATGCACATTTTTCCAGAAACTTTTCCTTCACGAATAATTATCAAATATCATTATTCCATTTTCTATGATAAACTTTAGAAAATCACAGAGGGCTCAAATTTGATCCAAATGCAGTGGTTCAAATTCCTAGGTGCTTGTCATATCTAAACTTAGTTTTGGAACATTTTTATTAATACTTCCTGTACCCCACCAAATAATGAGCCATTTCTTCATATTTATCAACTTTGCAAAATCCTAGGGAATTCATTTGAATTCCAAATCCAGTGAAACCAACTCCTAGATGCTTCTAAAATCATGACTTGATGGATAGGTGCCTTTTCTCATTGTTCAAAAATATATTTCTGTACACTTCTTTCAAATCCATGAAACCATTGATTCCATCATATTGAAATGTGCCAAACCATCCATTGATCATACCCCAATGAAACCACCTTGGTTATTTTTCATATGACCAGAGGTATCCTAGAAAAGTCCAACTTCTATTTTTAGAGCACTTTTATTTTTGCTTTGATTGTGTTGCTTATTCTGATTGTTTCCATCGTTAGTTGACGAAATAAACGGAGTACTCGGAGATGGACCATAAGGTTTGAAGACTCGGAAGGATAAGGCAAGCAGCCCTTTGACCATGATACACTTGTGTTCCTTGGAACCCGTTTGTTTCCGAATGCATGATGATAAGAGTTACGGTGGTAACCTAGTTTAGAACCACCACATGATGCATGCTTTACTCTTGATCTTGCGATGTGCTAGATGCAATGCAAATGGTTAGTAGTGATGTTAGTGATGCATGTGTGCCATGAAACCCTCGTGGTTGCATTCTTTTCATAAACCCCATCGGGTGCCCCTAATGCCCGAGGGTGATATTGAGTTAGGTCATCACTTGAGGAAGAAGTGATGTGCCGGTAAGATCTTGTGCATGGGTGAAATGATGGATTAGATTTATGTGTGACTACCGTCCCAACCATATATGTGCAACCACTCTACCCCTTATGGGACGGGGCGTTATTGATTACTTAGGCCGATACTAGCATGGTGCCCACATTACTAGTGACGGGAAGACTTGGGGTCTTTCCCGAGACGTGGTCGTGCTTGGATAGACGACCATGACTGTCTTTACAGGGCACCAGACACACCGTTGGTCCCTTCGTGTACGCGTGATGTTGAAAATAGGGCAAGTCCCATGATCTATTGTTGTACTCGAGGGCTGTGCACCAACGAGTGGACTCTATGTTAGTGTCGTCTAAGGAAAGATAATGACCGGGTGCTTCCCCCGAGTACTTGAGGTACTGCGGGATCATGGGTGACACGAAAGCTTCCCGGATCTTGTGGGTAAAGTGCGCAACCTCTGTAGAGTGTAAAACTATTCGAATAGCCGTGTCCACGGTCATGGACAGTTGGGTGGTGCTACTTAAACTATGTCCAGAGTTTTACTACATCGGTGAAAGTACGTGTGTGATGAGTCAAGGTGGTGACTTGACTCGTTGAGTTGAATCCTATCCATGTTGATATCGGTAACCCGTTCTCAAGGTTACGTGAATTTATTGATGCATATAATTGATGGTAGAATATTTGTTCTAGCTCGTTGCTAGATAGTTCATTGTTGTTCAATTTCATTGTTACTTGAACCAAATCATGGGTTGCTTGCGAGTACATTCAAAGTACTCATTGGCTTGCCACTGGTTATTTTATTGGCCAGGCAGGAGAGAACAGGATATGATGAAGATTTCTTGGTGACGAGCATGCGAGCTAGGACGCTTCCTAGTCAGAATGCCTGTAGGGTTAAGGCAGATGGCATGGGCCCAAGTTGTCATTGAAGATTTCCGCTGCGATGATATACTCAAGACTCGACCATAGTGGTCCTATTTGTGTAATACGGTATGTATGGATGTAAGACTCTTGTTATTCGGCTTCTGTGTGTTCAGTGAGCATTGATCTCTGGGATCACTGTACACGTGCATTCGGTGATCACGACTTATGAGTCGGGGTTCCCACAGGGGAGAAGTTTAGAGAGTTTGTTTCTACATGCTTTGGCTTTGTTCCTAAGCATTTGCATCTCATGCTCATGCATTATTGGTTGTTACTTTGCTTGGTTGTGTGTAATTCCTTATATAAACTCTGTTGAAAGTGATGTCATCGATAACCAAAGTGGGGGAAACTCAAAGAGCATGGTGCCCCATGTTTGGTTTTGGTCATTGATGACAATCTCTATGGAATAATGGCTGCCTTGAGTTATACTTGAAGGGTTTGTCCATAGGCTCTTCTTGAAGTCTATTTTTTGGTTTCAAGGATATTATGCGATGACCAAGGTGCTATTCAAGTAATTATCCAAAGATTGGTCATAGAGAAGACATGGTAAAAGGTTGATGAAGACTAAGTCAAAGAGTGAATCAAGTTGATCAACACAAAAAGCATAGAATTTGTATCGAGAAGGATCAAGGCATAACATGGTATGGCAAGCATTGTCCATTACGCTTTGTACACTAACCCATGGTCTAGGTGAGAGTTCTTGGTGGGGTTAGGTTGCGGTGTGCAAGTTCTAGTCGAGCATTTGATGGAAATATGACCTAGAGGCAATAATAAAATGGTTATTTTTATATTTCCTTAATCATGATAAAGGTTTATTACTCATGCTAGAATTGTATTAACCGGAAACTTAAATACATGTGTGCATACATAAAAAAATACCATGTCCCTAGTAAGCCTCTACTAGACTAGCTCATTGATCAAAGATGGTTAAGGTTTCCTAAGCATGGACATGTGTTGTCATTTAATAACAGGAGCACATCATTGCGAGAATGATGTGATGGAGATGACCCATCCATTAGCTTAGCATTTGATCGTATAGTTTATTGCTACTGCTTACATGTATGTCAAATACATATTCCTTTGACTATGAGATCATGCAACTCCTGGATACCGAAGGAATGCCTTGTGTGCTATCAAAAGTCACAATGTATCTGGGTGATTATAAAGATGCTCCACATGTATCTCTGAAGGTGTTTTGCTGGGTTGGCATGAATCAATATTAGGATTTTTCACTCGGAGTATCGGAGAGGCATCTCTGGGCCCTCTCGGTGATACACATCATAATAAGCCTTGCAAGCAAATGACTAATGAAGTTAGTCACATGATGATGTGTTACAGAATGAGTAAAGAGACTTGCCAGTAACGAGATTGAAGTAGGTATAGAGATACCGACGATCAAATCTCGGGCAAGTAACACACCGACGGACAAAAGGAATTGTGTATGTTGTCATAACGGTTCGATCGATAAAGATCTTCGTAGAATATGTAGGAGCCAATATGGGCATCCAGGTTCCACTATTGGTTAATGACCAGAGAGGTGTCGCAGTCATGTCTACATAGTTCTCGAACTCGTAGGGTCCGCACGCTTAACGTTCGTTGATGATGTAGTGTTATATGAGTTATGTGATTTGGTGACCGAATGTTGTTTGGAGTCCCGGATGAGATCACGGACATGACGAGGAGTCTTGAAATGGTCGAGAGGTAAATATTGATATATGGGACGGTGGTATTTGGACACCGGAAGTGTTCCATAGGGTATTGGGTACTTATCGGGTCACCGGAAGGAGTTTCGGGCACCCCCGACAATCCTATGGGCCTTATGGGCCAAGTGAGGGAACACACCAGCCCACAAGGGGATGGTGCGCCCTATAGGGGCCGGCCATAGCAGGAGGAGAAGGAAAGGGGGGAAGTGTAATGCCCAGTATGCGACTATGTCTCCCACGTGTCGAGGCACGACTTAAAGACATAAGGGCATACTAGAATGATCTCAAGTATGGTATCTTTGCACATCTCATGTAAAATTTAGGGATGAAATAGAAAAGATAGTTGGCTTACACTCGCCACATCACACAATGATTACAATAGCATACATCATCCAATAACACAGGGTCCGACTACGGATGAAAATCCAAATGTGAAAGATACCATAAACACAAGGCCTGATCGCCCCTAGTAGGAACCACTACTGATCGTCGAAAACGTCACATACATACGGCCAAGCTCTTCATCGAACTCCCAGTGAAGTTCTTGTCCATCTCCTTCATCGTACTCAGTTGTACCTGCATCTGATGTGTGTTGTAACTATGAGCCACAAGGACTCAGCAATCCCGTTCTCGGGTATCAAAACTAACAAAGCCTTAGGTGAGGAAAGGCTATAAAAGTGTCTGCAGCAAGCACTAAGCATCTAGCTTACGAGTTTAGAGCGAGAAGAGAACAAGTGCCAACGGTCGCCAAGTTGATCAAGAAGTGATCCTAACTACTCACGATCAAACATAACCCCACCGTGTTCACTTCCCGAAGCCCTTCGGAAAGAGACCATCACGGTTACTCACACAGGTAGTGTATTCTTGTGAATATGGTGTCAGGTTATCTACAACCGGATATTAACAAATTCCCATCCGCCACATAACCGCGGGCATAGCTTTTGAAAGTTCATAACCCTGCAGGGGTGTCCCAACTTAGCCCATCACAAGCTCTCACATTCAGCAGAGATAATAATGATATTACCCCTTATCTTAGGGACAATCCGATTAAGCTCGGAATCCCGGTGCACAAGACATTTCGACAATGGTAAAACAAGTCCAGCAAGATCTGCCGGCGTGCCGACACCCTGATAGTAGCCGCACGTATCTCGTCTCAGGCCACGTCCGGATGAGCAATATGTACAGCAACCAAAGACCCCAGATAACTGGGTGGCACCGCAAGTGGCTCTAGTTTGGGACCAACACCATCAGCACTGCCCCCCTGTTATGTAGAAGAATCCTCGGGGACATGACCCCCTATGCAAATTAATTAATTAATTAAGTTGTTATTATGAGGCAAAATAAAACAAATGTTGGGCCTTGCTGGAGGAGTTTTATTCAAAGATGAACTGCCAACGGGTTCCCATATACCCAGCCGCATTAGGAACGCAAAATCAAGGAACATAACACCGGTTTATCGGTTCGTAAGGTGGCATGAGTGGAACACAACACCGAGCAAAAGGCCAAGCCTTCCACCCATTGCCAAGTATATTGGTGTGTTAATATATTTAAGAGATATTGTGATATTCCAACAACAAGTTCCAACATGGAGCAATCTTCATCTTCACCGGCAACTAACAACGCTATAAGAGGGGCTGAGCAAGCGGGTAACATAGCCAAAAAACGGTTTGCTGGGAAGGTATCAAAGGTTAGAGGTTTCATGGCAACAATAGGAGGCTGACAAACAGGAATAGGCATCGAGGTATATCTAAAGCGCGAGACAACTAGCATAGGCAAAGATAGAGGTGATATCGAGGAATGGTCATCTTGCCTGGGATTCCGCAAGGAAGAAGAATGAGTCCAAGAAGTAGTCGAACAAATCCTCACAACTCCGGAATGAAACCGAAGCTAACGAGAGAAGCATACCGGAAAGAAACAAGCAACATGGTAAACACACATATCGTAACCATGGCATGATGCACAAACAAATGTGATGCATGTCCGATTTATATATGCATGGCATGGCAAGGTGCACAAGCAATACTACAAGTTAAGTGGAGCTCAATATGCAACGAGTTGCATATTGACGAAACACCACATTTTATTTATTTAGTTGACTCTTGTTTATTTACAAGACAAGATTAAATGTTTGTTAACATGGCAAGAGGTGAAGCACGTGTAAACTAGCTATCTAGGCATTTTAAATGAGGCCGGAAACAATAAACAATACTTTTGGAAAATCCCCATGTGCATATTTTGAATTTGGTACTGTTCTGCCTATTACTATATTTTAGTGTTGTTAAACCGCAAAACATATTGCACCAAGTTATTCTACACGTTTTTCCACCCCATTTACATATAAAGTTTATTAAATTTGGAGCTACGGTTATTTAGTTATGAATAAAACCATTTTAGCATGTTATTTAAGCAAACTTGTCCAAACATCATTTTAAACATTTTAAACATGGATGAAAGTGGCATATTATTAATCTACACAGAATTCTAAGAAATTTTCATATATAGCTTGTCTTAAACTGATGCATGTTTGTTAAGTTACTAAATGCATAAACACTAGGGGGTTTTCTGAAAAACTACAGTTACTGGAAAAATTAGCAAAAACGTTGGACAAGAGAAAAAAAAGGATTGGGCCGAAATCGACTTGGAACTAGGCTGCAGGTGCTTCTCACCATAGGGCCCATAGGCCAGATCGATGGAGGCAGGCCGAAGCAGGCCGCGGGCGGGGG
>LR738710.1:382500913-382521557 GCA_902687465.1 Secale cereale | reverse complement strand
CGGCTCCAGGTCTTGGCGAGGCAGGAGAGGGCCTGGGACGAGCGCTCGCGTCCTGAAACTGAAGAAGCTGGCGGCAGCAGCGACTTCGTTCGCCTGCTCGAAGCAGAGGCACAGCGCACGGGACAACAACGACGATGAGGGACTTGAGGCTGGCGCCAGGGGCTCCGGCGAGTGGCGGTGCCGGTGAGCCGGCGAGGCTGCGACTAGCAGAGGAGGCGCCGTTAACGGGATCGAGCCAGGTCCACGCGCTGGTCCTCTTCTCGATAGGGAGCAGAGCAACGCGATGCAGAGGCGGGGAGCAGAGCAACGACGACGGCTTGGCGTTGATCTGGCGACGCGGCGGGGCAGACGGGGTCCTGGAGGCGCTCGGGCAAAGGTGGGGAAGGCCATGGCGCTAGAGCCTTGTCGGTTCTCACGCACGACGCACAGGCAGGAGGCGGAGATCGCCGGAGCTGGAGGTGACAGAGCTTGATGTGGTGGCCGGAGATTGAGGCGGCCTGGGGGACGAGGGAGCTCCGGGCAGCGACTCGAAGCAGAGGAGGACCGAAAGGCAGCGGAGCATGAAGACGAACGGGACGGGCAAGAGGCTGCGGAAGTCAAGGACGGCGGGGATCTCGTTCCTGACGGCGTTCAGTGCAGGGGAGGTGGCGCGTGGGGCCTTCTGGTGTTGCTGTTGCTGGTCACCGGCAGCAGGGCTCGCCGAAGCTCCGGAGATGAGGCGCTCGAGGTGGCGTCGAGGACGGGCTCCAGGAGGTGCTCTAGCGCCACGAGAGGAGAGAAAGGGAGTGTTGAGAGAGAGGCTGTTGGGGAAGGAAGAGACACAGGGGGGAGGAGAGCAGCGGGACGAGGCCGGTCCTGGTCGCAGTCGCCGGCGATGTGGAAGCAGATGAGGCCGAGGGCTGTGGCCTCAGGGCAGGGGAAGGTAGGCACGAGGAGATGGAGCCCGGGGTAGGAGGCCTCGGGCGTCGACTGCATGAGCGAGAGGCCGCAAGCGTGGGGCTGCTCGACCTTGGGCTGATGCTTGCCGGAGGCTTGCCGGAGATGAGGCGGCTCGGGCACCGTTCACTGTTGCACGGGGATGGGAGTACAGGTGCGATAGGAGGAGCATGGGAGGAGAGGTGGAGGCCCGGTGAGGATTGGATCGGGTTGCTGCATCTGGATCGGGGATTAGCAGAGGAGAGCCTGGTTGGTGGGTTTGGATGAGGGAGGATCCCGAGGAGGCATGTGGAGAGTCGGCGGTGATGAGGAGGGATGGGACAAGATGCCTAGATTCTAGGGTTAGACTGATATTTATATAGCAATCGGATTAGCTTAGGGGTTATCTAGACCCTTCGATCGAAATTAGACGGTCCGAGAAAATTAGGTTAGAAGGTTCAAATGAGAAAAGGGAGATGTTTTAGGGATGTTTGGGGATGATCCGCACACATCGGTCACGACCGCCCGGGTCGGGTTCGGGGAAGTTTCGGACGCGCACGCGAGGGGCTCTGTGCACTAAGAGGGGAGACTCTGGTTTACTTGCAAGGGGTCTGAGAAAGGTCAACAAAGACAAACGGGAAGTGGCACTACGAACGGCTACGAGTTTTATGAAAACATGCGGATGCAATGCGGATGATGCGATGATGAAATGCAACACACATAAATAAAACACACGACAACAATGGAATATAAGGAAGTCTTCTGGAGCGTCGGTCTTGGGGCGTCACAACTCTCCCACACTAACAGAGGATCTCGACCCGAGATCCTAGAGATGGCACCGGATAGAAGAGGATGAAGGAAGAGGTAAAACAAAGTTGCTTCTTCGACAAACGAGTGAAACCATGAACCTTGAGGTTGAAAAAATTGAAAGAAGAACACAACGGAGATGAACAAAGAGGAAAATACTCCGTTAGAAAAGAGGAGCAAGGAACATTATGAGAACCTTGTAGGTTGAAAGACATGAAACAAGAGCTTACGAACCAAAAGAATATGAAACCGCAATGGTATAGCCAAGCAATAAGAATGACAGAATTTGGACAACACTCCGACTGAAAATGGAAGGAATTAACATGAAGTTGCCAAGTTGGGATGATACTTGATGAACTCAACAACACACTTCCTCCAAAACAATTAAAAAAATGGCACAAGGGGTAATAAAGATTTAGGCAGCACTCCGGTTAACAAGAGAGGCAAAACATGAAAAGATGAGAGAACTTGAAAAGAGGACATAATACACCGGTTAAATGGACAAGCAAGGAAAGAACATCATCTTGACAAGACGAGATGATGGTCAACAAGAGCAATATCATAAAAAACCTCCGAAATGAAAGAATAGATGCTAGATCGTTGGAAAGAAAGGAACGAAGAAGAAAATGACAACTTCTCCCACGAATGAATTTGAAAATCATCCTTACGAAGAAGGGTTGAACGGAGTTGTTGGAAATTCAACAACGAAAAAAATAAGCTTGATGTGGGCTTATGGGAAACATCTCAAAATTATGAGGTGACAACCGTCCACTAACAGAAACAATAGATTGGATTGAGATCAACAAAGAGATGAAAACTTTTTCCACCGAGAGGATAAATAGAGAACTTGAGTCATTATAAGCACCATAATTAGCATCAATCCTTAGGGAAAAGCTTTAGGTGAAACACAACCCAAGATTAGTCCAACATAGGGATTGAAGGGTCGAAATATCTCCTCGAGAAAGAGAAATGATGGTTTAAAATATCTCATTCTTGAGGACTTGTGAATCATGAAACATGAATGAAATTACCAAGAATGACATAACACCACCTGAAAAGACAAGGGAGCAAATATTTGCACTTCGAAGTGCAAAGAGAAGAATAGTTAAGCTCCTCCAATAAGAATCTTGAAGAACACTTCGAGGATGAATTAAATCATGATGAGCCACCAAGAAGAACTCCGGTAACAAAAGGATGAGAAGTGAAGGATGGAAAGAATAAGATTGAAGCCTTGCAATGCTTTAGATGAAGCTTCGTGACAAGATAATTGATCTAATTTGGAAGTCCAAAAAAAGAAAGTTGGAGCACTTCGAACCGAGAATATGATATCACGAACGAACTCCCGACGAAGGAATTAAATCACCTTGAAGGAATAAGAATAAGAATTATGTCAGGCCCAAGATGCGATTCTATCTCGATCACGTGACACTTACGTGATTGGGGCACAACCGCATTTCGGGCGCTTAGCAAGATGGATATCATTACCTCGTACCATTACATACATACATGGGGGATACAACAATACTTACAAATCTCATGAGTACAACAACATCAATACAAAGTATCCAACTACGGATACAAACAAGAAAAACACAAGACATCCATCTGCCATCCCAGGCTGCCGACCCGGAACCTAACCCAAGACTGAAGAAGAAGAAGAAGAAGAAAGAACTCCAAACAACGATCATCGCTCTCACGTCAAGTCATCGGAAACCTGCACCTGCAACTGTTGTTGTAGTATCTGTGAGCCACGAGGACTCAGCAATCCCATAACAAGACTATCAAAGCTTAATAGGTAGGAAGAGGTAAAGTGGTGAGGTTACAGCAGCGGCTAAGCAAAGTATGGTGGCTAACTTACGAGTACAAGAATAAGATGAGCATCTACGCAAACGGTCACAACTAGTAGTGATCGCTAAAGATCCTTAACTACATACGAGTCAAACATAACCCCACCGTGTTCTCTTCTCAAAATGAAAAGAGACAGTCACGGTTACTCACACAGTTGTGTGTTTTAATTCGGATCCTCTGTCAAGTTTTCTACAACCGGACATTAACAAATTCCAATCTGCCACATAACCGCGGGTACGGCTTTCGAAAGATCATAACCCTGCAGGGGTGTCCCAACTTAGCCCATAACAAGCTCTCACGATCAGCTGAAGTGATAAATATAATATCATCACCCCTTATCTTAGGGAAATCCGATCAGGCTCGGCATCCCGGTGCACAAGACATTTCGACAATGGTAAAACAAGTCCAGCAAGACCTCTCGGTGTGTCGACACCCTGATAGTAGCCGCGCGTATCTCGTCTCAGGCCACAACCGGATGGGCGATAGTACGAGTAAAACCAATCCTCGAGTTTCCCCGTGGTGGCCCCGCAGAACCCCCGTTTGGGACCAACACCATCAGCACTGGCCCCCCCTGCTATGTAGAAGAATCCTCAGGTAGCGCTAACTCCCTATGCAATTAATTAATTAATTAAGTTGTTATTATGAGGCAAATTAAAACCAATGTTGGGCCTTGCTGGAGGAGTTTTATTCAAAGACAAACTGTCAAGGGGTCCCCATATACCCAACCGTGTAAGGAACGCAAAATCAAGGAACATAATGTCGGTTTATCGGCGCCTAAGGTGGCATGAGTGGAACAAAACACCGAGCAAAATGCCAAGCCTTCCACCCATGCCCAGTATATAGGTGTGTTAATATAATAATAATAGATATTGTGATATTCCAACAATAAGTTCCCTCCTGGAACAATCTTCATCTTCACCTGCAACTAACAACGCTATAAGAGGGGCTGAGCAAGCGGGTAACATAGCCAAACAATGGTTTTGCTAGGAAGGTTTCAAAGGTTAGAGGCTTCATGGCAACAAGGAGAGGGGCTGACAATAAGATGGGTAGCGCGACATATAACGATAGCATCGAGACAACTAAGCAAAGGCAATGATAGTAAAGGTATCCAAGGGTATGGTCATCTTGCCTGAGATCCCGCAAGGAAGAAGAACGGTTCCGTGAAGAAGACAGAGAAGAAGCCTTGAAGAAGAACCACGGGTAGACGAACGAATCCCCACGAACGCAACGGAACAAGAACTAACGAGAAGAAGCAAGCAACACGATAAACCACTGTTCAAGAAATCTTCCGATTCAGCGATTTATCGTCCGATTTATCGCTACTCTTGGGTTGACCGATAAGATTATGCCTTATCTTCATTATTTATCGTTTGGGCCGATTTATCGCTATGACAAGCAATTTATCGGTAATCTACTGATAAATCGAGCCTATTCATAGCACTATGTTTGCAAGAACTATGTTTATTTGTGTTTTGTGGACCTTGTTACGCAATAAGTAATGTTTTTCTACTTTGTTTGTCCTTATATCAAGATTCAAAGGCTAGGATTCAAGTTAACACTTCTGTCCAATATTATTTTGGTGTTGAATATAGCATATTTTAGTGCTGGGAACCTGGGATTAAAAACAATGGTCGATTAATAGTCGACCGATAAAATCGATTAATCGGTCGATTTTCGATTAATCTCTAATCCCCAGCTGATCGAGATGATAACGATAAGCGATATCCTCAACATTGCGATAAACAAACCACTCAAGAACATGACAATATGCACTACCAAGTAGGATGCACGACAAGTCTACATATGAAGCACAACAAGTCTATACAGGAAGCACAACATGGCAAGGTAGGAAGCACAGAAAACAACACAGGTCTATATATGATGCAATACATGGCAAGGTATGACGCATGACAAGTCTATACATGAAGCATTAAATGGCAAGGTAGGAAGCATATATAAACTATCTATCTAGACAAGTTTAAATGAGGCCGGAACAACAAACAACAATTCCGGAAAATCCCCATGTGCATATTTCGTATTTGCTACTATTCTGCCTACAACACAATTTTAAAGTTGTCAAACAGCAAAAGTAATTGCACCAAGTTAATCTACTCATTTTTCTACCCCATTTACATATAAAGTTTATTAAATTTGGAGATATGGTTATTTAGTTATGAATAAAACCATTTTAACATGTTATTTTTGCAAATTAATTCAAACAGCAAGCTAAACATTTTTAACAATGATACAAGTTGGATATTATGAAACTAGATGAAAAACTGAGCAGTATGCATGTATGACATATTTTATTATGATGCATGAATATTTAGATATGAGCAATGCAAATTAATGGCATTTCTGAAAATATGCATGCACTAGAAAATGCTAAATACAGAGTGGGGAAAAATATGCATGGGCCAGATTGAAGCACAGTGCAGCAGCCCGTATGAGTGTGTGTAAAATAAAAATAAAATGCAGCAACAAAAGGGAAGCTTAGGACTTGAACCAAACACCACGGGTTGAAAACAGGAAGCGTTGACCAGCTAGACTAGAAGATGTTCCTAATAGATACTAGACTTGACAGAATAAGAACACAGAAAGAGCTTGATCTGGTTGTTAAGGTAAAATTGTTGAAAAAAAGATGTCGTGCCCGTGGGGATTTGATCCCTGGTGGCCTGGGTGCCAGCAAGCTAGACTGACCAGTAGGACAAGAAGACAATTTGAAATAATTTGTATACAAGGTCTAACTGAACCAGTTGATCAAGGGAACCTGACTGAACATAACATAAACAAGATGAAAACAAACAGGGCAAAGCAAAAAAAAATAGGGGCACGCCTAGGATTCGAACCCCAAACCTTCAGGTAGACGTGCAGAGTACCAGCTAGCTGGGCTAATGTAGTTTTCGTGAGAAAGAGTGGTTCTGGAGCTACATCACAAATGAAGTCGAGTTTATCTGAACCAAACTGAAGAACAAAGACAGAGACAACTCGCTAGCTCTACCGCCGTGGCTGGGCAAGCATGGCAGCGTGCGCATGAGGATGCGCCTGTGTGCAGCGGGGAGTGTGTGCGGGTGTGTGTGTGGAAGACTGGGCATGCGTGAGGCCAAGCCTCACTGGACATGGTTACGGCCACGGCTGCAAAGTACGGCGAGGCAGGAGACATACGGCAAGCACTAGCGGGCATATACAGCCGCGGCTGCAGCTACAAAACCACGGCGATCGTGCGGAAGAGGGACGTTGGTGCGCTGTGAGGTGAGATTGTGCAGAGGCTTGGGTGCGCGGGAAGACTCAAGGACGAGCTCGAGGTCACCTCGGAAACAGCGGCTGCAGAGGCATGCAAGGCAACGATGATGCTCAAAACGGCCATGGTGATTGCACGACAACAGCAGCTCGGACACGACGGGATCGGTGACTACATGCATGCAAAGAAGTGGTAACAGAGGGGATTCGAAGCGGCTCACCGAGTGGGTGCGGAAGATGAGCTCGGGCGGCGAGAGGAGGCCGATCCGAGGCAGGGCGAGGAGCTGATCAGACGATGGTGCTCGGACCATGAAGCAGAGGAATCAGGGGAGGCGATGAGCGCTGGACTTGGCGATCCGGCTCGAGGAGGTCATGTGAGGGGTCTCTCCGGAGGAAGAAGAAGGCCGGCGGCGAAGTGGACGACGCCGGGCTCGAGCTCGGCTCGGCTCCACCGGCCATGGCGACGGCGACGGTAGGGAGGCGTGTGGGGGAGGCTTCCACCAAACTAACCCACGGGATTGGTCGAGGAGGGTGACGGGGCGCCGGATGACATGCCGGAGAGGATCCTAACGCAGACCGGACGCGAGGACGAGGACGGGCACCGGCGGTTCCTCTCTGAAGTCTGAACTCTCTCTGCTCTCTCACTTGGGATCGAGAGAAGAGGCGAACGAAGAAGAAAGAGGTGGCGGCGGCTAGAGGGGAAAAGAGGAAACCCTAGGGGCGCGGGGAGGCGCGTGCCTCGACGTCCGTGAGCCTCCTGCTCACGGCGCTGCTGCTGTTTGCCTGGAAGGAGACGGCGTGATGGAGGGAGCAGGTGGCCGTTCGGCTCGGTTGGGCCAGGGAAAGAAAGGCCCAGGTAAGGTTTCTCTTCTCTTTAACCTTCTGCGTATTTCCAATAAACAGAATAACCAGTTTTAGAGAGGAAAAGGCCAGGCCTTTGGGGAAGTAATATGGGAGATATAAACATATGTCTGAACTCCTGGTATTATTTAGGATTGGAATAAAGTGCTCTGGCATATTTAGAAGGTAGAAAAATAATTAGAGTTTGAATTATTTTCAAACTTCAATCATTTTTTAACCTCACCAAAACAACTTCAAAATGGATGAAACTTGGCAAAGAGGTATAAGACATGATCCAAGATTTACAGAAAATAAGTGAACATTTACTGGGACAGGAAAATGTCACTTGCAATAAATGGGTGAGAATTGAAATGAAGAAGCTTGTGATGGGGTGTTGCACTTGATGATGTTTTAGATGGAAAGGTAAGATGAAAAAGGAAAGAAGATGAGGAGAAGGATTTCACAAAGATAACAAGCACACAACAAAACTTCAAGATGCAAACCAATGCATGATGCTCGTGATGCAAATGCAACAAAAATGTCATAGGCAATATCACATCATAAAAGCATAGAACAAAGCAAGGATGGCACAATGCAATATAATAAAGATGAACATGATACAAGAAGCAAACATGACAATGGCACTCATCATGATCATGGCAACAACATAGGGAAAAGAAATATGCAAAACAATTATGATAATGCAAAAATCACAATAAACACACGACAACAACTAAAATAAATGGAAGGCATCTGGAGCATCGGTCTCGGGGTGTCACAACACTCCCCTACTAACAAGAGATCTCGTCCCAATATCTTAGGAACGAGACGGAAGTGAAAAGGAAGAACAAGGTTCTTCGAGGACAAAAGAGTGAAGCCAAAGAATCTTAAGAGGTTGAGCCACTTGAAAGGATGAATACAACGAAGATGAAGGAAGTTGCAAAGACTTCGTTAAACAAGAGGAAGAAGGAATACGACGAGAACCAAAAGGTTGAAAGATATGAAGCACGAGTTGAAGGAACAAGAATGAATTCAAAACCACTCCGGCTAAAAAAGAGATAGCAAGCAATTGAACAAAGGAATTCGGGCAACACTACGGCTAAAATTGGAAGGAATAGAACAAGAAGTTGACAAGATGAACAACACAATGCCTTCGGAAGAAATAAAGAATTGAATGAGAAGAAGGGAGAAGAACAACATCTTCTAGCTCAAAAGAATTTGAAAACATCCTTGCAAAGACGGAACGAATGGAATTGTTGAAAGAAAATCGACACGAAAAGAATAAGCTTGGTTTGGACTTATTTAATCATCTCAAAAGTTGAGGTGAATTATGCCGCAACCAAATATTGAATAGATGAGATGAAGGAAGAAATGCAAAACTCCATTTCAAAAGAATATGGAGAATTATTTGCACTCGAGAGGCAAGAATAAGAATGCTTGAGCTTGAACCAAAAGAATTAGATGAATATTTGAAGAATTAATTAAATGATGAAGAACCACCATGAAGAACTCCGGTATTAAAGGATGATGAATATAGAAATGACGGATGAAAAGAATAAGATTAAAGCCTTGCAGTGATTAGTCGAGGTTCCGACGAGATAGCCGAGAGAAACTTGAACTCCGGAAAGAAAAGAATAAAAGCACTTGGAACTAGAATTTATTCATCAAGAATAAACTCTGAAGGAAGGAATTAAATCAACTTGATGAAAGGAATAAAAATTATGTTATGCTTATCCTCCACCAATTAAATTGATGAGAAGCAATGGATTTGCATACTACTTACTCTCGTTGCAAAGATTAAAGAGGGATATATCGCGAACTTGCGAAAATCTTCAAGAAACACCGGTATGATATGAATAAAAGAATGGATTGATATGATAGCACTGGAAAGAACTCTCGAGTGAACCACCGGTAAGAATTGAAACCGAGTGAAGAAAGAACGAACCAACGTGAAGAGTTAAAATCGAGTGAAGAACGAGAATGACCATCGTAAGGAATGAAATTGAATGATGCAAGAGGACAAGCCACCGTGAAGAATTGAGATTGAGTGAACACAAGAGAATGAATCTCCGGGAAGAATAAAACACTTGGGAAATTAAAATGGCGAGAGCAACGAGATCGTGAACTGATTAAAGAATACTTGAACAAGCACCGGAAGAATGTGAGACGAACGAAGAGGCATGAAGAAGAATATTTGGAGGACGAAGTTGAAAACTGAGAATGTAGAAATCTTCTAAAATGATGGCCTTCGGAGGAACACAAAGAAAAGAATTCAAGAACTACTCCGGATGAATGAAAAGAAGAAAGGTTGAACCAACGATGAAAAGAATTGAAAGCGATCTTGGAGAAGGCATATGACTGATGGAATCCATACTTACGTCACACTTGAAAAGAATCTGGGAATACTTCGGGAAATTAAAAGAGTCAGGTAAAATCCTCGTAAAGACCTGTGGGTTATGAGCCCACCGAAGAAAAACACCGTTGTAAATGAATGAAAAGAAGATGATGAACCGGAACGATTAAAAGACTCGAATGAGGTGACAACCTCGAATTAATTGGAACACGGACGAATCTCTTGAGATGCCTTCGGAACTCCGGAACAATTAATGGCGAGAGGCGAACGAGAGAATGGGAAACATCTAAGCCGAGGGAAAAGAATATGACGAGCACCAGATACAAATTAAATTGAAACCACCAGAAAAGAATAAGAGGTGAAGAATATCGAATGAGATGAGAACTCATTGGAGAAGAAATGAGATGAATGATGGCGAGCTAGACGAGAATTCACCAGTTGAAATAATTGAGGAAAGAATGCAAAAGATTCACACGAGTCGGATGGATACTCGATTAAGGACTCCGACTCCGAGAAGCAAAAGGGTGGGCGGGTGGGAAAAAGAAAGACCACTTCGGACGGGGAAAACACTGGTTGAAAAGAACTGAGGATTGAACTTGCAAAGAAGAAGAGGGTTGAATCCACTTGACGAGAGATGCACCAGATGAAAGAACTAACAACGCAACAACCGAAAAAAACTAACCGCGAGATCCTAAAAAAATTTGAAGGGGAAGAGGAGCAATTCAAAACACCTACGTCAAGATTCCTCACCAGAGCGACGAAGGGGCAGGGGAGCAAAAAGAATTCCTACTCTCCGATAAAACTAGACTCCGAAAAAGTTTTCTGCTAGACTCAACAACGGCCAAACCACGATCAATCAAGGGGGCTCCTATGGTCGGTCGAGGCTCTGATACCAACTTGTCAGGCCCAAGATGCGATTCTATCCCGATCACGTGACACTTACGTGATTGGGGCACAACCGCATTTCGGGCGCTTAGCAAGATGGATATCATTACCTTGTACCATTACATACATACATGGGGGATACAACAATACTTACAAATCTCATGAATACAACAACGTCAATACAAAGTATCCGACTACGGATACAAACAAGAAAAACACAAGACATCCATCTGCCATCCCAGGCTGCCGACCCGGAACCTAACCCAAGATTGAAGAAGAAGAAGAAGAAGAAGAAAGAACTCCAAACAACGATCATCGCTCTCACATCAAGACATCGGAAACCTGCACCTGCAACTGTTGTTGTAGTATCTGTGAGCCATGAGGACTAAGCAATCCCATAACCATGGGTAACAAGACTATCAAAGCTTAATAGGAAGGAAGAGGTAAAGTGGTGAGGTTACAGCAGCGGCTAAGCAAAGTATGGTGGCTAACTTACGAGTACAAGAATAAGATGAGCATCTATGCAAACGGTCGCAACTAGTAGTGATCGCTAAAGATCCTGAACTACATACGAGTTAAACATAACCCCACCGTGTTCTCTTCTCGAAATGAAAAGAGACAGTCACGGTTACTCACACAGTTGTGTGTTTTACTTCGGATCCTCTGTCAAGTTTTCTACAACCGGACATTAAAAATTCCAATCTACCACATAACCGCGGGCATGGCTTTCGAAAGATCATAACCCTGCAGGGGTGTCCCAACTTAGCCCATAACAAGCTCTCACGATCAACTGAAGTGATAAATATAATATCATCACCCCTTATCTTAGGGAAATCCGATCAGGCTCGGCATCCCGGTGCACAAGACATTTCGACAATGGTAAAAAAGTCTAGCAAGACCTCCCGGTGTGTCGACACCCTGATAGTAGCCGCGCATATCTCGTCTCAGGCCACGACCGGATGGGCGATAGTACGAGTAAAACCAATCCTCGAGTTTCCCCGTGGTGGCCCGGCAGAACCCCCGTTTGGGACCAACACCATCAGCACTGGCCCCCCTGCTATGTAGAAGAATCCTCGGGTAGCGCTAACTCCCTATGCAATTAATTAATTAATTAAGTTGTTATTATGAGGCAAATTAAAACCAATGTTGGGCCTTGCTGGAGGAGTTTTATTCAAAGACGAACTGTCAAGGGGTCCCCATATACCCAACCGTGTAAGGAACACAAAATCAAGGAACATAATGCCGGTTTATCGGCGCCTAAGGTGGCATGAGTGGAACCAAACACCGAGCAAAAGGCCAAGCCTTCCACCCATGCCCAGTATATAGGTGTGTTAATATAATAATAATAGATATTGTGATATTCCAACAATAAGTTCCCTCCTGGAACGATCTTCATCTTCACCTGCAACTAACAACGCCATAAGAGGGGCTGAGCAAGCGGGTAACATAGCCAAACAATGGTTATGCTAGGAAGGTTTCAAAGGTTAGAGGCTTCATGGCAACAAGGAGAGGGGCTGACAATAAGATGGGTAGCGCGACATATAACGATAGCATCGAGACAACTAAGCAAAGGCAATGATTGTAAAGGTATCAAAGGGTATGGTCATCTTTCCTGAGATCCCGCAAGGAAGAAGAACGGTTCCGTGAAGAAGACGGAGAAGAAACCTTGAAGAAGAACCACGGGTAGACGAACGAATCCTCACGAACGCAACGGAACAAGCACTAACGAGAAGAAGCAAGCAACACGATAAACAAACCACTCAAGAACATGACAATATGCACTACCAAGTAGGATGCACGACAAGTCTACATATGAAGCACAACAAGTCTATACAGGAAGCACAACATGGCAAGGTAGGAAGCACAGAAAACAACACAAGTCTATATATGATGCAATACATGGCAAGGTATGACGCATGGCAAGTCTATACAGGAAGCATTACATGGCAAGGTATGAAGCATATATAAACTATCTATCTAGACAAGTTTAAATGAGGCCGGAACAACAAACAACAATTCCGGAAAATCCCCATGTGCATATTTCGTATTTGCTATTGTTCTGCCTACAACACAATTTTAAAGTTGTCAAACAGCAAAAGTAATTGCACCAAGTTAATCTACTCATTTTTCTACCCCATTTACATATAAAGTTTATTAAATTTGGAGCTATGGTTATTTAGTTATGAATAAAACCATTTTAACATGTTATTTTTGCAAATTAATTCAAACAACAAGCTAAACATTTTTAACAATGATACAAGTTGGATATTATGAAACTAGATGAAAAATTGAGCAGTATGCATGTATGACATATTTTATTATGATGCATGAATATTTAGATATGAGCAATGCAAATTAATGGTATTTCTGAAAATATGCATGCACTAGAAAATGCTAAATACAGAGTGCGGAAAAATATGCATGGGCCGGATTGCAGCACAGTGCAGAAGCCCGTATGAGTGTGTGTAAAATAAAAATAAAATGCAGCAACAAAAGGGGCGCCTAGGACTTGAACCAAACACCACAGGTTGAAAACAGGAAGCGTTGACCAGCTAGACTAGAAGATGTTCCTAATAGATACTAGACTTGACAGAACAAGAACACAGAAAGAGCTTGATCTGGTTGTTAAGGTAAAATTGTTGAAAAAAAGATGTCGTGCCCGTGGGGATTTGATCCCTGGTGGCCTGGGTTCCAGCAAGCTAGACTGACCAGTAGGACAAGAAGACAATTTGAAATAATTTGTATACAAGGTCTAACTGAACCAGTTGATCAAGGGAACCTGACTGAACATAACATAAACAAGATGAAAACGAACAGGGCAAAGAAAAAAAAATAGGGGCACGCCTGGGATTCGAAGCCCAAACCTTCAGGTAGACGGGCAGAGTACTAGCCAGCTGGGCTAATGCAGTTTTCGTGACAAAGAGTGGTTCTGGAGCTACATCACACATGAAGTCGAGTTTATCTTAACCAAACTGAAGAACAAAGATAGAGACAACTCGCTAGCTCTGTCGCCATGGCTGGGCAAGCATGGCAGCGTGCGCATGAGGATGCGCCTGTGTGCAGCGGGGAGTGTGTGCAGGTGTGTGTGTGGAAGACTGGGCATGCGTGAGGCCAAGCCTCACTGGACATGGTTAAGGCCACGGCTGCAAAGTACGGCGAGGCAGGAGACATATGGCAAGCACTAGCGGGCATATACAACCACGGCTGCAGCTACAAAACCACGGCGATCGGGCGGAAGAGGGACGTTGGTGCGCTGTGAGGTGAGATTGTGCAGAGGCTTGGGTGCGCGGGAAGACTCAAGGACGAGCTCGAGGTCACCTCGGACACAGCGGCTGCAGAGGCATGCAAGGCAACGATGATGCTCAAAACGGCCATGGCGATTGCACGACAACAGCATCTCGGACACGACGGGATCGGTGACTACATGCATGCAAAGAAGTGGTAACAGAGGGGATTCGAAGCGGCTCACCGAGTGGGTGCGGAAGATGAGCTCGGGCGGCGAGAGGAGGCCGATCCGAGGCGGGGCGAGGAGCTGATCAGACGATGGTGCTCGGACCATGAAGCAGAGGAAGCAGGGGAGGCGATGGGTGCTGGACTTGGCGATCCGGCTCGAGGAGGTCATGTGAGGGATCTCTCCGGAGGAAGAAGAAGGCCGACGGCGAAGTGGACGACGCCGGGCTCGAGCTCGGCTCGGCTCCACCGGCCATGGCGACGGTGACAGTAGGGAGGCGTGTGGGGGAGGCTCCCACCGAACTAACCCCCGGGATCGGTCGAGGAGGGTGACGGGGCGCCGGATGACATGCCGGAGAGGATCCTAACGCAGACCGGACGCGAGGACGACGACGGGCACCGGCGGTTCCTCTCTGAAGTCTGAACTCTCTCTGCTCTCTCACTTGGGATCGAGAGAAGAGGCGAACGAAGAAGAAAGAGGTGGCGACGGCTAGAGGGGAAAAGAGGAAACCCTAGGGGCGCATTGACTTTATAGGGGCGCGGGGAGGCACGTGCCTCGACGTCCGTTAGCCTCCTGCTCACGGCGCTGCTGCTGTTTGCCTAGAAGAAGGAGATGGCGTGATGGAGGGAGCAGGTGGCCGTTCGGCTCGGTTTGGCCAGGGAAAGAAAGGCCCAGGTAAGGTTTCTCTTCTCTTTAACCTTCTGCTTATTTCCAATAAACAGAATAACCAGATTTAGAGAGGAAAAGGCCAGGGCTTTGGGGAAGGAATATGGGAGATATAAACATATGTCTGAACTCCTGGTATTATTTAGGATTTGAATAAAGTGTTATGGCATTTTTAGAAGGTAGAAAAATAATTAGAGTTTGAATTATTTTCAAAGTTCAATCATTTTTGAACCTCACCAAAACAACTTCAAAATGGATGAAACTTGGCAAAGAGGTATAAGACATGATCCAAGATTTATAGAAAATAAGTGAACATTTACTGGGACAGGAAAATGTCACTTGCAATAAATGGGTGAGAATTGAAATGAAGAAGCTTGTGATGGGGTGTTGCACTTGATGATGTTTTAGATGGAAAGGTAAGATGAAAAAGGAAAGAAGATGAGGAGAAGGATTTCACAAAGATAACAAGCACACAACAAAACTTCAAGATGCAAACCAATGCATGATGCTCGTAATGCAAATGCAACAAAAATGGCATAGGCAATATCACATCATAAAAGCATAGAACAAAGCAAGGTTGGCACAATGCAATATAATAAAGATGAACATGATACAAGAAGCAAACATGACAATGGCACTCATCATGATCATGGCAACAACATAGGGAAAAGAAATATGCAAAACAATTATGATAATGCAACAATCACAGTAAACACACGACAACAACTAAAATAAATGGAAGGCATCTGGAGCATCGGTCTCGGGGTGTCACACTTCATTAATTTAAATTGATGACAACCAAAGGATTTGGCATACTACTTATTCTTGTTCCAAAGAATTAAAGAGAGATCTCGCACAAACTTGGGTAATCTTCAACGAACCACCGATAGGATTATGAAAATTACAAATGAATAGATATGATAACAACGGAAGAGTAATCTTGGATGAACCACCGTAAGAATAAGGAGACGAACGAAGAGGCATCAATTAATAATAGTTGGAGGACGAAGTTGAAAACTGAGAACGAAGAAATCTTCTGAAATGATGGCCTTCGGAGGATCACAATGGAAGAATTCATGAAATGCTTCGGATGGGTATAAAAAGAATTCTTCACAATCGGAACAATAATGAGGATGTCATTAAGCTAGAACCACGAATATTCAAGAGAACGGGCCAAGATTTAAGAGAAACTCTTCTTGGGTCTTCACAATTGAGAAGACGATGACATACACCACCATGAATTGTTGAGGCACTCTGGAATGAAGAATTAAAAGGTTGAACCAATGGTGAAAAGAATTTGAACGCGATCTTGGAGGATACATTTGACCGATGAGAAATCCATTCTTACATCAAACTTAAAAAGAATTTTAGAATAACTCCGGAAAATAGAAGAGTCACGTAAGATCCTGGGAAAAGACCTGTGGGTTAGGGCCCACTCAAAAGAAACACCGTTGAAAAAGATTGCTTAAGAGATATAGCACCGGTTGAATTAAATGGCTTGAATGAAATAACAACCTCGAAATAGCTTGAACGGATTAATAATTTAAACACGAATCTTCTGAGATACCTTGTACACTCCGGATATGAATAGGAGAGCCTTCAGATAATAAATTTCAACAAGGGAAAGCATGTTAAACAAAAAGGAAGAGATATGATCATGACCGAAGCTTGAATTTAAGTTCACCGGAGAAGAAACGAGAACAGAGAATGATAAACTTGAAGTTCCTGAGCATCTTCCTGAGAATCACCGGATAATGAAATTGAAAGAAAGAATGAAGAAACATCACATGAATAAAATGAGTACTTGATTTGAGATTTCTGGCTCCGAGAAGAAGAAGGGTGGGAGGGTGGAGAAAACAAAGACAACTTGGTACGAACAAAACAGACACCGTTGAGAAAAACAAAGACTTGGTCTTGCATATATTAAAAGGATCGGTTAACTTGAAGAGAAGCACGCCGACTGAAAATAATTTACATGACAATCTCGATGATCAAGAAGCACTAGCGCTCCCAAAGAAATATGAGAACACCGATTAGTAAAGGTATGGAATCAATACTTGACATCGAAGCAACTCGAATACCAGAATCAAAAAAAAAACAAAGGATAGACATGTTGCGACATAATCTTCACAATATCATCCGAACAGAGAATTGAATGAATGAATTCCATAGCTTAATGGTACATCAACTTTTCGAGAAGCCACTTGGGAGAACAAAATGATAGAATAAAACAACAAGGTACAGATGGAACAAATACATGATAGAAGTTTTGTCCCACATGTTCGTGCAGAATGCCCCATGGCACTTGTTACAAACGGTCTTACAATCCCCAGATCAGCATAGCCAAGGATCCTTTAAGATGCAACTCCCAATTGGAAAAACGCCCATGAAACCTCTTCACTAAATGTTGAACCCCAAACCTCATACCATGCACTCGTTGGAAGATTTCCTACGAGCTACTTGAAACCCACCTATTAATTTCCGAAGATTTCCGGTTATGCAATCTGGTGTTGGGGATATAGGGGAAGCACCGCGCACTCAACTCTAAACCTACATCCAGCTGTATCCATCCGTCAACACATAACCAGTCATCCTCGGAAACTGTTTACCTCGGACCTTCGAAACGCATCCGCTATACTACCTGTGGCAATACTCCCGAACTATCCCACCAGTACTGGGTGACGTCGGCGTTATCTCACCACTATCCACATAGAAGAGTTTTCGATGTCGGTCGTCTTAAGTATTCTAGAACTGTTGCGATACATTTGTGACGACAACATCTCGGAGCTCAACTCCCCGGGACACTGCCACAGCCCCTAAATGACAGGAGGCATCGAGAACAATGTTCTCGTCACAAAGATATCGGAACAATCCAAACAATACTCACGTGATCCTAAAACAAATAGTGAATTTTCGAGAGAAGAGGAGATAGAACAACGTCAGGAGTCCCCACCAGAGCGACGAAGGGGATGAGGAGTAAAAATAATCCTACTCTCCGATATATATATAGGACTCGAAACATTTTTTGTGTGTGTGCCTAGACTCAACCGTCAACGATTCGATCAATCAAGGGGCTCCTAGGCCGGAAAAGGCTCTGAATACCAACTTGTAATGCCCAGTATGCGACTATGTCTCCCACGTGTCGAGGCATGACTTAAAGACATAAGCGCATACTAGAATGATCTCAAGTATGGTATCTTTGCACATCTCATGTAAAATTCAGGGATGAAATAGAAAAGATAGTTGGCTTACACTCGCCACGTCACACAATGAATACAATAGCATACATCATCCAATAACACAAGGTGCGACTATGGACGAAAATCCAAATGCGAAAGATACCATAAACACAAGGCCTGATCGCCCCTAGTAGGAACCACTACTGATCGTCGAAAACGTCACATACATACGGCCAAGCTCTTTATCGAACTCCCAGTGAAGTTCTTGTCCATCTCCTTCGTCGTACTCAATTGTACCTGCATCTGGTGTGTGTTGTAACTGTGAGCCACAAGGACTCAGCAATCCCGTTCCCGGGTATCAAAACTAACAAAGCCTTAGGTGAGGAAAGGCTATAAAAGTGTCTGCAGCAAGCACTAAGCATCTAGCTTACGAGTTTAGAGCGAGAAGAGAACAAGTGCCAACGGTCACCAAGTTGATCAAGAAGTGATCCTAACTACTCACGATCAAACATAACCCCACCGTGTTCACTTCTCGAAGCCCTTCGAAAAGAGACCATCATGGTTACTCACACAGGTAGTGTATTCTTATGAATATGGTGTCAAGTTATCTACAACAGGATATTAACAAATTCGCATCCGCCACATAACCACGGGCACGGATTTCGAAAGTTCATAACCCTATAGGGGTGTCCCAACTTAGCCCATCACAAGCTCTCACGATCAGCAGAGATAATAATGATATTACCCCTTATCTTAGGGACAATCCGATCAGGCTCGGAATCCCGATGCACAAGACATTTCGACAATGGTAAAACAAGTCCAGCAAGACCTTCCGGCGTGCCGACACCCTGATAGTAGCCGCGCGTATCTCGTCTCAGGCCACGTCCGGATGAGCAATACGTACAGCAACCGAAGATCCCAGATAACTGGGTGGCACCGCAAGTGGCTCTAGTTTGGGACCAACACCATCAACACTGGCCCCCTGTTATGTAGAAGAATCCTCGACGACATGACCCCCTATGCAAATTAATTAATTAATTAAGTTGTTATTATGAGGCAAAATAAAACCAATGTTGGGCCTTGCTGGAGGAGTTTTATTCAAAGACGAACTGCCAAGGGGTCCCCATATACCAAACCGCGTTAGGAACGCAAAATCAAGGAACATAACACCGGTTTATCAGTTCCTAAGGTGGAATGAGTGGAACAAAACACCGAGCAAAATACCAAGCCTTCCACCCATTGCCAAGTATATAGGTGTGTTAATATATTTAAGAGATATTGTGATATTCCAACAACAAGTTCCAACATGGAGCAATCTTCATCTTCACCTGCAACTAACAACGCTATAAGAGGGGCTGAGCATGCGGGTAACATAGCCAAACAACGGTTTGCTGGGAAGGTATCAAAGGTTACAGGTTTCATGGCAACAATAGGAGGCTGACAAACAGGAATAGGCATCGAGGCATATCTAAAGAGCGAGACAATTAGCATAGGCAAAGATAGAGGTGATATCGGGGAATGGTCATCTTGCCTGGGATTCTGCAAGGAAGAAGAACGAGTCCAAGAAGTAGTCGAACAAATCCTCACAACTCCGGAACGAAACCGAAGCTAACGAGAGAAGCACACCGGAAAGAAACAAGCAACATGGTAAACACACATATCATAACCATGGCATGATGCACAAACAAATGTGATGCATGGCCAATTTAAATATGCATGGCATGGCAAGGTGCATAAGCAATACTACAAGTTAAGTGGAGCTCAATATGCAACGAGTTACATATTGATGAAACACCACATTTTATTTATTTAGTTGACTCTTGTTTATTTACAAGACAAGATTAAATGTTTGTTAACATGGCAAGAGGTGAAGCAAGTGTAAACTAGCTATCTAGGCATTTTAAATGAGGCCGGAAACAATAAACAATACTTCCGGAAAATCCCCATGTGCATATTTTGAATTTGGTACTGTTCTGCCTATTACTATATTTTAATGTTGTTAAACAGCAAAACATAGTGCACCAAGTTATTCTACACGTTTTCCCACCCCATTTACATATAAAGTTTATTAAATTTGGAGCTACGGTTATTTAGTTATGAATAAAACCATTTTAGCATGTTATTTAAGCAAACTTGTGCAAACATCATTTTAAACATTTTAAACATGGATGAAAGTGGCATATTATTAATCTACACAGAATTTTAAGCAATTTTCATATATAGCTTGTTTTAAACTAATGCATGTTTGTCAAGTTATTAAATGCATGAACACTAGGGGGTTTTATGAAAAACTGCAGTTACTCGAAAAATTAGCAAAAACGTTGGACAGGAGAAAAAAAGGATTGGGCCGAAATCGGCTGGGAACTGGGTTGCAGGTGCTTCTCACCATAGGGACCATAGGCCAGATCGATGGAGGCAGGCCGAAGCAGGCCGCGGGGGGGGGGGGGGGGGGGGGGGGGG